>CM060388.1:130567534-130936214 GCA_030545235.1 Helianthus tuberosus
TCCTTAAGACTGCCTCAGTCTTTTCTATCCAGCGTAAAGTTACAATGGCCCCTTCATTGCCTGAGAATTCCATTGGTTTACAAGACCAGAATTCTTTATAAGAACAACCATAAGGCATGGTTCTTCTTCTTTTAGGAATAGGCATTTGAAGTACAGGTCCATTGTTCACACTGTTTTCTGGTTCAACAGGTCACTTGCTACTATGTTTACTTTTATTATCAGCATCCTTAACAGTTTGAAGAATAAATGGCATAGCATCTATAATTCCCTGTGCCACTATATGTTGGATAGCACTATTATCCACTTGATTTCCATTGTTATTGTTGTTTGGGTTCTCATTATTCAGATTATCGTCATTCTGAATATTATCATTCTGGATTTCCGGGTTATTATCCAAATTGACTTGATTTCCTTGGTCGGCCATCTGGATTTTAAACATTTACCACATATTAAAATCATAATTAATATCTAGTATAATTAATCACATGACACACAATCTAGACAAAAACGTAGATCATTGCTACTTACTTTTTTTTCATATACTTATACGTCTATTACACACTAGTACAGAAATAAATATTACAATACCAACAGAAATAAAATAATAATATGCATCCATACACACATATTTTATTTTATTTTTATTATATTATTATTACTACTGCTTCCTCCATTCTAACATTCATGGATATGGATTCATCCAGAAATCCATATTGCGCTCATCGTATTTCCATACGAGACGCTCTCCCACCTGACGCATCCTCTCACTGCTTTCTAAAATTTCTTCCCCGAAAGTCCTAAGTTCTTGAACATTTTCTGCACTCATTGGGGGTGCAGGTTCTCGGACTGGGTTTGGAATCTAGGGTTCTGGTTCCTGATATGGGGGTGACAATTCCTGAAATTGGTAAGGATCCTCTAAAATTTCCCTAATGTAGTTATCTTGGTAATAGGGATCTAAAGGGTCCATACCTGGGTAAACTTCTATGTTCTGTATGGGTGGATAATCCTGAATAGGATAACGTTGCACAAAATCCCTATTGTTGTCCCACCAAGGGTCGTAATTCGGGTCTAGTGGGTTTGGTGTAGGCACTCTAGGGATTTCTTCTGGATTAAAATTATTCATCTCTTCTTCCTGATTTTCCTGGTTTTCTATCTCCAGAGGTTGTTCTGGGTTTTGTGGTTGTGGGGCTACTAGTTGTTCCAGACTCGGGTCAGCAGCAGTTGTAGCTAAGATATGAAAATTAGCTAGGCTTCTATTAAGTATCTCTTGAGTATGGGCATCTGTCTCTTTCTTAATAGCTGCTAAAGCCCTTTGCTGTTGCAATTTCCCCATTCTTTTTCTACGAGCAAAAGCTTCTTTACTGAACCATCCTCGTTTCTTAGTAGGAAATTGTTCTTCAGATTGAGCTCTAAAAGCAAATATTCCATCCTCCTGATCAGCAACATACCCCGAGAGGGCAGGCTGTGATGATGTACTTTCACTCTTAGGTGAATCAAATAACTGACTATTCAGATCTGATGGTCCTTGATCACTCATACTGAAAACTAACAAATAGTCAAATAACACATAACACATAATTACAGTTATGCACATATTTCCGTAATTTATTTCCTAACACAAAATTTCAAAAACTTAAGTGTCAGCAGAACACTTCTTTGGCTCAGACCAGTGGCTAGACTCTGATACCACCTTCTGTCACAACCCCCGATCCCTGATCCCCGGGAACGGGCGGACGTGATCACAGAGTTCGGTGGTATCAGTTTGTTTAGTCTTGCAGCGGAATTTACATCAGGACCGTAGTTAGGAAATGTTTATCAGAGTAAAACCACCTTATTTTATATTAATAATCACATGGGTAAAACCCAAGTTTCTTATTACAATACATTATTAGGGACAAACCCTAATTTTATTGAATTTAAAACATCGTTTATTAGGTAACTTTTATAGCCACATTTTCCCAAGCCTTCAGTGCTCTCCAGCTGGCTTTTTTACTAATTGGCTGTCACATTGGGTTACCTGAAACATGTTTTAAAAATATATGTCAGCGGGAAATACTGGTGAGTGAATCCCAATTTAATCAAGTTAAAGTCACAGTGAACAGTATTGAGAGTGATCACTTTGTTTATGTCTACACAATTACTCCATTTGGTATTATCAATCCTGACTTGTGGGTCATATTACCCATTGGCTAACTCATTGTCCAATGGTAACGCATTGTCATCCCGACTTACTACTCGCAAGTAGTACAAAATTTTGTATACAAAACCCCAACATACCGGCAGTAATTGAATAACTACAAAGACTCAATTACTGCTAATTTTCATAGTAAAACATTTAAGGTTTGGTAAAAGATTACCAAAAACATTAACAAAATGAGGATAACTCACATTGCTGTCTTAGGCTTTTCGTAAGGGTTTCCTGGGTATAATCTATAATTTATACAAATGTACATTGGTTAGTACCATAACCCTTTGAAATTATTAATGATACCCTCCCCGAGACGGCATTCCAATAACTACGTCGGGCAGAACCACGACAGTTGTTACGGAACCCTAAATCAATCGGGCAGCGTAACTATTATGAAACCAGGGTTATAATACTTACAACAGAGCAGAACCTCGCTAATTAGGGGTATAGTACCCGACTATAATTCCTCTACTACAGAAATGGTGATTCGAGATTGAAATGTGAGCGACGAAAATTGTAATCCGATGCCCTCTATTTATATGGTCTGATACTGACTCTGAGGCGGCCCGCGTAAGGTAAGGCTAGGCCTTACGCGGCCCGCGTCAATACGCGGTCAAACTATAGCTTAGCTGAGTCGTTGAGTAGGTCCGCCACGATGTCGACACGTGTCGGCTCAGGAATGTGCCACCATTTGGAACACGCGCGGCCCGCGTCAACTTAGACGAGGTGTTACGCGGCCCGCTTGAACCAAAGGATTCAGCGGAGTCCGGTCAACACTCCCATACGGCCCGCGTAAGATGTTGGGGTGGGTTTATGCGGCCCGCCTCAACTTACATTTCAGGTTTTTATTTTATTTTTATAAACTATAACATAATACGGGCTCGGTTTTCGCATACGAGGTGTAATATAAGACGTATTGGGACATTCTAACATATAATAGGGTGTAATAAATATTTATAAGGGTGTTGGTTTTACCGAGGGTCGTTACAGTAGCTTTAATAAAGATAAATTTTATTACATAAAACAATATTTCTTATTTTGATTTAATTAATAAATAAGCCACTTCTTGATGCCTTTCAGTGCCGTATCCATTTCTTACTCCAATCTACTGTAATTACCTGAAACGCGTTTTTAAAAGGTTTTGTAAGCGGGAAATACTGAGTGAGTTCATTCATTTTACTTAAAACATATTTGTTATACTTCACAGCATTAAGAGTTTTTACATTTGCTTCTTAAAGATTGGCAAAGACTTAATCACTGCAAAGTATAACTAGAAAACAGTGTTATCAATTACAGCATAAGAGCGATTACAATGGCTTCTATCTTATTTTTATCTAGCGCTCTATCACAATGGTGACAAGTCACAATGGTGACGATGGTCATACCACTATTAGATCAATGAACCTAAATAGTGATGATTATCCCTGTAGGTCAATGAACCTAACAGTGATTATCCCGAGTAGGTCAATGAACCTAAATGGGAGAAAATTAGTAATGTGCACAATACCCCACTAGCCAGTGATTCAAGATATCCACGACTTAGGGGTTGTTTGGTAGCCTCTGAATGGTCATAAAGAGGCTACCTCTTAATGGAACCATTAAGAATTTTACAAATGAGAAGGTAGAATAATGTGACATGTGATGATTTACCATTCAAAGGTTACCTCTTAACCATTCAGACTTGAGGTCACCTCTTATTCATTCAGAGGTTTTAAACCATTAAGAGGTAGCATCTGAATGGTCAGTAAGAGGCTACCAAACAGCCACTTAGTCCCTGTAATTATAACTTTTGAAAATAATTTGAGGTATTGTAAACTAGTTGATAAAAAGAGAATGACTCACATTATAATCATGCAGATTCATACGGACAGAATTTAGTCTACAGATAATCCTTGATATATTGCAGATTTAGACAGGCAGAGCTTAGCCTATTGATTTAGCCTTGTAACCTAGTGCACACGAACTAGGTGAGTAACTTAATACAGCAATTACGATAACTCACGAGATCAACCCTCACAACGAATGACAAAGTGCTATGCTTAAACATCCATCGAATTAACGACTAATGACAAAGCATCACCCTAATGTGGGCAGCACTTAAACATCCATTGAGTACATTGATCGATCGGAAAATGAATCGTAATAGCGATCGAGTTATTACCCTGTTTGGGGCAGCACCCCGCTATACTAATTAGTGATTTGTGTGTGTTTTGAGAGTATTTGAACGATATCTAAGCGTGTATTTTGAGTTTGATCGTCGTTCAATCGCCAGAAATCAAGTCCCAATGTTCTGCTATTTATACCCGATTTTGACCTGGCTTACGGACCGTAAGACTCAACCCTTACGGTCCGTAAGGGTCATGTTTTCACTATAGGGTGGCCACGTGTGGGTGTAGGCCTGCTGAGTCGCCAGTTCTTGAAAATTCGATTTAGATAGTAATTTGTGAGGATTATCGTCAATGGGGAATACCCCCCCTGAGTTTTAGGGGCCCTGATCCTGATTCTGATAATTCTGAAATTTTTAGGGTTTGTGCAGAATCACTTGGGTTTCTCAATTAGGGTTTCCTATTGGATAAAATAATAAAATAAATAGGAATTTTAATGAGGGTTGTTATAGTTCTCGTCCTCACCAAGTACGTTTCTTGTTATCATACCATTTATAAACATTATAATATTTGTACATGTATTTCACCCCCGAAGTTATAAAACTGAAAACAGTTAAAGAAAATGGGGAGCATGAACTCACAACTTTGCGTTCCTGTGCGTCGTAAACTTCACCGGATTTGCTTAATTAACGTCGTAACCTATACGCGTTTTCTTAACGTTAGTCACTAGACTTGTGTTGCACAAGTACAGTCACTCTCTTTTGTGTATATCTTCTTGTGTTAAAAATATTTTATATTTTTAACTAAGTATCTTACTTATATTTTTTTCTCTAAAATTAATATAAGTATCTCGTGTTTTACACTTTGCACCCGAATTATGTACCTTGTATGTTGTATATGTTTTTTTGTATTTTTACTCGTTACGAGTATCTCCAAGTGCTATTATTTTTACTCTAAAAAAATAATATATACCTAGTTCACAAAATAATCACATAATCATACGAGCGATAAATATATATTCTAAATATATATTTAACAAGTTTTATTTATGAAAATCCACCTCCGGTATTTGGAAATTTTGTAATAAAAAGCATGGCGAAGTTTGTTTGGAAAACAAGTCAAAATATATTCATAACACTTGTCACCAAAAATATTCTAAGTGTTATTTTCTGGAAAAATTTCGCCAGAGTTTCCTCTGTAACTGGAGGTGGCCACGCTTACTAGCGTATCATTTTCTTTTAAAAATTCAACCAATCAATTCCCAATCATCATCAAACTAGTCCAACATAAACATATATCGCAATCACATGAACTTGCAAGTTGTGTAAAAATGTGTAGTAACTCTTCAACACATTTAGTAGGTTTTTCCATCTCTAAAAATAAAGTCAGTTTCTTGGAAATCTTATTTTTAAAGAACATGAAGTTTTACAACTTCTAGTCGGTTTTTACGGAAATTATTTCTTTGTTAAAACTTTTGTTACACAAGTGTCCACACACTTGTTTGTTCACAAAACACCTCTAGTTCATGAAAGATCCGACTTAAAATAAGACTTGTATATATTTTACTTGTTCCTTCGAAAATACCACTGGTAGATCTTTAGATCTACTAGTTTAGAACTCCATTTCATAAGAAAAATCGTTTTTACACAAGTTCATGTTTGTGAGTGAAAGGGTTCGTCATCTAGTTCTTTTTACACTAAACATAACGCTAGTTCATGTTCCATGAACATGACCTAGCGTGGTTAGATGACGATCCGTTCCCCTACTAGCATCCGCCAATAATAAATAACCATAACAAAACAAGTTCCATAAGTTTTACACTAATATTTACTCATTAACCACCATGTTCATCATTCTAACAAGACTTTAAACTTTGATCTCTAGTTTTTATCCGACAAATCTCTTATTAACCACTTTAGACAAGATCAATAGGGTGTTTAGAGTCACTTACTACTAGCTCGTGGCTAGGGAAGAAACTAGACGAAAAAATGGGTGGTTAATAGCGTTGTGGTGAGGTGATGGCAATCCGTAAGCACCGAGCCTCCTTATACGTGATCTTCACACTTGTATGATAATAGATAGCCTTGATCAAAATTGAAAAGTGATGTTGGGGGTGGGTTGGCTCTCGGCCGTTGGTAGCAAGGGAGGGAAAGAAAAGGAAATTTTGCTATGTGTTGGTGAATGCATTGTTCTTATCCCCCTAAACCTTCTTATAAACCACCACCAAATAAAATCCTTTGGGCAACATGCACTCTAGATATGGGACAAGGCAATTAAAAAAAATCAAAGTGGGTGGATGGTGTCCCCTATGGGGAACTGTTCGGTTGTAATGGGGGGGGGGGGGTAATGGTTCCATTTCAACTAATAGTTTAGTGATATTTAGTTTAGTTAGGAATTAAATTAGAGTATTATGTGTGTTGTAATATATAACGGGTGTTAGGGTATTCGGGGACCCTAACTGGCTCAGAAAGGAAAAACAATGTCATTGACAATATTTTTGTGTTCCGGGTAAAGTCCGGTTGTATGGTTGGATATCAATCCGTTAATGTGCTAAATAAGCATTTAATGTGTCGTTAATATTATTTTTAGTGACACAATTTATTCCCGACACTTAGGGAAACATTCTGACTGAAAAATTATATTTTCTGCATAATATCCGCGTGCTAAAAGCTGAATTATTGCTGAATTATACAAAATTCTGCACTTAAAGTGCGTTTCGGGTGCTTTTTAGTGCTTATTTTTGCTTTCGTATAGTATATATATTAAACCCTTGTATGCACTCTTAAGTTTTAATGTATTCTTGTCGTTGGACCTACACCTAGGCCTCAATTCTAATGTCTGACTGCTTTCTGCAGTTCTGTTGACACATTGTGTCCTACCGGTGAGTTTACTAATATTTCTGACGCAACGCTCTCGTTTATGCATAAAGCAATATTTTGTAGTATACAGCGTGCATGAATTCACTTGTTTAGTATGTGTTCAGGCATTTCTGACAATTAAGCACATAATTGCAGTCATTAAATAATAATTAAAGTGTACGAAAATTACCGGTTTGGTGCCAGTTGTCTAGGTATATTGTTGATTAATGGTGCTTATGTACCCTATTCGTGACACGATTTCTCGTATCATTTCTCATAACGCATCCTACTTGGTTCTCGTCCTCACCAAGTGCGTTTCTTGTTATCATTTCTCATAACGCATCCTACTTGGTTCTCGTCCTCACCAAGTGCGTTTCTTGTTATCATACCATTTATAAACATTATAATATTTGTACATGTATTTCACCCCCGAAGTTATAAAACTGAAAACAGTTAAAAGAAAAGGGGGAGCATGAACTCACAACTTTGCGTTCCTGTGCGTCGTAAACTTCACCAGATTTGCTTAATTAACATCGTAACATATACGCGTTTTCTTAACGTTAGTCACTAGACTTGTGTCGCACAAGTACAGTCACTCTCTTTTGTGTATATCTTCTTGTGTTAAAAATATTTTATATTTTTAACTAAGTATCTTACTTATATTTTTTTCTCAAAAATTAATATAAGTATCTCGTGCTTTGCACTTTGCACCCGAATTATGTACCTTGTATGTTGTATGTGTATTTTTGTATTTTTACTCGTTACGAGTATCTCCAAGTCATATTATTTTTTACTCTAAAAAAATAATATATACCTAGTTCACAAAATAATCACATAATCATACAAGCGATAAATATATATTCTAAATATATATTTAACAAGTTTTATTTATGAAAATCCACCTCCGGTATTTGGAAATTTTGTAATAAAAATCATGGCGAAGTTTGTTTGGAAAACAAGTCAAAATATATTCATAACACTTGTCACCAAAAATATTCTAAGTGTTATTTTCTGGAAAATTTTCGCCAGAGTTTCCTCTGTAACTGGAGGTGGCCACGCTTACTAGCGTATCATTTTCTTTTAAAAATTCAACCAATCAATTCCCAATCATCATCAAACTAGTCCAACATAAACATATATCGCAATCACATGAACTTGCAAGTTGTGTAAAAATGTGTAGTAACTCTTCAACACATTTAGTAGGTTTTTCCATCTCTAAAAATAAAGTCGGTTTCTTGGAAATCTTATTTTTAAAGAACATGAAGTTTTACAACTTCTAGTCGGTTTTTACGAAAAATATTTCTTTGTTAAAACTTTTGTTACACAAGTGTCAACACACTTGTTTGTTCACAAAAACACCTCTAGTTCATGAAAGATCCGACTTAAAATAAGACTTGTATATATTTTACTTGGTCCTTCGAAAATACCACTGGTAGATCTTTGGATCTACTAGTTTAGAACTCCATTTCATAAGAAAAAACGTTTTACACAAGTTCATGTTTGTGAGTGAAAGGGTTCGTCATCTAGTTCTTTTTACACTAAACATAGCGCTAGTTCATGTTCCATGAACATGACCTAGCGTGGTTAGATGACGATCCGTTCCCCTACTAGCATCCGTCAATAACAAATAACCATAACAAAACAAGTTCCATAAGTTTTACACTAATATTTACTCATTAACCACCATGTTCATCATTCTAACAAGACTTTAAACTTTGATCTCTAGTGTTCATAATTTTTATCCGACAAATCTCTTATTAACCACTTTAGACAAAATCAATAGGGTGTTTAGAGTCACTTACTACTAGCTCGTGGCTAGGGAAGAAACTAGACGAAAACATGGGTGGTTAATAGCGTTGTGGTGAGGTCCTTGGCAATCCGTAAGCACCGAGCCTCCTTATACGTGATCCTTCACACTTGTATGATAATAGATAGCCTTGATCAAAATTGAAAAGCGATGTTGGGGGTGGGTTGGCTCTCGACCGTAGGTAGCAAGGGAGGGAAAGAAAAGGAAATTTTGCTATGTGTTGATGAATGCATTGTTCTTATCCCCCTAAAGCTTCTTATAAACCACCACCAAATAAAATCCTTTGGGCAACATGCACTCTAGATATGGGACAAGGCAATTAAAAAAAATCAAAGTGGGTGGATGCTGTCCCCTATGGGGAACCGTTCGGTTGTAATGGGGGGGGGGGGGGTAATGGTTCCATTTCAACTAATAGTTTAGTGATATTTAGTTTAGTTAGGAATTAAATTAGAGTATTATGTGTGTTGTAATATATAACGGGTGTTAGGGTATTCGGGGACCCTAACTGGCTCAGAAAGGAAAAACAATGTCATTGACAATATTTTTGTGTTCCGGGTAAAGTCCGGTTGTATGGTTGGATATCAATCCGTTAATGTGCTAAATAAGCATTTAATGTGTCGTTAATATTATTTTTAGTGACACAATTTATTCCCGACACTTAGGGAAACATTCTGACTGAAAAATTATATTTTCTGCATAATATCCGCGTGCTAAAAGCTGAATTATTGCTGAATTATACAAAATTCTTCACTTAAAGTGCATTTCGGGTGCTTTTTAGTGCTTATTTTTGCTTTCGTATAGTATATATATTAAACCCTTGTATGCACTCTTGGGTTTTAATGTATTCTTGTCGTTGGACCTACACCTAGGCCTCAATTCTAATGTCTGACTGCTTTCTGCAGTTCTGTTGACACATTGTGTCCTACCGGTGAGTTTACTAATATTTCTGACGCAACGCTCTCGTTTATGCATAAAGCAATATTTTGTAGTATACAGCGTGCATGAATTCACTTGTTTAGTATGTGTTCAGACATTTCTGACAATTAAGCACATAATTGCAGTCATTAAATAATAATTAAAGTGTACGGAAATTACCGGTTTGGTGCCAGTTGTCACACGCATTAAGTGGTTTAGCATTATAAGCTAACAATTCTTGTCACCGAGAGTTTTTGTGAGGGATGTGTCTTGTGGTATGATTGAAAGTTAGTAAAAGGACGGCACACTTTAGCTTGGTTTGCATGATTGATCGCTTGAATGTTGAAAATAGTTTTTGAATGGGTTGCTTGGGACAAGCAACGGGTAAGTGTGGGGATGTGATGGGTGGTCCGTAGGACAACCCTTAAAAGGTCTAAATATACGCACATTCCATGCTTTATTCGGTTACTTGCTTGAACTTGGTAACCACTCTATGTTTGATTATGCAGGTGCTAAAGTGCTCAAAATGCGGGTTTTAGGTGGTTTGGATGGATGCTAGAAGTTGGCGGAGTCAAGGAGTGGAAGAAGTGAAGATTCGGTGAAGAAATAAAAGGAAACAAGACTCAGCGCCATAGCCTACGGCACCTGGCCGTAGGTTACGGCCCCAAATCTTTCAAACATCTCCCCGCCGTAAGACAGAGTGTAGCTGCCGTAAGGGACTTCTGCTCGCCGTAAGCTACGGCCCTGTGGCGTAGCTTACGGCACTTGCTGACTTTTTGGGATATGTTGACCGCCGTAAGCTACGGCGGCTGGCGTAGCTTACGGCGCCGTCTGGGCTAGTTTGTAACTTCCTCATTAAATGGTTGTTTTGATGGAGTTTTAAGGGGTCTAATCATGTGTTTATCGGTTACCACTTGTCTAGAGACATGATTTGGAGTATCTTAGGAGACCTTGAGCTTGAAGAACATTTTCTTAATCATTAGTTTATTGTCTTTAATCTTGATGAACGATAATACTTTTGTTATGATGTTGATTCGAGCCATGAGTGGCTAAACACTTTGTGATCGTCCTGGATTGAAGGTTTGTTTGAGACATTTCATGTTTGAATTCCTAATTTCTAGAATAACAATCTTTATCTTTATGGTTTGTTTGTTATGGTGTGTGATTGCTTGTTAGTAACTTGTTAATTCTTGCGTTAAACTAATTAGAAACCATACGTTCTTAGTGCCGTTGGCAATCTAGATATCATGGGTATAGTTAGGTTTGGGTAAGGGTTGATTGATCATCGGGTAACAACCTCACGTTCTAGGAATCTGAGTACTTAGTTCCCTTTCATCACTGCAAGTAGACACACACGAGCTATGTCTATGTAGTTCTTTCTAGTGGAATAATAACATGAATGTCAATTGAAACCGGAAATCTAGGATGGTCATTTGTCTCTAATTTGTTTACAACCAAAACTTTTCTCTTGCAATTTAATTAGTTAATTTTAGTTTTAAAACCAATCCAATCAAATCAACTCTTGAATTTTACTTTTCTTGCAATTTAGTTAACTTAGTTAATTTAGATAAACACTTTAAATAACACATATTCCACAAACTCCTTGTGTTCGATACCCACTTGCCACTAACTATTTAGTAGTAATTGGATTAAATTTGATTGTGACCACGACATCACGTCAACAGTCCCCTCCTTTTTTTAATTTTTACTCAATTGTAGGTTATGGTTAACTGATTTGAAAAAATCAAACTCAGTTTTGATTAAAAGGGATTCTTTTTTAAGAATCAGTTTCTATATTGTTTTACTCAGTTGCTTAATATGCAGGTTTTTACTGTCTGAAAGGTGTCATCGTATGGTATGAGTGATGCAATTGGACCAGTTTATTTGAAAGAGCGACCTGGTTCTGAGATGCCAGCGTGTATTGATGTCGAAGTATGTTTCTATTTTCTCCCCTTTTTTAAAGTTTCTTATTTACATACAGTGAAGATGTGAAGTTACTAAGCTATATCGTTTTTTCTTTGTGTGCATGTTTTTGGTGGTTAAACCTCTTAAAGATGCTTACGCCCGTATAAAATTTGTGCTAAAGAAGGTATTTGAAATATATATGACATTAAATACCATGGCTCGACTTTGTTATATGAGATAAATATGATATTTATCCAATAAAAGATCAAAATATCGAATTTACCATTTTTTATGACATATGTACCCTTGTCTTAAAATCTTTATTGAAAAGAAAGGGAAGGGTATAAAGGTCTTATCATAAAGTGTATTTAATGAAATGAGTAAATATGAAATTTTAGGTATTTTGAATGATACCTCATATTAGTTTTTAGTCGACCAGATATGATATTACTTAAGCTTTTAGTATGAAATTACCCCATTATGTAAATTGTTTTTTCCTTATATTTCCGTAGCATGAGAAATCATTACCTGATAAATAAGTGTTATAAGAGCAAGAGGACGGAGGATATTAGCATAAAGAAGATTTTAGGAGCATACCTAAAGTACTCGCTGGTTGTTGTTAGAATATATTTTTCTACTTATTTTACTTATTATTAGTTTAATAGTTTTTCTTTTAAGTGTAAACATTTTATTTAAGCAATTAAGCTTGATTTTTAACTTGAACATTACAACTGGTGACCAAGAACCCTCTTAGAAAAGTTCAATATGATATATTCGGGAAAAGTATTTGGGTGACATTGGATATTAGACTAACACCATAAATAAACTGGGTCACAAGAACAAACAAAAAATAGTTTTTAAATAAGAAATAGGCTAAAAAACTTTATATAATGTTAACATATAAGATTAATATGAAGTCATTAACAAGTGTGACATTGTTTTGAGTCTTACCTTATGAAGGGTCACCTTATCTCTATAAAAGAATTAATTAATATAGTCTTTCCGTCAATTCAAAACAATGTATATTCTTTTAATTATATAATCTCTAGAGCAATATTGTCTACTAGAAATGATTGTGTTGACAAGATCAATGTTAAAATGTATGACACGGTTCAAGGGGAAGAAAAGGTTTACTACAGTTTTGATGAAGTAGAAGATGATCACCACAACTATTCGGTCAAGTAATAGTTATAGATAAGACAAAAAGAATAATGGAAGATATGTCAGGTATTGACCTATCTGGTCTATATTATATATAACAATAACATGATAAAACATATGTAACTAATATACTTAACATTTTTTTTCAATTCCCAAACCTGCTCTAAGTTCTTTTATCGAATAAATTTTTTTACACTTATTATTATTATTATTATTATTATTATTATTATTATTATTATTATTATTATTATTATTATTATTATTCCCAAACCTGTTCCAAAAGGTGTAACAATCAAACAAGAAGAGATAAAAGAAACTCCAGAGGACCCTGAACTTGATGATGACAAATGGTGATGTGACAATATGGATGACATCCTTGAGATGTTTAAGCCGTAAGGTTACTAAATTGATTTCATCAAGATGCAAAAAACTTCATACTTGAGATTTTAGTTTTCAACTTTTATGTTTAAGACTCATCTTTCCTTTTTCATGTGCTACTTTATTTAACTTTTATATTTAAGACTTATTTTTTCTTATTCGTGTGTTACTTTATTGCATCAATAGTTTCTTGAGTTACTTGATAATTTAAATGCTAGATTTAATAATTACTAGACATGTGTAACACTTATGACACACATCCACCACAATAATGCTACCATAAATACTATATAAATAAGAAAACTAACAGAAACGAGTGCCGCAATGCAAATTGACACCCCGCCGCATCGTGCGGGCGCCCTACTAGTATAATATAAAATAATAAAGAGTAAACTGCAATTTTACCCCCTGAGGTTAGGGGTCATTGGCACCCTTACCCCCCCCCCCCCTAAGAAAATAATTGCAATTTTACCCCCCACTGTTTGCTGTTATGTTGCAACCTTACCCCCCGGCCTCAAATTTGTTGACTAATCTGTTGACTACCACCTAAAATGACTATAATGCCCTTTCATATTACCCCTTGTGTTTTGTGCACTCTGTGATATTACCCCCTGCCACCACTGCCACCGCCATTCACCACCACAACCACCACTGCCACAACTTAATATCCCTTTCATATATAACACCACCACTACTTCCGCCACCGGAAACCTGCAACTCCGGTCATCTTTTCCGACGACTGCCACCACTGCCACCTCCAGCCACAACCACAACCACCACTGCCAGCTCCAGCCAAACCGAAGCTGCTGTTGAGATGCAAATCTTTTAGATCAAATCTGGTACTAAAACATCCGCCCCAGATGCAAATGAATTGTTCAATGACCTAAAAGAAAAGGTAAATATGGTACTAAAACATCAAAACATTTTCCAGATGCAATTTTAGATCAAATCTTTTCCAGATAAAGGTTTCAGAAGATGCATCATCCGCCCCAGATGCAAATGAATTGTTCAATAACCTAAAAGAAAAGGTAAATATGGTACTAAAACATCAAAACATTTTCTGTTTCATATATCTTTTTCTTAGGAAGATTCTTGTTTTTTTTTCTTTTTTAATTGTTATATGCAGTGGGATGCAGTTGAGAACAAATCCACAGTCATAATCTATGGCGGAGGAGCAGTTGTTGCAATTTGGCTATCCTCAATTGTTGTTGGTGCAATCAATTCAGTGCCATTGGTAAGTAGTAGCATAAGTTAGATATTATTGTAATAGCATACTTCTTTTATGATCATATTTACCCCATTATTACTAAGTCATAAAAACTGAACAAAATGCGTTTACGACTTACGAGTCATTTGACATGTTACCAGACACGCGCATTTCTTTCTCATTAGTGATTAAAGCGTGACATCAATTCAAGAAATCAAAAGAAGCAGAGAACAACGCACAAATTGTGGTTTCCGATGAGTTTTCCGGCCGCGACTGGTTCTCCGGCGAGCTTCCCATCTCCGGCAGCCTCTGATGTGTGAGGTAAAATGGTGTTGAATGATTTGGGTTTTATAGTGTTTGCAAATCTCCCAAGTTTGGTAATGGGTTGTGATGGTTTCTTGTAAATTGTAATAGTGTTTAAGAAGTTAAGAACGAATCCAGGTTCATGGAACTTGAAAACGGAAATGCGTAAATCATTGACAATCACCGAGTAATCAGCAATTTCAGCAGAAAAGGAAATGATGTGCTTGTCTTCGCTGGCAACAGTTTTGGGCGGCAACAGTGGTGGTTGTGGTGGTAGCTGGAGGTGGCAGTGGTGGTTGTGGTGGTGGCTGGAGGTGGCAGTGGTGGTGAATGGCGGAAGTAGTGGTGGTGTTATATATGAAAGGGATATTAAGTTGTGGTGGTGGCTGGAGGTGGCAGTGGTGGTTGTGGTGGTGAATGGCGGTGGCAGGGGGTAATATCACAGAGTGTACAAAACACAGGGGGTAATATGAAAGGGCATTATAGTCATTTCAGGTGGTAGTCAACAGATTAGTCAACAAATTTGAGGCCGGGGGTTAGGTTGCAACATAATAGCAAACAGTGTGGGGTAAAATTGCAATTATTTACTTAGGGGGGTAAGGATGCCAATGACCCCTAACCTCAGGGGTAAAATTGCAGTTTACTCAATAATAAAACCCAACAAAATTGATTTTGAATCCTTGTTTCCTGATAAGGAAAACCCTATCACAAAACCACAACACTCATGGATAAACCCTAACCATAACCATGGCTATTCTTCATCAGTTTCTTCCATCTCTTCATTTTCGTTCCTTTCCTGTAATTTTCACACCCAAAGCCTCCATTAATGGCGACCACACCCCCAAACCCCCTCGCCGCACCCGCAAAAAACCCACCACAACCACAAAAACCAAACCTTCACCTTCCAAAAAACCCTCACCAAAAAGCATTGCAATCTCAGACGAATTACCCGATTTCGACGACGGAATCGACTTCCCATACGAAGACCCACCTCTAATCTGCTGTTTCGGAGCCATACAAAAAGAATTCGTCCCAACAGTTCGGGTTTCAGACCAGCAAATGCATCCAGACATGTACTCGGAATGGAAGATGCTACAATGGGACCCACCGGAGTTCGCACGTGCGCCGGGAGGGCCGCCGTCAAACGTGGCGGTTGCCCACGTGCGGTTGGGTGGGAGAGCGGCGGTGATGGGGAAAGTTGGGGATGATGAGTTTGGGCGTGAGTTGGTGGAGATGATGAATAAGGAGAAAGTGCAGACTAGAGGGGTTAAAATTGGTGGAAGTGAAAGTGGGAGGACTGGTTGTTGTTTTATGAAGATTGGGGTTGGTAAGAAAGGGGAGGTGGTTGCTGAGAAGGTTAAAGATGCTGCTGAAGATTTGTTGGATACTCATGAGTTGAATCTTTCCGTGCTTAAAGAGGTATTGTTTGGTTTATAGATAGATACTCATGGTTTTGTTGTTTTTTATGCTTTTGCTAAAATGTTATGATTTGTTTGAAATGATATTGTTACTTTGGTTTGAAAAGCCGAGGCGCAAAAAAGCGAGGAGACGTATAAAAATACCATTTTTAGGGTTTTAGACGTGTTTTAGGTTGATTCCAGGCTTGTTTAGGGGTCTTAGACATGTTCAAACAGGTTTAGAAGCATAGTTATCAATAGCGACTACAGCACGCTACGTAGCGTATAGGTCATATGTCGCTAGATAGTATATAGCGATAAATAGCGACTTTTTTTTCTCGTCTCCACTGCTCGATGCCTTTAAGTCTGGTCTTATAACATGTATTTTTCTCATCTCCGCTGCTCGATACCTTTAAGTCTGGTCTTATAGCATGTCTTTTTCTCATCTCCACTGCTCATAGTTGTCAATAGCGGCTGTAGCGACCGCTATAGCGCGCTATGTAGCGAAGCGACCAAGTGTCGCTATTTGGCTTATAGCGACCAATAGCGTGAATAGCGACAGTTAGCTTATTTTTTATGTAAATAGCAATTAGATATAGCTATAAAATAGCTGGATTTATAGGTTTTTGTTAAATATACATGTAAAATAGCATATATACAACGGTATTTTGATGTAATTTACATATCAAAATTTTCAAAAAAAATTTTCTAGTGTATCGCTATTTATAAAATAGCGGTCGCTATTCGCTACGTAGCATATAGGTCCCTTGTCGCTTTTTGTCACTATTCGCTATTAACAACTATGCCACTGCTTGATAACATGTATTTTTCTGTTTCCCTATATTATTGCTAAACATGAAATAGCAGGCGCTATTTCGTCGCTATCACTACGTAGAGTATAGGTAGCTTGTCGCTATTGACTGCTCTTCACTATTGACAACTATGTTCAGACGATTTCCGGTCAGAATTTGGCCAAACTGCGCCTATACAGGCGAGGCACTTTTCTGCACTTCGCTTCTACGCTTAGTGCACTTTCGATAACAAAGCAAATAAGTTTATCTGAAACAAGAGACTCTCACCTGTTTTGCATATCAGTCTATATATCAAGTAAACCTTTCAAAGTTTCTATACTTTTACATGTAAACACCTACAGACATTATTATCTACCAATTTTGATCCGGAACTACATGAGGCTAGCTATTTTTCCCGTGATAGTTGTTAATGGTGAATAGCGACAAATAGCGATAAGGTATATACACTAGAAAAAAAATTTTAAAAAAATATATGTGTATTATATCAAAATACCCTGGTATATACACTATTTTGGATGTATATTTAACAAAAACCTAAAATCCAGCTATTTTATAAATATATTTAATTGCTATTTATATTTAGAAAAATAAATTGAAATCCCGTTATTTATGGCTACATACCCTGTAACGATCTTCGACTTATACGCTATGCTATTCGCTATAGTGACTGCTATTGAAAAATATGCCCGATACGTTATTGTGTGCCTCTGGCGTGCCTTCTTAAACCAAGATTTGTTCTGTCTAAAAGATCATTGAATCATACAAAATGTTCTGGTTTCGCCTTTTTTAAAGAAATGAAGTAAAATATGAGCAGAGTAATTGAAAATTAATAGATTGAATCTCCAAGCACACTCAAAAGCACTTTAAATGTATAAAATATGTTTATTGATTATGTATGTTTGGAATACTGCTTTATATTGGTTCAGTTACTTGTCTTGAGTCACTTTGGTTTAACAAAACAAAAACGAGGCTGCTAACATTATTGCTCTTAGTTATCAAATGTATGTGTCTTCATCTGGTCTAGATATGTATGTCAATATAATGTTAGATTGTTAACCGTTGATTTTAGATGATTGAAGGTGGTTCTTTATATGTTATAATGTACATATGATAGTGTCAAATTGATTAATTGTTAATCTCAAATCTGACAAAATAATATCTTTAATATGTGTTTTTCTTTTCTTACAGGCTCGGATATTCCACTTCAATTCAGAAGTCCTGTTATCTGACACAATGGAAGCCACTTTATATAAAGCAATCGCGTGGTCAAAAAAGTTCGGTAGCCTTATATTCTTCGACATGAATCTCCCATTACCGCTATGGAAATCCCGCCACGAGACACGAAAAATAATAAACAAAGCCTGGGAACAGGCTGACATTATCGAGGTCAGCAAACAAGAACTCGAGTTCCTTCTAGACGAACACTACCACGAAAGACGAAGAAACTACACCCCTCAATACTTTGCAGAATCTTTCGAAGAAACAAAAGAAAAAGGGAAAGATTATTATCATTACACACGTGAAGAAATCTCCCCGTTATGGCACGATAATCTCAAGTTTTTATTCGTGACAGATGGCACTCTTCGGCTTCATTATTACTCACCGTTGTTTGACGGGGTGGTTGTGGGGACAGAGGATGTGTTGATCACGCCTTTTACTTGTGATAGAACGGGGTCTGGTGATGCGGTTGTTGCGGGTATTTTGAGGAAGTTGACTAGTCAACCTGAAATTTTTGAGAATCAAGACGTTTTAGAAAGACAGCTTCGGTTTGCCATTGCTGCTGGGATTATAGCGCAGTGGACGATTGGGGCAGTTAGAGGTTTTCCGACAGAGAGTGCTACTCAAAATCTGAAAGAACAGGTTTATGTGCCTTCAATGTGGTGAGATTCTTGATGAACAACTGTAGAAACCAGACCAGACAGTTTTGGTTATTGTTTGGAGTTAGTTTAGGTTGTTGTACGGTTATATGTTTTAATATTTTAAAGTAGATGCCTCGGTTATTGATGTGCATTTGCGATGGGAAGCCTCAAAACACCCTCGGATTTAATAAGACCTTCAAAACACCCTCGGATTTGATAAGACCTTCAAAACACCCTCGGATTTGATAAGAGACCACAAGTTCGGGGAATCAGGGTCACATAGTACCATACCTGTGAAATTATTTAATTTAAAACCAATCGAAAAGATGAACTGCATTGAAACATATATGTAACATTGACATATATGAAACATGGTTACAATATAAAATCACTCAAGTTCCAAACTTCCAATATTGTTCTATTACTGAACTTTTGTTATAAACTAGTAATAAGTTGCCGCGCGGGTACTTTGCATATATCGAACGGATTAGTCCAAGCGTTATGTGATGTGTTAACCATATGAAAACGCACGTTTTGACGTATCGGATTGAACTCAATGTATCCTATAGTTGCATTGTGATTGGATCAAAACGTAACGTAAATCGAATTTATATTGTACAATCATAACGTATTATACGCGACATGACTAACTCGAATATATATCGTCAATCCAAAAACTCTCGAAGGGTCAAAGTGGCATTTAGAAAGTTCATAAAAATTAAGTGGTTAAAAATTGCATTTCCTAGACTTAAGGGCTAATAAATGGTAAAAATAAAATTTGATAAAGTTTTATGGTAAGAAGAAAACTATAACAAAGTTGGGGCTGTAAAGGAAACTACCACAAAGTTAGGGTGTCAAAAGCAAACTATTTGTAAAATGGAGTAGTAGTTTAGTGACTAAATTTGTCATTTTATGAAACTTTAAAGGTACTAAAGTTAAGGGGCTAACATTGCAATATCGTAAAAGTATGGGAGCGGGAGGCAAAGCCGGTGGGGTTTCCACTGACTTTGTTTTTAAGATATAGCTAGTAATTAGACCCGCTCGCGTTGCAGCGCAGGTACATTGCAAATATTGAACATACGTGTATCAACGGAAAAACTGACACATGTAATCAAAAGACATTTTCATAGCAAGGGCATAAAATTCTACCCCTAGCGCGTGACGGTGGGGTCGAAATGTAGAACTTGAAGCGAACATAAAATAAGCCAAAAAAAAAAAACGTTTTATATTTGACCTGACTTGTTTCTCTAAAACATTTTACACCTAAGCGTAGACCAACTCAAATTTATACGGACGCATAAATTGCAATTTGCATAATACAACCCACAAGCGATGCGCCGTGAGCACTTTACAAACATTGAATGAATTGGTCCAAGTGTTATGTCATATGCAAACCATATGAAAGCGCTTGTCTCGTCGTACTCAGTTCAACTCAATGTACTGCTGAATCAAAGCGTATAGTAATTCGAATTTAGACAAATTAGTTTTTTTTTTTAATTTTGCGAAAGGAAATCATTTAAGAATACAATAGGTTAAAAACGTATATTATATATGATAAAGGGGTAAAGTTGAAACATTAGAAATTTTAGGTATTAAACCTTGAAAGTAGCAAAGCCAATCGACTAATATTGTAATATGATTGAAATTTGGGCTAGAAAGTGAAGGACTAAAAACGCAATTTAGAAAAATCATAAGCAAGGGACCAAAAAAGCAATCTTATCAAAATATAAAGCAATGCCTTAACATTATATGAAATTTTTTATTTGAACGTTAAAATGCATGTGAAGAAAAGTAGAAGAGTTGTCACCGACTTTCTCTTTTAAGATATAGTAGAATGTTAAAATCATATGAATTAACTGGACTAGATATAGAACTTTGTTAATATTTAATGATTATTCCTTTCAATTATACAACCCCAAAAGCATTCAGGGGTTGTTTGGCAACATCTGAATGGGTAAGTGATGAACTAGTAAAAGGTCTGAACCATTAAGTGCTGAATCAGTAAGAAGTCTGAACCATTAAGAGCCTGTATGTCACACCCCAACCGATGGCGGAAACATCGGGGTACGACACTAAGCGTTCAGATTGCTCATGAGATTCCATAACACTAATAATTTCAATAGTAATGAATTGATTTCATGCAAATAGTCTAAAGATAAACATCAACCACAATCACGTAGAATCAGAATACAAAACATCAAGAGTGTCTCAAAGTTTCTAGTTTAACTATGATATGTTTCTAAGCAGCATCCTAGTAAGTTTCTTGATCGTAGCATCCTATCAGCCTGCAACATGTATTAAAATAAAGTCAGTACAAAACGTACTGGCGAGTATACAAGTTTGAGTATATAGCATATTAGTTTAAAAATACTCATATCCATCATGTAAACGATTAAAAATAGTTTCAGCCATGCTAGTGTTCGCAGTCCAAGTGATAGCCCAAGTGTCCCGATGCTTTAACCACTTTCCCAAGAATCAAGGAAAGCAAATAGAATCCTCCTAACAATACCCCCGAGAATAATGGGGAGGTGCATCATCCTATAGTGCTACTATTGTTAAGGCGGAACTACACACAAGGATTAAACGTTCACATAGCATAAAGAATCAAGAATCACAAGTATCAAGTTTCACATTCACAGAGGATATAGTTTAGATTCAGAAGTTTCAAGTTTCATAGAATACATGTTGCATCCCAAAAGTTTAAAACAAAAAGGGAACGAGTATACTCACAGTGATTGCTTAACAGTAACACTGTTATTGGATCAAATGGAGCTCTTAGAATTAACCTGATTAGAGTACAATAGATAAGTGTCGGACGGAGTAACGAGAACTGTGTGAGTGTCGGATCAGTCACCTGATCGGTTGGCCATCCGAACGGATGGTCATCCGGTCGGATGACATATATGGTTAGGACGGACCGCCATCCGATCGGATGGTCATCCGTACGGATGGCCATTCGATCGAATGGTCACTCGATCCATGATAAGTTTCCAAACTGATTATCCTTAATATCAAGTGTTCAACCTAGGTCTTTCGATCGGATGGCATCCGATCGAATGACCCTTCGTGTGTAAGTTTCCAAAGTTCAAAGTTTCTGATTCAAAATAGTTTCAAGTGTTGAAGGTTGTAAGTCACAAATCCCTTGATCGGATGGCCGTTCGATCGGACGACAGTCCTATCGGATCGCCATTCGACTGATATGGTTTTGTTCTTTTTTTGCAACCTCGTAAAAGTTTCTAAGTTTCTGGTTTAACGGTGACGACATGGTACGTTTTGAGACAACGGAAAACACCCCAAGGCTCGACTTGTCTGTTCGGATGGGAATCACCCCGTCCGTTCAAGTGTCTGTTCTTGAGGAGTTTATGTCGAAATCCGTACTCCAGTCATCTTTTCCTGCGACAATCCATTTCCAAGCCGACTCCAGACTAATCATCAAGTCTACAGCCCGTTTGGATCCTGATTCCACCGTTTTTAAGTAAAAGTTTAAGAAAAGATGAAGGAAACATGAGTTTTAGCTGAAAAAGTCTAGATTTAGTAAAGATTTGGTGTAAAAACTCATGAAATTCCTTAGATCTGAGCTAGTTCTTGACTGGAATGACATCACACAACTGTTTGTACAAGCCGCCATGATGATGTCATCCTAAAGAGCTCAAATCTTAGAGATTTCACGGTGAAAAATGTAATTTCAAAGGAGAATCACGTAGAGAATAGTGCATAGATCGAATATGTACAAGGATCAAGTGTAAAACATACCGAAATCGCCGAGAAATGGAAGAAAAGTGAGAGGGCGTGCGTCTGGTCGAAGGAGGTTGTCACATCAGTGAAGAATGATGTGACAGATCCTATTTATAGTGCAAGTGAGGAGTTAAGGTGGTGTGGCACGAATCGGATGGCAGCTCGATCGAATGGCCCTCCGATCGGATGGTCATCCGATCGGATTGCCATTCGGTCAATCCCATCCTTTCCACCTTCCCGTGTTTGGTTCGTTTTGCGAGTTAGATTAAGCGTTGTGTTGCGTATTATTGTGTAATAGTACCACATACTAGATTATATCATTAACACAAAGTTTCCAAGTTTCCAAGTCTCCGCCAGTGACAAGTCTCCAGTCTCTCGTTCTACCAAGTCTCAAGTTTCACGAGTCTCGAGAGTCAAGCACCAAGTATCAAGCATCAAGAATCAAGAATCTAGTATCAAGAATCAAGTCTCAAGAATCAAGAATCTAGTATCATAGAATTTAGTATCAAGCCCTATAGTATCAAGAATCAAGTTTCTAGAGTTAATCATCAAGAATCTAGTTTCCAAGCATCAAGAATCAATAAGATTCAAGTTTCATAGCATAAAGATTCACAAGTGTAAAAAGTGTCAAGAGTCACATGGTATAAGGACTAAAACTGACAATAGCTAAAAGTTTAGGGACGCAGGGCATCACAATCTCCCCTCCTTTAGGGATTTCGTCCCCGAAATCTAAGAGGAAGACTGCTCGAACAGCTGCGGATACTTAGCCTTCATTTTGATCTTGAGTTCCCAGGTGAATTTAGCGCCACGCTTGCCTTCCCATCGTACCTTAACTATGGGAATTTTGCTGCGCCTCAATCTCTTGACACTTTGGTCCATGATTTCAACTGGTCTCTCCACAAAATGTAAGGTTTCGTTCACTTGCAAGTCTTCGACGGGAACCTGAAGTTCCTCGTTAGCTAAACACTTTCTGAGATTAGACACGTGGAATACCGGATGTACACTGTTAAGTTCTTGTGGTAGGTCGAGTCGGTACGCCACCTTACCAATCCTTTCGAGCATCGTGAAAGGACCCACATAGCGAGGGGCGAGCTTTCCCTTCTTACCAAAACGAACAACTCCCTTCCAGGGAGATACCTTGAGCAGTCCTCGATCTCCAACACCAAATTCCAGAGGCTTACGCCTTTTATCAGCATAGCTCTTTTTGTGACAACTGTCAAAATTTCAGGTATCCGTACAATTATTAAATCCTGATTAGTGCTTAATGACTGTGCTGAATTACAATTAACGACTTGAACTGCTTTCTGATGATTACTGCTTTATACCTGCATGTGCATCACATATTTTAATTGACATGTCTCGCATGAGAGCTTATTTGACTCAAATGATGCACGAAACACAGTTAGCACAGTTATCAGATAAATCAGGAAAATGCTGACAGAACTCAGTACATAGACAGACAGTGTATTGAGACACAGAATGAGCCAGAAACCAAGTATTACACTAGTATAATGTGTAGGAAAGTAAGGATCATAAAATTGCCTTCCTAGTGGTAGTTTAAGTGCCGGATAGTGCCTAAAACTCACATAAAGTGCTGAATTCAGCAAAAATTAGCATTTAAACAATCTAATATCATGCAGAAATATAGTTAAATGGTCCTGAATGCTTTCCTAAGTGTCGGGAATCAAAAGTGTCACAAAAGGTAACATAAAGCGCACTATACTGCATAGTTTAGCACCTTAACGAACCGGTAACCAACTGTAACACCTCGAAAATTCACGTCCTATAAAGTGTTGACACGTGACATATGTTTGAACGTGTGAAAGAATGTGTTGAAAGGACTAAAGTTGACAAACATGAAAAGTATATGAAAATACGAGTTCTAAATGTCAACAGTGAATAAATATATGGTACATTAACCCTACATGATGCTTATATCACCAAACGAATAAATCATGGAAGTGAGAGATTACAAATTACAGGGGTCAAATGTGTCAACATGTTTAAGTTATACCTCTGAGTGACCTTTTGACAAACCCGAAGCTTTGTAACGGTTAATTATGCTCACTAGAATGCACGATTAAAATTTCATAAAGTTTCGTTATCGTGTGAGAAAGTTATGATCAAATTCGTGTACGAGGGGTTAAAGCGTCAACGTTGAAAGTTTGGACCTTTCGGGCGACAATAAAGTTAACCGGGGACTAAACAAAGTAGGTAAATGTCTTAAAGCCCTTATATGTCAATTTGGAGGGTTCAAAGTGCAAGAAAATAAGTTAATTGACCTTTCGGAGGACCAAGAGCCAAGGATGCAAACTGAAAAAGAGGTTTTTGTGCCTGATGTCAGGCTTACGGACCTCAACATTGGGGACCTTGAGGTCCGTAAGGTAGTGCCCAGCAACAAAAAACCGGCTTTTGCCAGTTTAAACGCGAATTTCAACCTTTAAACGATTTTCCTCATCTCCCTTGGCCCCTAAACAATCCCTAAACATCTAGGGACACTTGTGGATCAGTTGTGGTAAGTCATAGACTTGTGTGTCAACCTTTTGTGGTGTTCTTGATCACTATATAAAGGCCTCATGTGCAACAACTTTGATCACACCTTCATCTGCAATTGTGGAGCATTTCTGGAGCTAAGGATCTTTCTCTAAGCATCACATTTCGTGCATAGGACTTCAGTAAGTTTGCTAATCCTTTCTTAATTAAGTTTTAGCTTAGTATTAGCTTAAAAGTCAAACCGTCGTAATTAACGGTTGACTTTAAGATTAATCACTAATGGTCCAGTGATTAGTCGAATCAAAAGTAGTTATAAGTAGGTAATTATGTGGGTAATAAACCCTCAAAAGGGTTCCCCCCTGATTCCCACTCTAACTAGGTCAAATGTCGGGTCAAACTTGTATTTAAAAAGTCAACAGAATGTGTAAATTACAATTTATGCATAGTTAGCAATGTAGAACACATACAACCTGTTTGATCATTAATATAACTTGGTAATTAGTGTAAGGACATGTCTAAACATGTTCAACCCGCCAATTTCATGTTTAGACCCGGTTCAGAACCGAAAGTCGCATAGTTTGACTTATACTTTGACTTTCAGTTCTGACCCGTTATGGTATGTTTTAGAAATACCTAAGAGCTTCATTTGGACCAGGTTACATGCTAGTATAACCCTCTGTGATTATACACCATGGTTCATTAGTTAACCGATTAATACGCATAATTCCGTTAATTGCTCATATGTTGACCATTATGCCCTTTTCACCTTAAAACGTGATTTTTGGAAATGTAAAAGAGTAGAAACCTTAAGTACTGATATATAAACTTGCATACAAAATTTGACATTAGTTTGAGGTGTAGGTTAAGAGTTATGCTCGTTAGCGTAAAATTAAAACTTTATGTTAATTAAACGGCGTATTTAGCGTATAGCCTACATAAACATACTTTTTGATATCAAACTCTTTACCCACTGATGTAATATATTATTTTGGGATTTTTGAAGATGTTTAATTAATTTTAGGCTGAGCATAACTTATAGTCGTAGGCTTAATCTGGTAATTGTCGGTTTTGCCCTCACGGGCTATAAAATGAGTTTTACATATCTAAACGACTCCAAACCTTTTGCTACTGATTCTAAATGATTAATAAATTATTTTAAGACTTCTGGAATTATAAAAATATCAGATTTCAATATGGAACCCGGAAACGGCTTCTAATCGCCTTATTAAACGTTTTTAGCGCATAGTATGTACTAAGACTATTTTCAAACATACAAGGGTGATACCTACTGATATTTTAGGTAAATTATAATATTTTAACAGTAAGCAAAAGTTGTTAAACTCAGACTTCAGTTTTGAGCTTTTCGGCTTATGTGAAATTACCAAAATGCCCCTACGGTGCATAGTTTGGTTATATTTGATAAATTTCACATATATACTTTATCCTACTGTTATAACTTAGTAAACTAAGTATTTTTGCTGATTATATCAGACCTGTAACTCAGGTTAATACTTAAACTCTTTTATAATCTTTTAAATGACCAAACTACCCCTACGGGGCATAGTTTGTGTTTAAATACGTTTCGGGCATAATGAAAGACATCTTACTAATGTCACAACATAATTGAGGCATATTAACTTAGGAAACCTGTATATGGCTCTCATGATTACCCGTTACGCCTCTTACGCGTTCGGTTCGGATTATGTAACTAGTTTACATAAATTAGCCGAAACGGGTCAAACCTTATCGGTTTTATCTCAAAATCCAGAGTGTGTATGAAATACCCATATTAAGCAAGTCTCTGAACTTGTTGGGTCTAAATCACATTCTATCCGGTCTTCGCTTAATAGTGCGTACGAACCGTATCATTGAAACTAACCGGTCTAAGCTAAGGCTTAATTAAGGACCCGTTAGAAATCTAATAGGTTATTATAAACCTTCGTTCCAGATTAGGAGCCCAGTAAAAGTACTTGCATTTGCTGTATTTGATTGATACTTTGCTCAGGTAAATACTCTTAACTTATTTTCCCTATACGGGCTTGGGATACGGTACTATAAAAGTACCGCTTGGTCGGGTATGTAGTCATTTAAATCGGATTGTGATTAATGTATTTACATAACCCGCTTTGTTCTGTATTATTTGATGTATGGCCCTTGGGGGTTAAATGACCATGTCCCGGATATCCTTGGCATCATTTTACGAAATGGCCTCGACCTAAGCACGGGGTGTAGGCGTACACCTGACAGATGCATTATGTAAAAACTGGTAATCCACTAAAGGAATCAACCTTGTGGGCACTATACCTGTGGCGTGTCAGTTAACTTAAACCGGCTCTTCTAACCGGTGCTTATGGACGGCAAATGAGTAAAACTGTATACAAGATTATCTACAAATAATTGTCCGAAGTTATAAAGATATTTTTGTGCCGAAGTGCATTCAAATCAATTTTCAAACTCTGTTCTAAATGAGTCAGTTGAGTTGTATTTACCAGTGTAAACTGACGTATTTTCCAAAAAGGCTAAGTGCAGGTGCTAGACGAAATAGGCTGGCTACTCCAGGCATCATTACTCAAGTCTCGCAAGCTCTAGATGTCAAAGTCTGTTGAACAGTTTTCTTTTTATATTGATCCGCCTGTGGATCCTTTACTTTCCGTTGTAATACTTGGATATTACTTTTTATTCAGAATGTAATATATTTATCTTTTGCTTCCGCTGTGCATTTATATAATTGTGTTGTTTGACTATTATGTTGCCAACCACGTCACGATACTCCCCACCAGGCCCACCGGTGACACGTGGAAAGTCGGGGTGTGACAGGTTGGTATCAGAGCCAACACTGAGTGAATTAAACGCTAGCCTTTTGCGTTTAATCTCAGTTACACAGTTGCACATTCTTGAGTCTAGACAAGAACATAGGACAAATTCCAATTCGTTTCATTGTCTTTTAATTACTTCCTTGATTATTTTTCTGATTAGCCTTTGCATGGGCAAGTCATTTTTTTTAGAAGTCCCATTTAGGGCAACCATATACTTGTTTAAATTTTAAAGGAACGATTATGTTTAAAATATCATTCCTATATTATAAGATATACCATTATAATAAAAATGGCAAAAAAACTAAAAAGGGACAAGACCTAGCCTCGTGTCATTTTAAGGCAGGGCCAAGACGGTAGTTCCACACTTAGATTCAGATCCTTGTTAACAGTTCAATTTGGGGATTGTTCTGCGTTAAATATTAAAAAGAATCTTAAAGGTAAAACCTAGCCTAAATGTCACGGCATACAAGGCCAAGATGGTAGAACCTATTCAAGAGATTCAAATCCTTATTAAACATATGAAAGCATATTATCATGCTTGACAAGATGTGACACGATAAGATCACATAAGTCATTCTTAAATGGGTTAGTTTAAATTTCCCTTATTTATATAATCATCCCTTATGGATGAAGCGCCTCCGGGCTATAACTAACGTCCTCTGAGACTAAAGGCAGTGGTAGCCTACAACTCCCTGTCAAAAAAAAAAGGTAACGAACTTTGATTCAAACCTTAATGCCTCGATTCTATGAAATCATGGCTTATAAATTAAACTTGTCTACGTTACTAGGCCTTTTGTGCTATTATTAACTTATAATTTAGGATTATGATAAAAATCCTGAACAATTTTTATATTTAACAAATTAACTAAAATGTGTATTAAAAGCATGGTTAATAAATCGTTTAAGAACGATAGTACTGTAAGGGCTTCTAAATAAACCTTGCCCTTATTTTCTTTTTGTAGCAACTAAGACTACATGGCTGACTCTGACGAGATAAACAGTCACCCTTTGGAAAACCGCGATGATAATGATAGGATTAATATAACCAAAGGAGAGCTTCGTTCACTGATTGACACAGTTGTATCTAAAGCTATAGAAGAACAATTTAAGGAGTATAGTGGGACGCATAGTCGAGCCTCATCTATACCCCACTCTAAGTCTGTTCCTAAAACTCATTCAGAGCCTCATAACAAGCCGCCCTCTAAGAAAGAGGAGCCAAAGAAGGATGATGATCGTCATTCATCAAATGAACACAATGTTCCATCCAAGAAGATGGCGTTCGATAATGAACCACGTACCAAGTCTTGTACCTATAAGTACTTTGTTTCCTGTAAACCCCGAGATTTCACTAGGGAGAAAGGAGCAGTAGATTGTATGACCTGGTTGGATGAAATGGACACAGTGGTGGACATCAGCGGTTGTGCTGAAAGGGATGTAGTAAAGTATGTATCCCAATCGTTCAAAGGAGAGGCACTGGCATGGTGGAGGTCTCTCATTCAAGCTGCTGGGAAGATCCCGCTCTACAACATGTCATGGGAGCAGTTTGTTACCCTCATTATGGAAAACTACTGCCCTCAACATGAGGTCGAAAGAATTGAATCAGATTTCTTATCATTGGTGATGACAAACTTAGATTGTCAAGCTTACCTCACCAGTTTCAATAGCCTGTCCAGCCTGGTTCCTTACCTTGTAACACCAGAGCCCAAGCGAATTGCTCGCTTCATAGGGGGTTTAGCCCCGGAAATCAAAGCCAGTGTTAAGGCTTCAAGACCTGCTACATTTAGGTCAGCAGCTGATCTCTCTTTGTCCCTTACTTTAAATGCGGTCAGGTTGAGATCGCTAAAGAAATCTGAATAAAGTAAGAGGAAGCGTGAGGATGATAACTCACGAGGGTCACAGAAGAAGCACAAGGGAAACACTGATTCTAAGAAGTTTGGGTCTGGAAGGAACAGTCAGCGAACAGAGGAAAAGCCAAAGTGCACGACTTGCCAGAAACGCCACTTTGGAAAGTGCAGACTTGAGTCCAATTCTAAGTCAGGAGCACCTGCATGTGGGATATGCAAGTCTAAAGAGCACAAGTTGATAGAGTGCAAGAAGATAAGAGATGCCACATGCTACAACTGCAATGAGAAAGGGCACATTAAGACCAACTGCCCTAAGTATGCCAAGAAGCCTGAAGAGGTCAAGAAGACCAATGTAAGAGTCTTCAGAATGGACGCAAAGGAAGCGGTTCTAGACGACAACGTTATTACAGGTACTTTCCTTGTAAATGACGTCTATGCTAGAGTACTTTTTGATTCAGGCGCTGATAAGTCTTTCGTAGATCATAAATTTTGCAAATTGCTGAACTTGCCTGTCAAAACCTTGAGTATAAATTATGAGGTAGAGTTAGCAGATGGCACCATAGAAACCGTCTCCACTGTGTTAGATGGATGTGTGACATCCATTAAGAACCACTCTTTTCCTCTATCTCTACTTCCCTTTAAATTAGCCGGTTTTGACATAGTCTTGGGTATGGACTGGTTATCTCACAACCAGGCCCAAATCGTCTGCAACAAAAATCAAGTGGTGATAAAGACTCCGTCTGGTGAATCATTTACCATTCGGGGAGACACCCAGTATGGACTGCCTGAGCAAGTGACTATGCTCAAGGCTTCAAAGTGTTTAAAGAAGGGTTGTGTCATCTACATGGCACAAATGATTATTGATGAGCCTAAACCGAAGATAGAAGACATCCCAGTCATTTCTGAATACCCAGAAGTTTTTCCGGAAGAACTACCTGGTTTGCCACCAGATAGGCAAGTGGAATTCAGAATTGATATCATCCCTGGCGCAGCACTAGTTGCTAGAGCACCCTATAGGTTGGCACCAACGGAAATGAAGGAATTAAGAACACAACTGGATGAATTGCTAGCTAAAGGTTTCATAAAACCTAGTTCGTCTCCTTGGGGAGTGCCAGTCCTGTTTTTCAAGAAGAAGGACGGATCGATGCGTCTGTGCATCGATTATCGTGAACTTAATAAGGCCACGATAAAGAATAAGTTTCCTTTGCCTAGGATCGACGATTTGTTCGATCAATTGCAAGGAGCAAGTTATTTTTCGAAGATTGATTTGAGGTCAGGCTACCATCAACTGAAGGTTAGAGATGAAGACGTACACAAAACTGCATTTAGGACTCGTTATGGTCATTACGAGTTCCTAGTGATGCCTTTTGGGCTCACTAATGCACCTGACGCGTTCATGGATCTCATGAATCACGTATGCAAACCTTACTTAGATAAATTCGTCATCGTTTTCATCGACGACATTCTTATCTACTCGAAGAACCAAGCTGACCATGAGAAACACCTTCGATGTATTCTCAAACTCCTGCATCATGAGAAACTCTATGCCAAATTCTCTAAGTGTGAGTTTTGGCTTCTAGAAGTCCAATTCCTTGGACATGTGGTGATTGAGCGTGGTATCCAAGTGGATCCCGCTAAGGTTGAAGCTGTTATGAACTGGCAAGAGCCAAAGACGCCTACGGAGATTCGTAGCTTCCTGGGATTGGCAGGATATTACAGGCGTTTCATCGAAAAATTTTCAAGGATTGCTGCACCCCTAACTTCCTTGACTAAGAAGAAAGTAAAGTTCGTTTGGGGCCCTAAGCAGCAAGAGTCCTTTGACATCTTAAAGCAGAAGTTGAGCAACACTCCTGTATTGACGTTATCTAATGGAATCAAAGAATTCGTAGTTTACTGCGATGCATCCCACACTGGCATGGGGTGTGTACTTATGCAAAAAGGCAAGGTTATTGCCTATGCATCACGTCAATTGAAAGTGCATGAAAAGAATTACACCACCCACGACTTGGAGTTGGGTGCCGTTGTATTCGCACTAAAACTGTGGAGGCATTATCTATATGGAATCAAGTGTGTGATCTATTCTGATCACAAGAGCCTCCAACACCTGTTTAATCAGAAAGATTTAAACATGAGGCAACGCCGTTGGATGGAAACTTTAAATGATTATGATTGTGAAATCAGATACCATCCCGGCAAGGCGAATGTAGTGGCCGATGCCTTGAGTCGAAAGGAAATGGTGAAACCCATCCGAATCAATGCCAAGCACATGGAGATAAAGAACCGTTTAACTGAAAGGTTGTTAGCTGCACAGAAGGAAGCTGTGTTGGAAGCTAACTATCGTAATGAAAAGCTAGGGGTAACTGAGGAGCAGTTAACTCTTAGCAAGGACGAAATTCTAAGATTGAATGGACGAATATGGGTTCCAATTTATGGAGGACTACGAGATGTCATCCTCCAGGAAGCCCATAGTTCCAAATACTCCATTCATCCTGGGGCTGATAAGATGTACCAGGATCTAAGGGCAAATTATTGGTGGATAGGCTTGAAGAAGTTTGTAGCCACCTATGTAGCTAAATGCTTGACATGTGCACAAGTCAAAGCCGAGCATCAGAAGCCGTCAGGCTTGCTACAACAGCCTGAACTTCCTACGTGGAAGTGGGAAATGGTAACTATGGATTTTATCACCAAGTTACCTAAGACAAGGAAAGGAAATGATACAATATGGGTTATAGTTGATAGACTGACTAAGTCAGCACATTTCTTACCCATCAAGGAGACTTATAGCTCCGATATGTTAGCCCAGTTATACGTGGATAAGATTGTAGCCTTACATGGCATACATGTGTCTATTATCTCTGACAGAGATACTAGATACACGTCACATTTTTGGAAAAGTTTCCAACAATCTTTGGGCACGCGTTTGAATTTCAGTACAACTTACCATCCTCAGACAGACGGTCAGAGTGAGCGTACTATTCAAACGCTGGAAGACATGCTACGTGCATGTGTGATCGATTTGGGTGGTAGTTGGGATAAGCACCTACCACTAATTGAGTTCTCCTATAACAATAGCTACCATACCAGCATTAAGGCCGCGCCTTTTGAGGCATTATACGGTAGAAAGTGTAGAACGCCAGTTTGTTGGGCGGAAGTTGGAGATGTCCAGTTATCAGGACCAGAGATTGTGTTCGAAACGACGGACAAGATTGTCCAGATTTGTGACCGTCTCAAAGCTGCCCGGGATAGGCAGAAGAGTTACGCAGATCCAAAGCGTAAAGCTTTTTACTTCGAAGTAGGTGATAAAGTATTACTTAAGGTATCACCCTGGAAGGGGGTGATGCGATTTGGTAAGAAAGGCAAGTTAAGCCCGAGATACATAGGACCTTTCGAGGTTATCGAACGTGTCGGGTCAGTTGCCTACAAGTTAAACTTACCTGAAGAGCTAAGTGGAATTCACAATGTGTTCCACATCTACAATCTAAAGAAGTGCTTCGCTGATGAATCACTGGTGATACCACATACAGATGTGCATATAGATGAGAGCTTGAAGTTTGTGGAAAAACCATTGTCGATTGAGGATCGACAGGTTAAGAAGCTTCGAAGGAAGCATGTGCCTATAGTAAAGGTAAAATGGGATGCCCGTAGAGGACCCGAACATACGTGGCAAGTTGAACCCACGATAAAAGAAAATTACCCTCATTTGTTTCAGTAAATCTCGGGTCGAGATTTATTTTAAGGGGGTGAGGATGTAACACCTCGAAAACTCACGTCATATAAAGTGTTGACACGTGACATATGTTTGAACGTGTGAAAGAATGTGTTGAAAGGACTAAAGTTGACAAACATGAAAAGTATATGAAAATACGAGTTCTAAATGTCAACAGTGAATAAATATATGGTACATTAACCCTACATCATGCTTATATCACCAAACGAATAAATCATGGAAGTGAGAGATTACAAACTACAGGGGTCAAATGTGTCAACATGTTTAAGTTATACCTCTGAGTGAGCTTTTGACAAACCCAAAGCTTTGTAACGGTTAATTATGCTCACTAGAATGCACGATTAAAATTTCATAAAGTTTCGTTATCGTGTGAGAAAGTTATGATCAAATTCGTGTACGAGGGGTCAAAGCGTCAACGTTGAAAGTTTGGACTTTTCGGGCGACAATAAAGTTAACCGGGGACTAAACAAAGTAGGTAAATGTCTTAAAGCCCTTATATGTCAATTTGGAGGGTTCAAAGTGCAAGAAAATAAGTTAATTGACCTTTCGGAGGACCAAGAGCCAAGGATGCAAACTGAAAAAGAGGTTTTTGTGCCTGATGTCAGGCTTACGGACCTCAACATTGGGGACCTTGAGGTCCGTAAGGTAGTGCCCAGCAACAGAAAACCGGATGTTGCCAGTTTAAACGCGAATTTCGACCTTTAAACGATTTTCCTCATCTCCCTTGGCCCCTAAACAATCCCTAAACATCTAGGGACACTTGTGGATCAGTTGTGGTAAGTCATAGACTTGTGTGTCAACCTTTTGTGGTGTTCTTGATCACTATATAGAGGCCTCATGTGCAACAACTTTGATCACACCTTCATCTGCAATTGTGGAGCATTTCTGGAGCTAAGGATCTTTCTCTAAGCATCACATTTCGCGCATAGGACTTCAGTAAGTTTGCTAATCCTTTCTTAATTAAGTTTTAGCTTAGTATTAGCTTAAAAGTCAAACCGTCGTAATTAACGGTTGACTTTAAGATTAATCACTAATGGTCCAGTGATTAGTCGAATCAAAAGTAGTTATAAGTAGGTAATTATGTGGGTAATAAACCCTCAAAAGGGTTCCCCCTGATTCCCACTCTAACTAGGTCAAATGTCGGGTCAAACTTGTATTTAAAAAGTCAACAGAATGTGTAAATTACAATTTATGCATAGTTAGCAATGTAGAACACATACAACCTGTTTGATCATTAATATAACTTGGTAATTAGTGTAAGGACATGTCTAAACATGTTCAACCCGATAATTTCCTGTTTAGACCCGGTTCGGAACCGAAAGTCGCATAGTTTGACTTATACTTTGACTTTCAGTTCTGACCCGTTATGGTATGTTTTAGAAATACCTAAGAGCTTCATTTGGACCAGGTTACATGCTAGTATAACCCTCTGTGATTATACACCATGGTTCATTAGTTAACCGATTAATACGCATAATTCCGTTAATTGCTCATATGTTGACCATTATGCCCTTTTCACCTTAAAACGTGATTTTTGGAAATGTAAAAGAGTAGAAACCTTAAGTACTGATATATAAACTTGCATACAAAATTTGACATCAGTTTGAGGTGTAGGTTAAGAGTTATGCTCGTTAGCGTAAAATTAAAACTTTATGTTAATTAAAAGGCGTATTTAGCGTATAGCCTACTTAAACATACTTTTTGATATCAAAATCTTTACCCACTGATGTAATATATTATTTTGGGATTTTTGAAGATTTTTAATTAATTTTAGGCTGAGCATAACTTATAGTCGTAGGCTTAATCCGGTAATTGTCGGTTTTGCCCTCACGGGCTATAAAATGAGTTTTACATATCTAAACGACTCCAAACCTTTTGCTACTTATTCTAAATGATTAATAAATTATTTTAAGCCTTCTGGAATTATAAAAATATCAGATTTCAATATGGAACCCGGAAACGGCTTCTAATCGCCTTATTAAACGTTTTTAGCGCATAGTATGTACTAAGACTATTTTCAAACATACAAGGGTGATACCTACTGATATTTTAGGTAAATTATAATATTTTAACAGAAAGCAAAAGTTGTTAAACTCAGACTTCAGTTTTGAGCTTTTCGGCTTATGTGAATTTACCAAAATGCCCCTACGGTGCATAGTTTGGTTATATTTGATAAATTTCACATATATACTTTATCCTACTGTTATAAATTAGTAAACTAAGTATTTTTGCTGATTATATCAGACCTGTAACTCAGGTTAATACTTAAACTCTTTTATAATCTTTTAAATGACCAAACTACCCCTACGGGGCATAGTTTGTGTTTAAATACGTTTCGGGCATAATGAAAGACATCTTACTGATGTCACAACATAATTGAGGCATATTAACTTAGGAAACCTGTATATGGCTCTCATGATTACCCGTTACGCCTCTTACGCGTTCGGTTCGGATTATGTAACAAGTTTACATAAATTAGCCGAAACGGGTCAAACCTTATCGGTTTAATCTCAAAATCCAGAGTGTGTATGAAATACCCATATTATGCAAGTCTCCGAACTTGTCGGGTCTAAATCACATTCTATCCGGTCTTCGCTTAATAGTGCGTACGAACCGTATCGTTGAAACTAACCGGACTAAGCTAAGGCTTAATTAAGGACCCGTTAGAAATCTAATAGGTTATTATAAACCTTCGTTCCAGATTAGGAGCCCAGTAAAAGTACTTGCATTTGCTGTATTTGATTGATACTTTGCTCAGGTAAATACTCTTAACTTATTTTCCCTATACGGGCTTGGGATACGGTACTATAAAAGTACCGCTTGGTCGGGTATGTAGTCATTTAAATCGGATTGTGATTAATGTATTTACATAACCCGATTTGTTCTGTATTATTTGATGTATGGCCCTTGGGGGTTAAATGACCATGTCCCGGATATCCTTGGCATCATTTTACGAAATGGCCACGACCTAAGCACGAGGTGTAGGCGTACACCTGACAGATGCATTATGTAAAAACTGGTAATCCACTAAAGGAATCAACCTTGTGGGCACTATACTTGTGGCGTGTCAGTTAACTTAAACCGGCTCTTCTAACCGGTGCTAATGGACAGCAAATGAGTAAAACCGTATACAAGATTATCTACAAATAATTGTCCCAAGTTATAAAGATATTTTTGTGCCGAAGTGCATTCAAATCAATTTTCAAACTCTTTTATAAATGAGTCAGTTGAGTTGTATTTACCAGTGTAAACTGACGTATTTTCCAAAAAGGCTAAGCGCAGGTGCTAGACGAAATAGGCTGGCTACTCCAGGCATCATTAATCAAGTCTCGCAAGCTCTAGATGTCAAAGTCTGTTGATCCTTTACTTTCCGTTGTAATACTTGGATATTACTTTTTATTCGGAATGTAATATATTTATCTTTTGCTTCCGCTGTGTATTTATATAATTGTGTTGTTTGACTATTATGTTGCCAACCGCGTCACGATACTCCCCACCGGGCCCACCGGTGACACGTGGAAAGTCGGGGTGTGACACCAACCGAACAACCGGACACTACCTGAAACATCAAATTTACACTAGAAGCACTATTTTAACATTACCAAGCTTGTTATGGTCCCCGAACATCATAACACATCATAAATATCTAGTAACTAAAGTAACTAACTAGATACTTACATTTTTACCCTAAACTAACTAATGCTTACAAACCTAGTCTACATACCCCCCCCACCTATAAAATCGGCCAACATCTGGCCCACCTCAAGATTTGTTTAAATATTTTAATAGATATTGCTTATGCTTTCCTAAACACATTACACAATGGTAGAATACATGAGATGGATTATAAGTAGAACTTGAAGATCATAGTCTCATAACTTCACACATTGAAACATACACTTCTCACCTCTCCTCTCCTTGTGTTCTCGGCCGAAACCCAACCCACATACCACCACCATCATTCAAGCATTCTTATACAATACAAGCATATACAAAGGTGTTAGAGGTTACATAACGAAGCTAGGAGCTTACGGAAGTTCAAGGACCTTGTTCATTTGCTTTTATCCACTTGTTTTCTTCTCTTGATCATCCCTAGCCTTGAGCTAGTGGTAAGAACCTTGATCTTGCTATTTTACATCATATCTAAGTGGTTAAAAGATGTTACATGTTGATTGTTATGAAGAACACTAATAATCATAAGAAAGAAACTTGACACTAGGCTTAAGATATGAAGAAATCTTGATGAATATGAGTTGTTATGCTTGATGATTGTTGTTCATACATGTATTTGATGTTGATCATCATATGATCTTGCTAGATCATGATTAAAAACATAATCTAGCAAGATGAGAGGATGAAAATGTTGTAGGATCATAGATCATCCTCATAAGAAACATGAACTCGGAAGGATATGTGGTTTTCTTGAAAAACAATGATCAAAGTAAGTTGTAATACTTGTAGATCTAAAACTTCATGGATGGTTTTTCAAAGAAACCAAGTTAAAAATACAAGTTTTACTAAATCTTGGTTCTTACACAAATAAACCTTATTTTTGGTGGTTAAACAAGTGTAGAAACTCATGTGTAACAAGAAAGATCCATGAAGAAACATTTTTAGAAATATAAATACAAGTTGTAAAAATCTATCTTCTTTAAAAATGAAGTTTTTAAAGAATCAATCACACTTTAGAAGGTAACAAGGCTTACTAAGAACACTAGTAAGTTACTACAAATTTTTACAAATATTCAAGTTCATGAAGTAGTAGATTATGCTTGTTATTGGCAAAATCAGTAAGTAAAGATTGGTTATTGTTGATTGTGTTGATTTTACAAAAGAAGATGATATACCTTCAAGGTATGGAAACCTCTATTTTTAGGGGAAACTATGGCGAAATTTTTCTAAAAATTAAACACTTAGAAAAATATTTCTAAACAAATATTTACAAGTGTATTTCAAACCATAAATCTTTACATAAACTTTGCCATAATTTTTGTTACAAAAATTATAAATATTGGAGGTTGGTTTTTATAAATAAAAGTGACTAAATATGTATTTAGGAAATATATATTTAGAAGTCACCATGTGTGTGATTATTTGTATAGTTTGTGTATTAGTTATATTATTTTAGGACATGAAATAATATAACTCATCAAAATACCGATAGTTACAATCCAAAATATTACCAAAATTCCAAGGAATAAATATACACATTTTACACAAAATATTGGTGAAACCGAACCAAGGAGTATAACTTACAAAATATTTCAGAAATATTATTCATGAGTATATTTTGGTAAATAATATTTTGGACACCAGGTGAATGAAAATATGATTTTTACAATTATCACAAACTTATATCATATTTTTTACAAGAAGAAAATACATTATTTTTGAGTGAATAAAGATATATATTTTTCTTGGAAATATTAGAAGATATATATTATGTTTGGAAGAAATATATATATATTTTTTCTCAAATAAAAACGGAATATATTATTTTTGGAAGAAAAATGAATCTATATATATATTTTCCAAGTTAGACTTGAAAATATATTATTTTTGGGAATTTCTATGAAAATACGAATATTTTTGCCCAAAGGAAAAATTATAAATAATTTTTCTAAGTAATATTTCTTAAAATATATATATTCTGGAAATATATATGGATTTTTTCTAAGGATATTATTCTGGAAAAGTTAATACAAAATTAAGTATAAAGAATACTTAACATTTACAAGAAGATACGTATTCTCGTACGTATAAATACACACCGGAATACGACCCCAATACATGGCAAAAATATACAAGTATAAGAATACGAATACAAATACACCAATCCTTGGGAAGGATATACAAGTATAAATACTTGGAAAGTATTATGTTAAAATATATTGTTTTAACAATTATTCCAAAATTTAATAAATATAATTTAAATTAAAATATTTATTATTTTAAAACATAATTATATAACTTGGAATAATATCAAAGACACGATGAAACGTAACTCAAAGACACTAATTAATTCTAAGTCAAGGCACGACCCGCTCGTCTAATAGACATTAGTACGTTGTAGGTAGTTGTGTATGCCAGACAAAGCTTGAGTTACGGTTATACGAAGACGCAAGACTGTGAGTTCATGACCCCCTTTTCTCCTAACTGTTTTCGATTTTATAACTTCGGGGGTGAAGTATGTTGGATCGTCGTGTGACCCTAACGAGTCAATCTGAAGAGTTCAGAATCAATATCAAAGGCGGAATCAGTGATATCGATGTAAACACAGCTTGATACTTCCTAATTATCTTCTCTTATTGATTTCCAAAGCTTTTACAATTCAAATAACAATCCGGCAGCACCTCGGCTCTGAAAACAATGATCTAATTCCGTTCCAAATGACACAGCATCACACCTATATATAGTGTTAGTGATTCCGTTTGAAAGTGGCACATGCCATTTCAAGCGGAATTATAATGGTTAATTCCTTTTCAAATTTTCATGCCCATTTCAAGCGGAATTACCCTAAAACACACAAACCCTAGTTTGATCCTGCTGTGTGCTGGTTTAACCTATCTAGACATAAGACTCTATAAAGACGAAGTTAACAGACATTTGTGCACCAACAGACTCCCCCTTGGATGTTGACGAAGTCTTTAGCATCAAATCTTCAGTCTTTAGTCTTTGTCTATCTTCTCTATTCCAAATTGTCTTGACATTAAAAAGCATCCTTCAAATCTTCCCTTCTTCTATCAACAACTAGCATGAATCACAGAAACTGAATCTTTAACAACTTTCAAACTCCCCCTTGAATGTAGATCCAGGAACTGTATCTGACTTTTAAATCTTCAAACTCCCCCTATCAGTTAGCTGGAATTTTGCTATGCTGTTTTCAATAACAAACCTGTTACCTGCACAATCTCTACCTTAACATAAGATTTATGATTATGACAATTTAAATCAAACTTACCATTTAACTTCATTTGTTGGTTTTGTCAGAATTTAGAAATCCACTTAAGTATCCAGGTCCAAATTAATGACCCTGAGTACCTAATTTGTCTACCAAGTCCAATTTAATGACCTTGGTTGATCTGAGACAAATCACACTGACATTTTGTACAAACTAGTTCAAACAATTTTCTAAAAATATACAAGTTTCAAATTAATGAACTTGTTTTGACTTTCCATTTTCCAGGTTTAACAAGATTAGCTCTCCTCATCTTCCAGTCCAGAAACTTCCTGCATCTGCTTCAAATTTCGAATCTGAAGATCCACTTTCCACTTTGGTTTATCGAAAAATAAAGCAGAAATGTAAAATCTTTTTGGATTTTTAATAAAGTTTCTAAACTAGAAATGAAATACAAAAATAAAATGCAGTAAATGTAAACTATTTACAAACATATTTTTGGTGAGCGTGTTAGGAAATCATATCAGCTATTCGACAAGTCACAAGTACCGTTAAGCTTAGATTTCATTTTCAGAATTAAACAATTCACTTAGATTGTCGATATACTGATCCACTTAAATTCTCACACAAATGCCAATCTGTTCAGGATACAAATTAGGTGTATTAAGGACTTAAACTTATTCATGTGTTCCACCTCTTGAATATACCCCCGTATCCAGAACCCAATATTCAGTCTTACAGGTGAGTATACCACAGATGATATCTGTAAGGGGTTAAATGCGAGGACCGTGAGAGCTCAGGTCAGAACTTCCATTCAGTAGAGAGATGACGGCTTCAACTTTTGGTGTGTCCCCTTTAGTGGATCTTTTTTACAACAGCACATGATTAGCATTTTTCAATGTTTCATCATTTTTTATGCTGAGGAGATGCTATGTTTCAAGCAAGCATAAAGTATTATACGGGGACTAGGCTATTGCTTCCGCAAAATCAGAAGTCCCAGGATAATACCCCAGATATCACTGAGTATAAAGACCTAGTATCTCAGAAAGAGGGATCTTTCAAACAAGATTTCAGGGGTTACCTATATATCCAAGTAGTGTGCCCCACGAAATAAGCAAGTTTGAATTTAGGTTTATATCCCGAACAAACCTACTAAATGTGTAAAAACCTATTGGCATATCATCAGCGAGACTGTTTAAGACTTTTAAACTTTACATATCTTTAGCATATTGTAACTGTCAAGCCAATGTACTATCATTTTCCCTTTTTACACAAGCTCTTTTCTGGTTTTCTATTGTTTTTGAATTTTGAAAATATATCATGTTTTTGGATTTTTGAATTTTTTTTACTGTTTTTGTATTTTCTGAAAATATTACCCTATACCCCCCTAAATACCAAAACAAGTAAAAAATCCACAAACCATTGCATATTGCTTCTCAACATTATCTACAATGTCTCCTTCATCAACGCCAAGAATCTCCTCCAACACCGAGAAAAGCTTCATACCGTTCAATTTTAACAAATATTGAAAACGAGTTTTGTCAAACGCTTTGGTATGTAAATCAGCTTTTTGTTTGTCAGTGTGGATTTTCTCAATTCGTATCAACTTCTTCTCGAAACAATCTCGGATGAAGTGATGACGAATTTCTATGTGTTTCGTTTTAGCTTGATGAACAGAATTTTTAGTAATGTTTATCGCTGCCTTATTATCAACAAAGATATGGGTGTTAAGAAATTGCAAACCGTAATCGAGCATCTGTTGCTGGATCCACAAGATCTGAGAGCAGCAACTGCTAGCAGATACATACTCAGCTTCACATGTGGACAAAGCTACAGACGTCTGCTTTTTGCATTGCCAGGTAACCAATCGTGATCCAAAGAACTAGCACCCCGCTGTTGTTGATTTAGCTTTAACTTTGCAGCATCCGAAATCGGAATCGAAATACCCTTCGAGTATGAAATCGCATTCTCTTGGATACCACAACCCCAATGATGGAGTTCCTTTCAGGTAGCATAATATCCGTTTCACAATCACCATATGCGAAGCTCTTGGGTTAGACTGAAATCTTGCTGCGAGGCAGGTTGGATACATAATATCGGGTCTTGAAGCTGTCAAATACATCAGCAATCTGATCATGGAACGATACAACGTTTCATCTACCTTCTTTCCGGTGAGATCAGGGTTTATCCCATGGTTCGTTGCTAATGGGGTGGAAGCTGGAGTAGAACCTGACATCCCAAATTTCTCTAAGATATCATGAACATACTTCGTCTGATGTATGAAAATTCCCTTAGGCAGTTGATCAACTTGAAGTCCCAAGAAGAATTTCATCTCACCCATCGATGACATTTTGAATTTTTGCTTCATAACTTTTTCAAATTCTTTGCACAAATTTTCATTTGTAGACCCAAATATGATGTCGTCCACGTATATCTGAACAATCAGAAGATGTCCGTCAACCTCTTTGGTGAAGAGAGTGGCATCCACTTTTCCTCGGATGAAGCTGTTGGCTAGCAGGTGTTGAGACAATGTCTCGTACCAAGCTCTCGGGGCCTGGTGTAAACCATACTGCGCTTTATCTATCAAATAAACCATCTCTTTGTGGATTGGATCGGTGAAGCCCGGTGGTTGTCCGACATATACCTCCTCTTTTACCTTCCCATAGAGAAACGCCGATTTAACATCTAGCTGATAAACTTTAAAATTTTTCCAAGATGCAAATGCTAGGAAGATTCTGATTGCTTCGAGTCTAGCAACTGGAGCATACACTTCAGTGAAATCTATACCCTCCTGCTGACTGAAACCCTGAACTACAAGTCGAGCTTTGTTAAGAATAATAACCCCTCGATCGTCTCTCTTGCACTTGAACACCCACATGGTGTTTATCTTCCTGTGACCATCAGGCAAGTCTACCAATTTCCACACTCCCAACTTCTCAAACTGACTCAGCTCCTCTTGCATAGCATTGACCCAAGAATCTTCAGTTAGTGCTTCTTTGTATGTTCGCGGTTCAATCTGCGAAATAAAACAACTAAGTGAAAACTCAGTTTGTAATGAAGCAACTGTAGAATAAAAACAAGTAAGGCCTTGGTCAATTTGACGTCTAGTGCGAACGCCTGATTGTAATTCTCTAATTATCAGCTCTTCTGGATGGTATGAAAGAGTTCTCGGCATCACCTCACCTGGAACATCTACCTCGCCTTCCAGATTTGTGACATTCTGATTTGCAACTTGTTCACTGACTTGAATTGTTTGACTTGAAATCTGGATCTGCTCCCCCTCAGAATCTGAATCACCATGATCAAATACAGGCATATTATCATATTCTTGATTATCATTGACTGCTATCTGATTGTCAAGAGTTTGCTGAATATCGTCATGCTCTCCAGCATTACTGGGACCGACTTCATCATCATTAGAAGCTTTTTGACGTGTAGAATACTCAACTGGGAACCTTTCTTGTGATGACTCATACTCTCTTAGAATATCCAACTCATCAAAGAAATCTTCTTCTTCTTCTTCCTCTTCCATGTCAAACGAATTCCACAAAGTATCATAGTGAAAACGCCAGGAATCGCCTGGATTTTGCGATGGAATTGTGTAACCTTGGCATTCAACATTGTGTGCTTCAATAATCCACTTCAAGCTTGGAACAAATACTCGTTTTAATGGACTTGAATAACCCACAAATATTCCTTCAATGCTCTTTGCACCAAATTTACCAAAAGGCTCTAGAACTGTGCAGGGAGACCCAAACGGTTCAAGATACTTCAGGTTAGGTTTGCGGTTATTGATTAGCTCAAAACACGTCTTGTTGAATTTCTTCACTGTGAGAACCCGATTGAGTGTATAGCATGCAGCTGACACTGCTTCTGCCCTATAATTAACAGGTAGTTTAGAATCAGCAAGCATTGTCCTAGCCGTTTCAATTAGCGTCATGTTCTTTCTTTCAGCTACTCCATTCTGCTGCGGAGTGTAAGGCGCGCTAAACTCATGCAATATACCTCTTTCATCACAATATTCTTCCATTTTGAAATTCTTAAACTCAGTACCATTATCACTTCTTATTCTTCTGATACGCCTTTGGTACAAGTTTTCTACCTTCTTAAAAAGCGTCATCAAACGATCAAACATCTCATCTTTTGCCTTCAAAAATAGTACCCATGAAAATCTCGAGTAATCATCTGTAACTACTAGACAATAGAGATCCCCAGTTATACTTTTGACGTTCACTGGACCAAACAGATCCATATGGAGTCTCTCTAAAGGTCTCGAGATTGAGTTTTCCTTCTTCCCAGGGTGAGATTTCTTCTTTTGCTTGCCTTTGACACAACTAATGCACTCCCCCTCAAGATGAAAACCTTTTACATGAGCACCAATTACTAAGTCGTTGTGCACCAGGTGATTCATTTTTCTTAGGTGAATATGGCCCATCTTTCGATGCCATAACTGTGATTCTTTTTAGTGAGTCGGACCCGTTGTAGTAGTTGCCACACTCATGTCTAAAACATACAAATCATTGACTCTGGGCGCTCTCATGATAACCCACTCTTCGGGAACAAAAAATCCTGGTTTCAAGATCAAACATTCTTTGTCTGTAAAGTGCGTTGTATACATACGATCACAAATCTGTGATATGCTCAGAAGATTGTTTTCAAGCTCAGCGATGTAGTTAACTCTCTCAAACGTGAAAATACCATTAGATGGAGTTCCTTCACCGATTACTCGACCACCTTGATTGCCTGCAAATCCCACATAACCTCCATTAAACCCTCTAACATCATACAGTAGGGTCTTCTTCCCCGTCATGTGCCGAGAAGCTCCACTTTCCATAATCCAACATGAAACGGATCTTGGAAGCTCCTTCACAAACCACAAACACTTTAGTTAGATTGTGATGCCACCCAAGCCTCTTTTGACTCATGTAGCTTGACTTTTAGGTGAGTTTTAGTAGTGTAAAGTGGCGGAAAATTCTTATCATTCATCTTCAAGCTCTCCTCAGACCCAATCTCAACCTTTTTATATAGAACGAAATCATTTTTAGAAGGTTGATCATTTGATTGGTCTTTCTTTGGTATATCTTTCTTTTCAAGTTTCTCATAGTAATCCAAAGGTACATACATCTTCTTGTTTTAAGATGATGGTTTTGCAGTCTCAGACACCTTTGGTTTTGAAGAACTTGAATTCTTTTCAACTAATTTTGGTTTCCATGCTTGTTGAGACGAAGCAACCCGTTTATAAAATTTGTCAGTTTTAGTTACCACATTCTTTACAGATTCAGTTTTGAACTTTGTATTGTCATTTTTCAAAACTTTCCTCTCAACAACCATTGGAGCTTTTCCTTTTGCATCAACTTTCTTTTTCCGATTCTCAACAACTTCAGTCTTAGACTTCAAGTTAGTACACTTTCGGGCAATATGTCCAACTTGATTACATTTGAAGCATGTTCGGGTGTCAACAACTCGACTTGTGCCTTCGGACTGAGGCTGTGAAACCTTCTTCTCAAAGAATTCTTCATTTGTTTTCGAAAAAATCTTAGATTCTTCATCAGAAAGTGAACTTGCACTTTTTACAAACGCCTTTCTCTCGACAAACTTTTTGTTTTAAAAATTCTTTCTTTGATAATTCTTACCACCCTGATATCCACCCAACCATCTGTTTTGATTATTGTTATAAAAACGCGGTGGAACAACTGGTTTCTTGTAGTAAGCTTTATCTTTTTCGAAATTCATTTGTCTCTTTGTCTGTTTCAAACCTTCAATCTCAGACAAATCAATCTCAATCAACTTGAACACATTTCTCAATTTACCAACATTCACATTCTCTAAAGGAAAATCACAATCCGAATACAAATTATCAGATCCCGCCATCTTGTACATCACAAGACTAGGTTCATCACTTAAGTTGTTTTTGGATTTTGATTTTGGAATGTATTTATCCAAAAAGCATTCATCATCCTCAGTAATGTCACTTTCAGTTTTCAAAACATTTTCAACGATGCTTTTAACAATTTCAGATTGGACACTATCTTCATCAGATGATGTGGTAAATGTGACATCAATCGTGTCTGGAAGCTTAACTTCATTTTCTTCTTCATCATTATCCAACCCTGATTTTTTATTTGAAAAATTGTTTAAAACTGGTGGTGGAACCTGATGAAACCCAACCCCAGTTCCATCCGAATAAACATCTTCGCCTGCTTTGTTCTTCCCAATTGGTTTAGGGACGATATGTTGAAGAACAAAACTTGCGGAGTTGTAACTGGTCAATTTCAACTGGATACGTTCATTTTCAATTTTAGCTTCTTGAAACTGAAGCTTCAAATTAGCAATTTCATCCAGTTGCTTGTTAATTTTCTCTTCTTTTACTCTAAGAACACTGGTCAGTTGAAGATTTTCTTTGGTTGTTTTACCATTTCTTTCATCAGAATCTTTTACCGTTCATTTTAGCTTCTCAAAATTTTCTGAAATTTGACGATTTTCAAGAATCAACTTTTCATTTTCTTTCCTAATTCTTTCTATGTCATTTTTATCATTTTCGATTTTCTCAGTTAATTCTTTTAATCTGTCGTTTGAAGCTTTCAACATTTTGTCACGGTTTAAAATCTGATCTTCAACATTTCTGACTTTTCTAGTCAGTTCTTCAACCTTCTTACTGCTGAGGTAAGCAATTGTACTACAAACTTTGCACTCTTTCATGCAATTTTTGCAGTCGTTCTCAGTTTTAACTTTCTTACCTGACTCATGTGTATCATTTGAACTGACCTTGTTTTTGGACTCAGTTCCAGAACCAGAAACTACCTCTAGTTCTTTTGCAGCAAGAACCTTGTCAGCCATCTTCTTTAAGTTTTCTGCGGTAAACTCTTTTGATGTATCAATAATCCCATCATCAACTTTCTTTGGCTGCGGCTCTTTTTCTTTCTCTTTCTCTTTCTCTTCAGCTTCTCCTCCTCCCCACCACATTCTTTGCCTGACTTCTTCTTCATCAATAAGTTGTTTGGTGAGAGTTTCAACATCAACAATATCTGGATCAACAACTATGTTTCCATTAGGATCAAGATAACATTCTCTATCAGGATCCCATCTTTTCGCCTGTTTAGCTTCTTTGTATGTACGATAGATTTTGCTTTTCATGAATTGAGCTGTTGCCTTCCTGTTGACGTACTTCACTTCTTCAGATCTGGTATCTTTAAAAAGGAACAATCTTTGTTGTTGTAAAGGCATATCCAACTGCATCTTCCTCTGGTAAAATATCACTCCAATCATAACCTTCATCATCATGAAACACAACAAGTGCCTTGGATTTTTCTTTGGGTGCCTCCTCTATCTACTTCATCCTGGGAGGTTCTGCTTTATTTTGATGATAAATTGCTCTTTTGTAATAATCCTCTCGAAAAGGATTTGCAGTATCATTAGTGTAAGCATTTCGACACTCACGTTTAAAATGACCTTTTTGTTTACATTTAAAGCACGTGACTTTTGACTTGTCAAAGCCTAACTTGGTAGAAGGTCCACCAATAGACTGTCTTCCGGTAATCTCCATGAATCGCTGCGCTCTTCTCACTGCACTCGCCATACACCACCTTATATCGATCAACTCCATCTCCTTAGGGTCGATCTGATCATAGTCTTCTTTTGTTAGGTTGGTGTTTCCAATCTTTCCTGCAACGAGGCTTTCGTACGATTCTAACACAGACGCTAAAAACGCCATCTGTTGTTAGGCAGATTCTTCACTAAAATTCTGACCATTCTTTAAATCCACAGCAATGTTGCATTGAAATAGATTTTTCGGAACATATTGACTTTGAGCAATTGAGAAAGATCCACTGTGATAGCCACTGCTAGGAGTTTCTTGATTCACTGTATTTGAACTTTCTGCTGAAAATGCTGTCTTAGGAGACACAGTCTTCGGGATCATACTACCTCGATAATACAGCTCAACATTCTACTGATATGAGGAGTTGTTGACTTTGTTTGATTTCCTAATCTCCAAATCATGACTTTCCAATCTTTCGATTAACAAATCAACTGTCAGTTTAGTTGGTTCAACTGTGTTCTTCAGCATCAAAGCAAAATACTGCCAGTCTTTATCATCAGGCAACGAGTCGAACAATTTATCAACCAATTCTTCTCGAGTGTACACGATTTCGTGTCTTGCAAGTTCTAACTTCAAATGCTCAAATCTTTCAATCATCTTTGGCACAGATTTGTTTTTCAAACAACCAAACAAATCAAATTCCTTTCTCAACAATTTCGTTTTGTTTTTAACAATCTCGGCACTACCTACACATTTCACTCTTAGTTTCTCCCATAGATCTTTCGAATCTTTGTACTCAATCAATGAGATGATGTCGTCTCTCACAGACTGATGAAGTAAAGCAATGCACTTTTGTTCTGCAACATATCTTTCTATTTGATTGTCTTCTAGATTTTCATAATCCGTTCTCCCCATATCAAAACCATTTTTCAAGCTTTTCCAACTGGGATATGCAAACGCTTGAAGCCATTCTTCAAATCTTGAAGCCCACCTGTTGTAATCTTTAATTACCATCAACTTGGACGGTTTATTGTATGTTCCATATGCACTGTCTACACTCATAGTATCAGAAAGAATCTTCTTTGCACTCGGTGTTGGTTTAGTTTCATTCGTGTTATTTGATGTGCCATCACCCGAACCACTGGTAAATGCAAACACGTCACTAAATGGATTCATGAAATCGTCCATCTTTCAAGTACCTGAAACAATCAACAAACACTTAGAAAAATTTTTGATTTTGAAAAATACAGTTTCAAACGGAATTAGTTCAAGCGAAATTATGAACTCAAACGAAATCAGCCTTCAAGCGGAATAAGCTTTCAAGCGAAATCAGCCTTTTCACACGAGATAGTGTTTTCAAACGAAATCATCAAACGGAATTAAAATTTCAAATGAAATTAGTAATTTCATGTGAGACAACAGATCTTTCAAACGGAATTAGCGATTCCGTTTGAAACATAAATACTTTCAAGCGGAATTAGTGATTCCGTGTGAACTCAAAGGCACTTTCAAACGGAATAAGTGATTCCGTGTGAAATAACAGAACTTTTCAAACGAAATTAGGCACAAAATGTAATTCCGTTTGGAATTACAGTAACAATTTCAAACGAAATTAGGATGACGTCAGCACTGTCGATCACAATTTTGTCAAATTGACCCTGTTTTACTTCGAATTAAGGTCCAATTCTTTCAAGGATTAGTTAAAATACTGTTTCGCTTATAATATGTGAAAATTAAGCCATTTCGACCGTTAAATTCTGATTAATTTTGAAAAGAAAGAGTAGAAGTGAGAAAATCTGATGAAATCAAGCTGAAATGGTATGAACTCCTCGTCCCGAGCTCTGATACCACTTGTTGGATCGTCGTGTGACCCTAACGAGTCAATCTGAAGAGTTCAGAATCAATATCAAAGGCGGAATCAGTGATATCGATGTAAACACAACTTGATACTTCCTAATTATCTTCTCTTATTGATTTCCAAAGCTTTTACAATTCAAATAACAATCCGGTAGCACCTCGGCTCTGAAAACAATGATCTAATTCCATTCCAAATGACACAACATCACACCTATATATAGTGTTAGTGATTCCATTTGAAAGTGGCACAGGCCATTTCAAGCGGAATTATAATGGTTAATTCCGTTTGAAATTGCCATGCCCATTTCAAGCGGAATTACCCTAAAACACACAAACCCTAGTTTGATCCTGCTGTGTGCTGGTTTAACCTATCTAGACATAAGACTCTATAGAGACGAAGTTAACAGACATTTATGCACCAACAAAGTACATGTTACAAACTGTTTACAAACGTTATTATTTTGTATGGTTAGCTAAGGAAGGGTACTGCTAGATCATGTGAGTGGTGGGTATAACGCTTAAGACCATTAATCCTCGTTGTAGGACCGAGGGACATGAGTGATAGATCTATTTAGGTGTAGCGAGCCCCGCCTATGTTGGACAAGGGTTTGGCCCATGGGTTGACTATGTCTTACAGCCGGAAGCCCGGTGCAAAGTCTGCTAGGTTTGAGCCTTCCTGCATCACGTCACACATATTAATGGCCTTGTAAACCATTTATGATCTGTTTTCCTTGTTACTTTCATACCGGGATTTATGAACTTATATACATACTTTCAATAATTACAAAGGTTTATTCATACACACAAACAAACACATGAACTCGCTCAACTTTTGTTGATGTTTTCAAACTACATGTATTTCAGGGAATTAGATGTGGATCTGGCGGGCGTTCGGAAGTTCCAAGTGTTGTTTAAGAATAAAAGATGTCATCCATGGTCTTAGGGTTTGGTTAGTGTGTCTTATCCTGGACGAGACACGTCTTCCAAAACCAGGTTTTATTTAATGTCTTTTGTCGAGTCTTGTGAACTTTTAAACAAGTTGCATGGTTTGTACTCGAATTTGAATCCTATGTTTTAAAACAATGTTGTTGTTATTTTTTTTAAACTTATTTAATGGATGAACATCTTCGATTTTATCATATAGTTGTTGTTATGATTGAATGCAATGATATTAAGCAAGTCACACATAATCACGCTTCTGCTAAAAGTCAGGGTGTGACAGTTTGGTATCAGAGCTTCGATTGTAGCGAACTAGGATTCTTTCTCGAGTCTAGACTACAATCATTAGGGCTCTCACGAAAATGTTTTCACAACATGTTTTCATGCATAGACGAAACGCCTAGATCCCGGAAACAAACATTTTTACAAATAAAAAGACAAGAAACACAATGCACAGTTACCTTGTTGGTTTAGTCTGGGAGACTGGTTGGTTTAGTCTGGGAGACTGGTTGGTTTAGTCTGGGAGACTGGTTGGTTTAGTCTGGGAGACTAGGTGGTTTAGTCTGGGAGACTAGGAAGGATACATGATTTCATGATGCATTGACACTTGCTTGCATACTTAATGTTAGTGGTTAATATATGTGCATATATTGTGATTGTTTGTTACAGACACTATGTCATCATCCGAGAGTGGATTGTCCGATACTGATGATCCCATGGCTATTGTTTCTGATGATGAGATCGTCCCTGTGCCAGAGATCTTAACTACCGATACAGAGAGTGACCCAGAGATGATGTCCAACGACGATGATGATTTTCAGCCATTTGCGCTGCCCGACTTCGGAGATGACTTACCGCTTGCTGATGGTATCCCAGACGAGGATCCTTTTGTTATTCCCATTCCAGTCCATGATCATCTTATCATCGGTCATCCCGATGGTGAGCATATTGTGGCACCGATCCTCGCTCCTATTCCTTTAGTGGTCATCCCTCCTGAGGTTGGCCATTCGATGTTCTATTTGACGATGATTTTGATCTGTTTGTTGATGGTCCTCCTGATGACGCTCATGGCGATGGAGAGCTCGATGAGGACGTTGTTGATGTTCCACTTCTGGGGATTCCCGTTATTGAGATTTCCTCTGATTCTAGCTTACACTCTGTCTCAGATTCCTTTGAGTCTGTGACTTCTTCCGCCTTGCACGCAGCGGGATTATGACGTTACGCCACTGATTTCGATGACGATACAGCTTTGTCAGCTGCACCATCCCCTCCACAAGACTTTGAGCCTGGACTTAAGCCCGATTTGGTCCCCGTTGATCAGCCTATTAATGCACCCGCTGATCCTGAGCCTTTGCCTGATCATGACCATATTCCATTTGGCATACCTGACATTGCACCCCTCATACCAGATCCAGTTCCTGCACCCGTTGACCCTCCTGTTATTGAGCCAACCAATCCTCCACTTGCACATGCACCCGATGATGTTGCTCCTTTCCACCCAGTGGAGTCTGATGTACACCGTGTTGACCTGCCTATTGTTTTCTTGTAAGACATACTAGCACCCCATCCAGGGGAAGGCACTTCTAGCCAGCAGCCTAGCCATGACCCTCATGTTTCAGCAGCTTTTCCCCACATGCCTCAGTCTGCACCTTCTGCTCATTTTACTTCTTCACCACTTGATGAGCCACTCAGATGGTTCCCACCGTACACCATGCCGATTTCTGATCCCTACCATCCCTCGCATTTTACTGGTTATACACGGGATGAGTTACTTCTATCATTACAGCTCCAGTATGAGATCATGAGTCGCAGGATTTTAGAGCTTGAGATGATACCGTGACCTTTGCCATGTCCGTGTCAGCCTGCTTATATTCCCCCTCGCTCATCACTATCTCCATTTTCACATCCTCCTGCACCGCTTACTCCATTTCCCGAGTTTGACACTCAATTTCTTACCGTCGAGCAGCAGATCAGTTATCTGTTGCATCATGTTTACGACCTTGAGGAGGAGCTTACGCATGTGCACAACTTGCTTTTTGTTCCTCCACCTCCTCCTCTACCACCATCAGCATAGCCGGTTTTTGGTTTTATGTGGGTAGCTACTTATGATGAGAGCACCGCTATTGGGCTGAGCTAGTGAAGCCTTTTGGAGATCACCTTTTTGATTGTATGACTCTGTAGAATGGTAGACATTTTTGACAAGGGTAGTGTGACCCTGTGTTCTTTTGATACAATACTTTTGTAAAACATGTAACAATATTGGTGGTCGATGATTAATGAAAGCTCAATCGTAATGTTCTCATTAAATACGTTGTTAATTTACTTTCTTGTGCTATGATTGTGATGATTACATGCTTACTTGTTATGGTAAACACTATTATATACGTACTAATTATTACATGAATAAGACCTGACCTATATAATCTTCTTTATAGAAGATGCCTCCTCGAAGGAACACTCAGTTGCCCACAACAGAGGCAGAACTGCATGAACGAATTTCACAGGAAATTGCACAACATGAGGCCCTACGCTCTGAACACACCAGAGGTACCTCAGGAAATAACCCACCTCACGGTAATGTTTAAGTCACTTAAGACACATTACGATACGTTTGGACATTTCCATGTGCGTTTTGCTAATGCTTTCTATGAATGATGTTGCTTGTACAGGCTGTATTTACAAGCAGTTCCTTGACTGCAAACCTCTGAACTTTGACGACACTGGAGGTGCTGTAGCCTTCGTAAGATGGGCTGAGAAGACAGATTCGGTGCTGCGAATGAGCAAGTGCGCGCCAGAGCACCAGGTCATCTACATTTCTCGACTATTCCTAGACGGAGCTCTATCATGGTGGAACCTTCAGGTTCAGACTCTAGGTGAGGCTGCCACATATGGTATGACTTGGGATGAGATGAAAGAGCTGATGCGCAAGAAGTATTATTCAAGGGCAGAGATTCAGAAGTTGGAAACCGAGTTTTGGAATCTTAAGATGGATTGTCCCAAGATTGCTGAGTACGTATAGAGATTCCATGACCTGTCTCGTGTTGTCCCCTACATGGTAGAACCGGAGTTCAAGCAAGTTGAACATTTCATTTGGGGATTGGCACCCCAAATTATGAGCATGGTGACCACTTCGAAGCCTCTGTCGATCACTGAAGCCATTGATTTGAGCGTGGCTATGACTGAAGAAGAGATTAGATTGAACAAGTTTTCGATCTCTAAGGGAAAGAAGAATGAGACACATGTCGAGTCGTCAGGAGAGAACAAGAGGAAGTTCTCAAATTTCAAGAAGGGTACCCAAGGAAACAACGGTTGTAACAAGAAAATAGATGTGAACCCACCAGCCGAGGTCAGGACTGGTGCTACAAGTTCAGAAAACAAGGGGAAGGGATACATGGGCACCCTTCCCAAATGTGATGTATACCAGTTCCATCATGCCGGCCAGTGTAGATTCAGGAAGTGTGAATCTTGTGGAAAGAACGGTCATTTAAAGGAAACATGTTGGGCTGGTAATGGCCGTGGGAATGGTGGTCAGAGAGGTAATGGTACTGGAAATGGAAACCATGGTGGAAACGGTAATGGGAATAGGAATAATCAAGGAAGAAATGGTAATTTCGGTGGTAATGGAAATCGTGGTGGTTCTGGAAACCAAGCTGGTGGCGGAAACCGTGGAGCAAACAACAACCAGGGCGGTACTGGAAACAGACAAGGCTGCTTTAGTTGCGGAGATGTTGGGCATTTCAAGCGAGATTGCCCAAAGAACAATCAAGCCCAAGGGGAGTCTTCAACATTGGAGCTAGGGAAGCTCGTCAAGATCCGAACGTAGTCACTGGTACGTTCCCTATCAACCAACACTTTGCATCTGTGCTATTTGATACTGGTGCCGATTATAGCTTCGTGTCCTTAGAATTTAAGGATATATTTGGATTAGTTACCAGTAAGTTAGAAATTCCGTACTCAATAGAACTAGCTAATGGAAAGCTAGTAGAGGCAAATGAAGTGATTAGAGGTTGTGTGATAGAGCTTGGAGAGCATGAGTTTATGCTCGATCTTCTACCAGTTGAGTTGGGAAGCTTTGACGTGGTAGTTGGAATGGATTGGTTGTCAAGCAACCGAGTTGAGATCGTATGTCATGAGAAGATCATTCGCATCCCGATGAAGAATGGAGAGACGATTGTAGTGCACGAAGAAAAGCATGATACACCCCTATGAGTTGTCAGCTGCTTGAAAGCACAAAGGATGTTGCCAAAAGGATGTGTTTCCTTTTTGGCTCACGTTGTTGATAAGGAAGCCGAAGAGCCGAAGCTCGAAGACATCCCTGTAGTGAGGGAATATCCTGAAGTCTTCCCCGAAAACTTGCCAGGATTACTGCCCCAACGACAAGTCAAATTCCCTATTGACTTGGTTCCAGGCGCCACACCTGTAGCCAAGGCACCTTTTCGGCTTGCGCCATCAGATATGCAAGAGTTGTCGATGCAACTTCAGGAGCTTTTGGACAAGGGATTCATTAGACCAAGCTTCTCGCCTTGGGGAGCTCCAGTTCTGTTTGTCAAGAAGAAGGACAATAGTTTCCATGTGCGCATCGACTACCTAGAGCTGAACAAGCTAACCATCAAGAATTGGTATCCTTTGCCGAGGATTGATGATCTGTTCGATCAACTTCAAGGTTCGAGTTACTACTCCAAGATCGATTTTCGATCAGGTTATCACCAACTGCGGATTCAAGAAGAAAGTATACCGAAGACAGCCTTTAGAACTCGTTATGGACATTATGAGTTTCTAGTGATGCCGTTTGGTCTGACAAATGCACCAGCAGTATTCATGGATTTGATAAACCGAGTTTGCAAGCCATATCTCGATAAATTCGTGATTGTATTTATCGATGATATTTTGATCTATTCACGGACGAAGGAAGAGCATGAGCAACACCTTAGTGCCATTTTAGAGCTGCCAAGAAGGAGAAGCTCTATGCTAAGTTCTCGAAGTGCGAGTTCTGGTTGCGTGAGGTACAATTCCTTGGTCACGTAGTGAACAAAGATGGAATTCATGTGGATCCCACCAAGATCAAGGCAATTAAGAATTGGGAAACTCCGAAGACGCCAATCGAGATCCAAAAATTTCTAGGTTTAGCAGGGTATTATCGCAGATTCGTTGAGGATTTTTTGAAAATCGCTAAACCGCTGACATCCCTTACTCAAAAGGACAAGAAGTACGAATGGGGAGATAAACAAGAGGAAGCTTTTCAGCTGGTCAAGAATAAGCTTTGCGATGCACCTATTTTATCCCTACCCGAAGGCACCGATGACTTCGTGGTATATTATGACGCCCCGCATCAGGGATTTGGCTGTGTGCTGATGCAGTGACAGAAGGTTATTGCTTATGCTTCGCGCCAATTAAAGGTTCATGAGAAAAACTACACCACACATGATTTGGAATTAGGCGCAGTGGTGTTTGCTTTGAAGATTTGGCGGCATTACCTTTATGGTACCCGATGCATGATCTTTACAGATCACAAGAGCCTACAGCACATATTCGATCAAAAAGAACTTAATATGAGACAGAGGCGATGGGTAGAGTTGTTAAATGATTATGATTGCGAAATCAAGTATCACCCAGGAAAGGCAAATGTGGTGGAAGACGCTTTGAGTCGAAAAGAGAGGATTAAGCCCATAAGGGTTAGGGCTTTGGAGATGATTATACAAACAGACCTCTCGTTGCGTATTGGTGTTGCACAGAGAGAAGCTCTTAAGAAAGAGAACTTAAAGGCTAAATATCTCCGTGGGATGGAGAAAAAGTTGGTACCCAACAAGGAAGGAACCTTGTGTTTTATGGGACGAATTTGGGTTCCGCTTTTTGGTGGCCTAAGAGAGGTTATTTTTTATGAAGCTCATAAATCGAGGTACTCGATCCACCCAGGGTCTGACAAGATGTACCAAGATTTGAAGGACTATTATTGGTGGCCAAGACTGAAGGGCGATGTTGCTACTTATGTTGGAAAATGCTTGACTTGTGCCAAAGTGAAGGCAGAGTATCAGAAACCTTCAGGTCTTCTGCAGCAACCTGAGATACCCATGTGGAAATGGGAACAGATCTCAATAGATTTCGTAATGAAGTTACCCAAGACTCCTAGAGGTCATGATACGATTTGGGTAATCATGGACCGATTGACAAAGTCTACGCACTTTTTGCCAATCAGAGAAAATGATAACATTGGTAAGCTAGCTGAGCTGTACCTAAGGGAGATAGTCGCACGTCATGGAGTGCCTATCTCGAGTATATCTGATAGAGATGGACGATCTGTGTCAAGGATTTCGCAACCCTTTCAAGAAGCGTTTGGTTCTCAGTTAAATCTGAGCACATCATTTCATCCACAGACGGACGGTCAAAGTGAGAGAACGATTCAGACGCTTGAAGATATGTTACAAGCTTGCGTAATGGACTTGGGTGGCAGTTGGGACACTCACCTACCTTTGGTCGAGTTTTCCTATAACAACAGCTACCATACAAGCATTCAAGCTGCACCGTTCGAGGCTCTCTACGGACGAAAGTGTCGATCACCGCTATGCTGGGCAGATGCAGGTGATAGACAACTGGTTGGTCCCGAATTGGTCCAAGAGACGACAGATAAGTTTATGCAGATCCGAGAGCGCATCAAGGTGGCTCGTGATCGCCAGAAGAGTTATAAGGACCAAAGAAGGAAACCTTTGGAATTTGAAGTGGGTGATATGGTTTTGTTGAAAGTTTCACCTTCGAAAGGTGTGGCACGCTTTGGGAAGCGTGGTAAGTTAAACCCACGATTTATCGGACCGTTCAAAATCCTGGAAAGGATTGGTCCTGTAGCTTACAAGTTGGAGCTACCGGCAGAACTTAATGGTGTTCATGATACATTCCATGTATCTAATCTGAAGAAGAGTCCAACACAGGAAACCGTGGTTATTCCTACCGACGAAGTTCACATTGACGACACACTCCACTTTACCGAAGAACCTATTGAGGTTACTGATTGGAAGGTTAACAAGACTCGGAGGAGTAGTGTTAAGCTCGTCAAGGTTAGATGGAATGCGCGTCATGGCCCAGAGTTTACTTGGGAGCGTGAGGACCGCATGAAATCCAAGTACCCGCATTTATTCCCTAACACCCCTGCAGCTAGTAGTAAAGCTTAAAATTTCGGGATGCAATTTTCTTAACAGGGGGAGAATGTGACAACTGTCAAAATTTCAGGTATCCATACAATTATTAAATCCTGATTAGTGCTTTAATGACTGTGCTGAATTACAACTTACGACTTGAACTGCTTTCTGATTACTGGTTTATACCTGCATGTGCATCACATACTTTAATTGACATGTCATTATTGCATGCGAGCTTATTTGACTCAAATGATGCACGAAACACAGTTAGCACAGTTATCAGATAAATCAGGAAAATGCTAACAGAACTCAGTACATAGACAGACAGTGTGTTGAGACACAGAATGAGCCAGAAACCAAGTATTACACTAGTATAGTGTGTAGGAAATTAAGGATCATAAAACTGCCTTCCTAGTGATAGTTTAAGTGCCAGATAGTGCCTAAAACTCACATAAAGTGCTGAATTCAGCAAAAATCAGCATTTAAACAATCTAATATCATGCAGAAATATGGTTAAATGGTCCTGAATGCTTTACTAAGTGTCAGGAATCAAAAGTGTCACAAAAGGTAACATAAAGCACACTAAACTGCATAGTTTAGCACCTTAACGAACCGGTAACCAACCGAACAACCGGACACTACCCGAAACATCGAATTTACACTAGAAGCATTGTTTTAACATTACCAAGCTAGTTATGGTCCCCGAACATCATAACATATCATAAATATCTAGTAACTAAAGTAACTAACTAGATACTTATATTTTTACCCTAAACTAACTAATGTTTACAAACCTAGTCTACATACCCCCCCCCCCCCCCCACCTATGAAATCGGCCAACATATGGCCCACCTCAAGATTTGTTTAAATATTTTAATAGATCTTGCTTATGCTTTCCTAAACACATTACACAATGGTAGAATACATGAGATGGATTATAAGTAGAACTTGAAGATCATAGTCTCATAACTTCACACATTGAAACACACACTTCTCTCCTCTCCTCTCCTTGTGTTCTCGGCCGAAACCCAACCCACATACCACCACCATCATTCAAGCATTCTCATACAATACAAGCATATACAAAGGTGTTAGAGGTTACATAAAGAAGCTAGGAGCTTACGGAAGTTCAAGGACCTTGTTCATTTGCTTTTATCCACTTGTTTTCTTCTCTTGATCATCCCTAGCCTTGAGCTAGTGGTAAGAACCTTGATCTTGCTATTTTACATCATATCTAAGTGGTTAAAAGATATTACATGTTGATTGTTATGAAGAACACTAATAATCATAAGAAAGAAACTTGAACATAAGCTTAAGATATGAAGAAATCTTGATGAATATGAGTTGTTATGCTTGATGATTGTTGTTCATACATGTATTTGATGTTGATCATCATATGATCTTGCTAGATCATGATTAAAAACATAATCTAGCAAGATGAGAGGATGAAAATGTTGTAGGATCATAGATCATCCTCATAAGAAACATGAACTTGAAAGGATATGTGGTTTTCTTGAAAAACAATGATCAAAGTAAGTTGTAATACTTGTAGATCTAAAACTTCATGGATGGTTTTTCAAAGAAACTGTAAGGACTTTTAAAAATGTCCCAAATTGACCCGTAAGTACGAACCCAGACCCCTGAAACCCTAATCCATATCAAAAAATCAAGAAATCAAGATTTTTGGTCTTCAGACGGGCCGCGTAAAGGTTTAGCATAGTCTTACGCGGGCCGCGTCAAAGCCCTGTTGACCAGATAAGCGTTCCCGATCCACGTGTCATACACGTGGCATACCTACCAGTGACACGGATGCCCTAATCTACGACTAGACCTCCACGCGGGCCGCGTAAAGGCAGAGTAAGGGTTCACGCGGGCCGCGTGAGACCCAAATTTCACCTATAAAAAGAATGGGTCATGAGCAGTTCACTGATGTCGAAAACATTTCTAAAAAAATGAAAGCATACTGCTTAAATTCGAAATTTACTTTTTCAATAGCGAGGCGCGGCTACGATACAGGGTATTAACTAGTTCGCTGCTACGATTCAATGTCCGATCGATTGAAAACTATCCGATGGATGTTTAAGTGCTGCCCACATTAGGGCCATACTTTGTCATTAGTCGTGAATTCGACGGATGTTTAAGTATAGCACTTTGTCATTCGTTGTGAGGGTTTTATTCTCGTGAGTTATCGTAAATGTTGTATTAGTTACTGACCTAGTTCGTATGCATGTTATTTAAATTAGGTTACAAGGCTAATCAGTAGGCTAAATTTTGCCCGTATAAATCTGCAATGTGAGTCATTCTCTTTTATCAAAAGTATTTTACAATACTCCAAGCATTTTCAAAAGTTATAATTACAGGGATTAAGTCATGGTTATCTTGAATCACTGGCTAATTGGGGTATTGTGCACATTATTAATTTCTCACAGTTAGGCTAATAAATCCTAACAGTGATAATCATCACTACTTGGGGAAGGACCCAATAGTGGTATGACCATCGTCACCAGGTGACACGACGCCAGATAAAAATAAGATAAAAGCCATTGTAATCGCTCTTATGCTGTAATTTATAACTATGGGTCATTTTATCAAATTGAGTGACTCGCCAGTATTTCCCCGCTGATAAAATATTTTTAAAACATGTTTCAGGCGACCTGCTGTAAATCAAGGAAACGTGCTACGGAGCACTAACCAGCTTGAAGAGGTGGCTCAGTTAAAATAAATAAACATGTTTTTATAAATCAGGGAATTCCCTAGTGAAATTCCTCTATTGTAAATTACGGGGTTTTATCCCGAATTATGAAATAAAATAATCGGGCATTTCAAGTTTTAAAAGATCCAGTTAAATCTTCCGCTGTCGCACCAACTAATAAATACCACGGGTTCCTGTCCCGCGGCTCCTGACCGGGTCAAACCGGGGCTGGGGCCGTGACAGGAAAAGGTGGTTTTAGAGCCACTGATTTAAGCCTATTAAGTATTTAAAATACTTAATTTTCCTGATTATCGTCTTGTGATTATGTGTTTTTAACTGACTAATTGTTAGTTACAGTATGGGTAAGCAAAGAATCTCGGATATCTATCTTAAATTAGATAGTTCACCGAAAGATAAGGCAACTTCATCCCAATCAAATTCCTCAAGATACTCAGTAGACACTGAGGAGGGAATATTTGTTCGTAAAGCACAGTATGAAAAACCACTTACCCCTAATAAAAGAAGTTTGATTATTAGGAAAAGTCAAGAGAAAATGAGGAAGTCACAACAAAAAGGAGTGATGATCAATAAGGAAACTCAGGAAATAGACACTAAACCACCATGGGAAGATAAGTTAGACCAACAATGGGAAAATATGTACATGTTAGCTACTACAGCAGTAAATGCTAACTTATAATTAAATCACCAAACCAGTATCATCACCTATGCTACCTACAAGCCAGAAACTTTAATCTATTAAATAACCACTAGTATCTTTCGAATTTTTAGTTGTACTAGATATAAATATTTTGTTTCAATAAAATGGTTTATTAGATATTTGTAATTAATATTAAGTTTTCTAAATTGCCATTCTGTGATTCTGTGAAAATTCAATTTACAAAATTTTAACTTGGAATTTTGTGCTTCCTAACTGCTAAACAGCATGAATGAATTATCTAAATCCCTTCAGAATCTCAATCTCTATCCTATTAATGTGGAAGTTTCCAAAGATTTTACCGGGTATTATGCTGACATAGAGGAACCTATGGAATTTCAAACCCAACCTCCGGAGAAACCCAAACCCAAGAAGAGAAGAAGAATTGTGGGCTGGAGGCGTGTGCGCAGGAGGAAACCAGCGACACGAAAAATTACCAAGACGGAGGATCCCAAAGGTAAAGGCAAGGAAATAGAGATTGGAGAAAGTTCTAGGGAAGATCAGGAGATGCCACCCTGGGAGGAGTTAGATCATAAACTGGCACTTAGTGACATCATCGGACCTGCCGGTGAAAATCTTTTTAATTACCCAGTGGAAGCACAACTTCCAGTTGACCTAGAGCCTGAAATCCCAGATCCTATTATCCACACCCAACCTCTACCTGCAGAGTTAGAAGAATGGTGGACCACCGATTGGCAGTTCCAGAATCTCCTAAATAACCCTGATACCTCCACTACACCCACCTATGAGCATGGAAAATCTGGCTGAACTCTGCCATTTTGGCGAGGAGCTGGTGGATGCAGGGAACAGGATCCGAGAGGTAGGAGAGAGGATCTCCTGGAAGTACGACGAGAGGGAACGTCATTTCTGAGATGCCAGCTGACTAAAGTTGTGGGGTTGTAGAAGAATGTGTGTAATAATAATAATATAATCATAAAAATATAATTATGTGTAATAACTTAAAAATAAAACTTTTGTAAGATAACCAGTTTGTACGAATGCCTAATATATATAAAATATCGAAAGTCGAAAGATCGACAATTTTGGCTATATTTGTTTACGTGATTATGTGCAATTATTTTGTTATGTTTGATTATTAATCACTTATACAAATTAATTACCATATGGCAAATGCTGGTAATGAACAAGGTAACGAAGGTAACCAATCTGAGCAAAATCATGAGGATCAATTTCTGAATAGGCAAGATATAAAAAATATTGTTGCTCAGGGAATAGCCAATGCAATTCCAGCAATACTTGCTGCTGCTCGAAATCCAATTGAACCTCAAATTATTCCTAGTAAACGTACACACGGTGACAATTTTAGTAATAGTGTAAACGGAGGTGGCAATCATACTAATAACAACAATGAAGTACTGCAAGCCCCAACTCTCAAAAGAATGAAAGCTGCAACGCCTGGTTGCACTTATAAGGAATTTCTTGCTTGTAAACCAGCTGAATTTGCAGGCAATGAAGGGGCGACTGCGGCGCTGCGTTGGTTGGAGAAAACCGAAGCAGTAATTATGATAAGTAAATGTGTCAAGGAAGATAAGGTCATGTATGCGTCACATTTTTTAAAGAAGGGGCGCAAGAATGGTGGAATACGGTACTTCAAGCCAAAGGAAGAAATATGGCCTATGCCATGAGTTGGGAAGAATTTAAGCAGCTAGTGGAAAGAAAATTATGTCCCGAATATGAAAAGGAACAAATGATAAATAAGTTCCTGAACCACCGGATGGTGGATATAGACTGTCGAGGGTATACTTCGACATTCTTCGAGTATGCGAGAGTGGTACCAACATTGGCTTCGCCAGAGCCGGTACTTATTTCCCGCTATATTTGGGGATTGATTGGCGAAATTCGAGATATCGTCAAAGCTGCGAGACCTCGCACTATTGACGATGCAATGGAATTAGCTAACACCCTAACGGACGGACTGGTACGCACAAGAGAAGAAACCCGGAAAAAGGAAGTAGCCCAAAAGATTACCCAAGGATTCCGTATGGGTAATCGTAGTAATTTCAAGAGAAAGGGAACCGGGCAATCTTCCACTGTTCCATTTTGCAATACATGCAAAAGGAAGCATTTTGGAAGATGCAAAGGATATTGCAATTTCTGCAAAATCCCGGGGCACCAAGAAGAAGACTGCAGGAAGAAGAAAGCAAAAGCCTGCTACAACTGTGGAGAAGCTGGACACTTTAGGCCAGACTGCCCAAAACTGGTCAAACCAGCCAATAACAAAGCCAAACCTGCAGAAGGAATGCAAGAGCCTTCCAGTTGACTACTCAGGAAGCAGAAGTAATTCCTGATGTAATAGCCAGTACGTTCCTAGTTCACGATGTTTATGCAAAAGTATTATTTGACTCTGGTGCAAACCAAAGTTTTATAAATACTTCATTCTACCAAGCTCTTAACTTACCCTTAACCAAGCTTAGGCAGATTTTTACAGTCGAAACGGCAGATGAGAATTCTGTTAAAATAAATAAGGTTGTGCGAGAAGGAAAGATAGAACTTTTAGGTCATAAATTTTTGGCAATCTTGTTACCTATGAAGTTAGCCGAATTCGATGTAGTATTAGGAATGGATTGGTTAGTAGCCAACCATGCTCAAATTCTTTGTGATAAGAATTCCATAGAAATTCATACACCCTCAGGAGAATTAGTGGTGATTACAGGAGATAAGCCATGAAAGCCAATGAAATTCATTTCAGTAATGAAATTGGCCAGTTATTCAAGAAAACAAGAAATAGTGTATATGATTTCGGTAATCATTAACACTAAGAGTAAGGAACTTAAGGAAATTCCAGTAGTATCAGAATACCCAGAGGTATTCCCAGAAGAACTACCTGGATTACCACCTGATAGGGAAGTAGAATTTAGAATTCATCTAATTCCTGGAACCACACCGATAGCCAAGGCACCTTATCGGTTAGCACCCACAGAAATGCTAGAATTGAAAAGGCAATTAGATGAATTACTAAGCAAAGGATTTATACAACCTAGTTCATCCTCGTGGGGAGCGCCAGTGTTGTTTATGAAGAAGAAAGATGGTTCGATGCGAATGTGTATCGATTATAGAGAATTGAATAAAGTTACAATTAAGAATCGATACCCATTACCTAGGATTGATGATCTTTTTGATCAATTGCAAGGAGCTAGATACTTTTCTAAGATAGATTTACCCTCCGGATATCATCAATTGAAGGTACAAGAAGAAGACATACCTAAAACTGCTTTCAGAACTAGGTATGGTCATTACGAGTTTACAGTCATGCCCTTTGGATTAACCAATGCTCCGGCAACATTTATGGACATGATGAATAGGATCTGTAAACCGTACTTGGATAAATTCATAATTGTCTTTATCGACGATATACTTATTTATTCCAAAAGCCAGGAGGAGCATTGTGAGCACCTACATGCACTCTTAACATTGTTAAGAAAATAACAACTTTATGCCAAATTCTCGAAGTGTGAATTTTGGCTACAAGAAGTGCAATTTTTAGGACACATGGTGAATCATGAAGGTATTCACGTAGATCCTGCTAAGATAGAAGCGATCACTAAATGGAAGGTCCCGCAGTCAGCTATGGAAATTAGAAGTTTTATAGTGTTAGCTGGATACTATAGATGTTTTATCAAGGATTTTTCCAAGATAGCCATACCATTAACTAAGCTAACATGTAAAGCAGTTAAGTTTGAATGGGGACCTTGGCAAGAGGAAGCTTTTAAGATTTTAAAGCAGAAATTAACAAACGCTCCAATTTTAGCTTTACCGGAAGGAACAGAAGATTTTGAAGTCTATTGTGATGCTTCTAAGCTAGGATTAGGATGTGTATTAATGCAACGCAAGAAGGTAATTGCGTATGCATCTAGGAAATTGAAAAATCACGAGGAAAACTATACGACTCATGACTTAGAATTAGGAGCCATAATTTTTGCCCTTAAAATTTGGAGACACTATCTGTATGGAAGTAAGTTTACTGTCTATACAGATCATAAAAGCTTAAGATATATATTTGGGAAAAAAGAATTAAACATGAGGCAAAGGAGATGGATGGAAATCCTAAGTGATTACGACTGTGATATTCAATATCACGAAGGAAAAGCAAACGTGGTTGCTGATGCCTTAAGTCGTAAGTATCATGAGAAACAACGACGAGTTTGTGCTCTTAGATTAAGTTTACAATTAGACTTAATGGAACAACTGAAAAGGATTCGAGAAACAGCAATCAAGGATGATGCTGAAGGAATGAAAGGAAGAATAAAGGAACTAGAACAAGGAAGTGATGGAAATTGGAGATTCCATAAGAAACGAATTTGGGTACCTAAACAAGGAGAATTAAGAAATAAGATTTTAGAAGAAGCCCATAAATCTAGGTATACCATGCATCCTGGTAACAATAAGATGTACCAAGATTTAAGAAATAATTTCTGGTGGATAGGAATGAAAAAGGATATAGCTAGTTATGTTTCTAAATGTCTTACTTGTTCACAAGTTAAGGCAGAACACCAGAAACCTTCAGGTCTACTACAAAAATTAGAAATGCCTGTATGGAAATGGGAACTTATAACCATGGATTTTGTTACTAAGTTACCCAAAACCAGAAAAGGTAATGATGCGATTTGGGTAATTGTGGATCGATTAACCAAATCAGCTCATTTTCTACCTATGAAAGAAACCTTTAGCATGGAAAGGTTAGCCAAGTTGTATGTAGATGAAGTAGTATCCTTACATGGAGTTCCACTCTCCATTGTATCGGATAGGGATAGTCGTTTCACTTCCCATTTCTGGACAAGTTTCCAAGAAGCTATGGGAACCCGACTAAATCTAAGTACTGCATATCATCCTCAGACAGACGGACAAAGTGAAAGGACGATCCAAACCCTGGAAGACATGCTTAGGGCATGTGTGATAGATTTTGGTGGAAACTGGGATGACCACCTACCTTTAATTGAATTCTCCTATAACAATAGTTATCATTCAAGCATCGAAGCTGCCCCGTTCAAAGCACTATATGGACGTAAAGGCAGAACTCCAGTTTGTTGGACAGAAATAGGAGAAAGTCAATTATCAGGTCCTGAGATTGTGCAAGAAACTACTGACAAGATCACTCAAATCAAGGAAAGATTAAAGACGGCTCGAGATCGCCAGAAAAGTTATGCAGATAATCGACGCAAGCCGTTAGAATTTCAAACCGGAGACAAGGTTCTCTTGAAAGTTTCTCCTTGGAAAGGAGTAGTTCGCTTTGGTAAGAAAGGAAAGCTAAGTCCAAGGTACGTAGGACCATTCCCAGTAATCCAACGTATAGGACCAGTTGCCTATCGCTTACAACTACCAGAGGAGCTAGCTGGGGTACATGACGTATTTCATGTATCCAATCTCAAGAAATGTCTATCGGATGAATTATTAGTAGTCCCTCTTCAAGACATCCAAGTAAATGAAAAGTTGAAGTTCGTGGAGAAACCACTTCAGATAGAAGACAGAAAGATTAAATTTCTCAAACACAAAAGACTAGTATTGGTCAAAGTCAAATGGGATTCAAAGAGAGGACCCGAGTACACTTGGAAGCTAGAATCGGAGATGAAGCGAAAATATCCTCACTTATTTCAGTAAATCTCGAGGACGTGATTTTAAATAAGGTGGGGAGGATGCAAAGACTTTCAAAAATGTCCCACATTGACCCGTAAGTACGAACCCGGACCCCTGAAACCCTAATCCATATAAAAAAAATCAAGAAATCAAGATTTTTGGTCTTCAGATGGGCCGCATAAAGGTTCAGCATAGTCTTACGCGGGCCGCGTCAAAGCCCTGTTGGCCGGATAAGCGTTCCCGATCCACGTGTCATACACGTGGCATACCTACCAGTGACACGGATGCCCTAATCTACGACTAGACCTCCACGCGGGCCGCGTAAAGGTAGAGTAAGGGTTCACGCGGGCCGCGTGAGACCCAAATTTCACCTATAAATAGAACGGGTCATGAGCAGTTCACTGATGTCGAAAACATTTCTCAAAAACGAAAGCAAACTGCTTAAATTCGAAATTTACTTTTACAATAGCGAGGCGCTGCTACGATACAGGGTATTAACTCGATCGCTGCTACGATTCAATGTCCGATCGATTGAAAACTATCCGATGGATGTTTAAGTGTTGTCCACATTAGGGCCATACTTTGTCATTAGTCGTGAATTCGACGGATGTTTAAGTATAGCACTTTTTCATTTGTTGTAAGGGTTTAAATCTCGTGAGTTATCGTAAATGTTGTATTAGTTACTGACCTAGTTTGTATGCATGTTATTTAAATTAGGTTACAAGGCTAATCAGTTAGCTAAATTCTGCCCGTATAAATCTGCAATGTGAGTCATTCTCTTTTATCAAAATTATTTTACAATGCTCCAAGCATTTTCAAAAGTTATAATTACAGGGATTAAGTCATGGTCATCTTGAATCACTGGCTAATTGGGGTATTATGCACATTACTAATTTCTCACAGTTAGGCTAATAAATCGTAATAGTGATAATCATCACTACTTGGGGAAGGACCCAATAGTGGTATGACCATCATCACCAGGTGACACGGCGCCAGATAAAAATAAGATAAAAGCCATTGTAATCGCTCTTATGCTGTAATTTATAACTATGTGTCATTTTATCAAATTGAGTGACTCGCCAGTATTTCCCCACTGATAAAATATTTTTAAAACATGTTTCAGGCGACCTGCTGTAAATCAAGGAAACGTGCTACGGAGCACTAACCAGCTTGAAGATGTGGCTCAGTTAAAATAAATAAACATGTTTTTATAAATCAGGGAATTCCCTAGTGAAATTCCTCTATTGTAAATTACGGGGTTTTATCCCGAATTATGAAATAAAATAATCGGGCATTTCAAGTTTTAAAAGATCCAGTTAAATCTTCCGTTGTCGCACCAATTAATAAATACCACGGGTTCCTGTCCCGCGACTCCTGACCGGGTCAAACCGGGGCTGGGGCCGTGACAGAAACCAAGTTAAAAATACATGGTTTACTAAATCTTGGTTCTTACACAAATAAACCTTATTTTTGGTGGTTAAACAAGTGTATAAACTCATGTGTAACAAGAAAGATCCATGAAGAAACATTTTTAGAAATATAAATACAAGTTGTAAAGATCTATCTTCTTTAAAAATGAAGTTTTTAAAGAATCAATCACACTTTAGAAGGTAACAAGGCTTACTAAGAACACTAGTAAGTTACTACGAATTTTTACAAATATTCAAGTTCATGAAGTAGTAGATTATGCTTGTTTTTTGCAAAATCGGTAAGTAAAGATTGGTTATTGTTGATTGTGAATTGATTGTGTTGATTTTACAAAAGAAGATGATATACCTTCAAGGTATGGAAACCTCCATTTTTAGGGGAAACTATGGCGAAATTTTTCTAAAAATTAAACACTTAGAAAAATATTTCTAAACAAATATTTACAAATGTATTTCAAACCATAAATCTTTACATAAACTTTGCCATAATTTTTGTTACAAAAATTATAAATATTGGAGGTTGGTTTTATAAATAAAACTAACTAAATATGTATTTAGGAAATATATATTTAGAAGTCACCATGTGTGTGATTATGTGTATACTTTGTGTATTAGTTATATTATTTCAGGACATGAAATAATATAACTCATCAAAATACCGAAAGTTACAATCCAAAATATTACCAACATTCTAAGGAATAAATATACACATTTTACACAAAATATTGGTGAAACCGAACCAAGGAATATAACTTACAAAATATTCCAGAAATATTATTCATGAGTATATTTTGATAAATAATATTTTGGACACCAAGTGAATGAAAATATGATTTTTACAATTATCAAAAACTTATATCATATTTTTTGACAAGAAGAAAATATATTATTTTTGAGTGAATAAAGATATATGTTTTTCTTGGAAATATTAGAAGATATATATTATTTTTGGAAGATATATATATATATATATATATATATATATATATATATATATATATATATATATATATATATTCTCAAACAAAAACGGAATATATTATTTTTGGAAGAAAAATGAATCTATTTATATATTTTCCAAGTTAAACTTGAAAATATATTATTGAATTAAATGCCATTTTAGTCCCTGTGGTTTGGGCCATTTTGCCTGTTTAGTCCAAAGGTTTCATTTTTAACCTGTGGGTCCAAAAAGGTTTCACCGTTGCCATTTTAGTCCACTGAGTTAAGTTCATTTATTTTTTCTGTTAACGAGAAGGGCAATTCAGTCATTTTATATGGCCAAATTGCCCTTCTAGTTAACAGAATTACATATGAAATGACCGAATTGCCCTTTTCGTTAACAAAATTAATGGATGAAGTTAACCCAGTGGACTAAAATGGCAACGGTGAAACCTTTTTGGGCCCACAGGTTAAAAATGAAACCTTTAGACTAAACTGGCAAAATGACACAAACCACAGGGACTAAAATGGCATTTAACTCTATATTATTTTTGGGAACTTATATGAAAATACGAATATTTTTGCCCAAAGGAAAAATTATAAATAATTTTTCTAAGTAGTATTTTCTTAAAATATATATATTCCGGAAATATATATGGATTTTTACTAAGGATATTATTCCGGAAAAGTTAATACAAAATTAAGTATAAAGAATACTTAACATTTACAAGAAGATACGTATTCTTGTACGTATAAATACACACCGGAATATGACCCCAATACATGGCAAAAATATACAAGTATAAGAATACGAATACAAATACACCCATTCTTGGGAAGGATATACAAGTATAAATACTTGGAAAGTATTAAGTTAAAATATATTGTTTTAACAATTATTCCAAAATTTAATAAATATAATTTAAGTTAAAATATTTATTATTTTAAAAAATAATTATATAACTTGGAATAATATCAAAGACACGATGAAACGTAACTCAAAGACACTAATTATTTCTATGTCAAGGCACGACCCGCTCGTTTAATAGACATTAGTACGTTGTAGGTAGTTGTGTACGCCAGACAAAGCTTGAGTTACGGTGATACGAAGACGCAAGACTGTGAGTTCATGACCCCCTTTTCTCCTAACTGTTTTCGGTTTTATAACTTCGGGGGTGAAGTACATGTTACAAACTGTTTACAAATGTTATTATTTTGTATGGTTAGCTAAGGAAGGGTACTGCTAGATCATGTGAGTGGTGGGTATAACGCTTAAGACCATTAATACTCATTGTAGGACCGATGGACATGAGTGATAGATCTATTTGGGTGTAGCGAGCCCCGCCCATTTTGGACCAGGGTTTGGCCCATGGGTTGACTATGTCTTACAGCCGGAAGCCCGGGGCAAAGTCTGCTAGGTTTGAGCCTTCCTGCATCACGTCACACATATTAATGGCCTTGCAAACCATTAATGATATGTTTTCCTTGTTGCTTTCATACCGGGATTTACAAACTTATATACATACTTTAAATAATTATAAAGATTTATTCATACACACAAACAAACACATGAACTCGCTCAACTTTTGTTGATGTTTTCAAACTACATGTATTTCAGGGAATTAGAGGTGGATCTGGCGGGTGTTCGGAAGTTCCAAGTTTTGTTTAAGAATAAAAGATTTCATCCATGGTCTTAGGGTTTGGTTAGTGTGTCTTATCCTGGACGAGACACGTCTTCCAAAACCTGGTTTTATTTAATGTCTTTTGTCGAGTCTTGTGAACTTTTAAACAAGTTGCATGGTTTGTACTCGAATTTGAATCCTGTGTTTTAAAACAATGTTGTTGTTATTTTTTAAACTTATTTAATGGATGAACATCTTCAATTTTATCATATAGTTGTTGTTATGATTGAATGCAATGATATTAAGCAAGTCACACATAATCACACTTCCGCAAAAAGTCAGGGTGTGACACTTTTGTCTGCTCCTAGCCTTGATCAAGTTATCACGGATTTGAAGGATCTTATCCGTCGTCTCTTGAATGATTTCAGGGCCAGTAAGTTGCTTGTCACCAATCTCATCCCAGCTGAGAGGAGATCGGCTCTTGCGACCATATAAAGCTTCGAAAGGAGCCATCTGGATACTGGAATGATAGTTGTTGTACGAGAACTCGATCAATGGTAAATGTATATACCAATTACCACCAAAGTCGATGACACAAGAGTGGAACATATCCTCTAGGGTTTGTATAGTGCGCTCAGTCTGTCCATCCGTTTGAGGATTAAATGTTGTGCTAAGATTCAAAATAGAACCCATGGCGGACTGGAAAGTTTACCAAAACATGAATTGAATCGACCATCACGGTCAGAGATTATGTCAATGGGTATGCCATGACGGCATATAATCTCATCGGTATAGATTCGAGCAAGCTTCTCCACTTTATAATCTTCGCAGATAGGAAGAAAGTGGGCTGATTTAGTCAATCGGTCAACGATTACCCAAATGCTATCGTGACCAGCGGGTGTACGGGGTAATTTGGAAATAAAGTCCATAGCGATGCTATCCCATTTCCAAACAAGAATTTCGGGTTGTTCCAAGAATCCTGAGGGACGTTGATGTTCAGCCTTCACTTTTAAACAAGTGAGGCACTTCGTGACATAGGCAGCGCTATCCTTTTTCATGCCAGGCCACCAATAGGTCGTACGCAAGTCATGGTACATCTTATTGGCACCAGGATGAATAGAGTATCGAGACTTGTGGGCCTCATTCATAATGAGCTCACGTAGGTTATCGCGATCCGGTACCCAGATGCGATTGAGGTAGTATTGAAGTCCATCCGACTTTGTTTCAAGTTGATCGATTTTAGCGCCTTAGATTTCCACTTCTAGACTTCCTTCATTTGCTGAAGAATATTGAGCTTCACAAATACAAGTATGAAGATCACTAGAGATATGCTAACAACGAATAGTATTAACATGAGCCTTACGACTAAGAGCGTCGACCACGACATTCGCCTTGCCAGTATGATAGCTAATTTCGCAGTCGTAGTCGTTAAGCAATTCCACCCGACGTCTTTGTCGCATGTTCAGTTCCTTCTGGTTAAATATATGTTGAAGGCTCTTATGGTCAGTGAAAACCACACACTTAGTTCCATACAGATAGTGTGGCCAAATCTTTAACACAAACACAACTGCACCAAGCTCCAGATCGTCAGTAGTATAGTTTTTCTCATGTATCTTGAGTTGACGGGAGGCATAAGCAATAACCTTGTCTCGCTGCATGAGCACACAACCCAAGCCACGGTTCGAGGCATCGCAATATACCACGTAGTCGTCATTCCCATCAGGGAGAGTAAGAACAGGAGCGTTACACAAAAGGGTCTTAAGAGTCTGAAAGGATTCCTCTTGCTCGGGACCCCAAGCAAAAGGTTTCTCTTTTTGAGTCAACGAAGTAAGAGGGATGGTGATTTTAGAGAAGTCCGAGATAAATCGATGGTAATAACCTGCCAATCCTAGGAAAGAACGAATCTCAGATGCAAATTTAGGCGTACTCCAATTCTTCACAGCTTCGATTTTAGAAGGGTCAACATGAATACCTTGCTTACTAACAACGTGACCAAGAAATTGTACTTCATCAATCCAAAACTCACACTTAGGGAATTTAGCATATAAGCGTTCACCACGTAGTAACTCAAGCATCAAGCGTAAATGACGAGCATGATCATCTCTAGTTTTGGAATAAATGAGAATATCATCAATAAAGACTATCACAAAACGATCCAGATAAGGTTTACAAACACGATTCATAAGATTCATGAACATGGCGGGTACGTTGGTCAGACCAAAAGGCATGACCACGAACTCGTAGTGCCCATAACGAGTACAAAATGCGGTTTTGGGTACATCATCTTCGAGAACACGAAGCTGATGATAGCCTGATCGAAGGTTAATTTTCGAGAAACGGGACGCGCCTTGTAGTTGGTCGAATAAGTCATCGATGCGAGGGGGAGGATAACGATTCTTAACGGTAAGCTTATTAAGTTCACGATAGTCGATACACATACGAAATGAACCATCTTTCTTCTTGACGAATAGTACAGGAGCACCCCACGGAGAGGTACTTGGACGAATAAATCCCTTGTCGAGCAATTCTTGCAATTGACTAGATAGCTCTTGCATCTCGGAAGGTGCAAGTCGGTAAGGAGCCTTGGTGACAGGAGTCGCGCCAGGTATGAGACCAATATGAAAATCAACAGATCTAGGAGGAGGAAGACCAGGTAGATCTTCAGGAAAGACGTCAGGGAAATCACACACTACTGGAACGTCGCCTATGTTCTTTCCTTTGCCCTTTTATTCCACCACATGGGCCAAGAAGGCAAAGTTCTATTTATGTAAGCATTTGCTCATTTGAGTGCATGACATCAACTTCAGTCCTCTAGAAGGTCGGTCTCCATAGACGTGTAAGATATCACTGGATGGAAGAGGTAGACAAACAAACTTCTCGTGACAAGCAATCTGGGCATGATTCTTACACAACCAATCCATGCCGATTATGAAGTCAAAGCTACCCAATTGAATGGGTATGAGATCAATAGTAAAAGCGTGGTCGTTAAGAGTCAAGGAACAACCACTGAGAATATAATCAACTAGAATAGACTTGCCATTGCCAATCTCAACATAGAATGACTTAGGTAGCTTCGAGCGTGCACAATTTAACAAAGACTCAAATTCTACGGACACAAAGCTTATGCCGGCACCAATATCAAAAAGTATCGAACCGTAAAGATTATTGACGAGGAACGTACCATTAATGACGTCATTGTCGTTACGAGCCTGGTTAGCATTGAGGTTGAACGCTCGTCCACGAGCGGCTGGCTGTTGCTCCTGGTTTAGCTGCGGACACTGGTTACGGAGATGAGTAGTGTCTCCTGACGCAACCCCCGTCCCTAACAACCCGGGAACGGGCGGCCACGGCCAGTTTCGGTGGTATCCAGGTGTTTATCATTTTGGTAGCGGAATCACATCAGGATCGTAGTTAGGAAATATTTTATCAAAGTAAAATACCACATTTTCATAATATTAAACACGTGGGAAAATCCCAAGTTTTAAGTACACACATTTTCATAGGGGGTATAATGCCCGTTAGTATAATTTCTATTAAGATTTGAGAGAAAGAGATCGAATTTTGAACGACGAAATTTGAATGCCGATCTCGGCTATTTATAGGGATGTTTATCGAGTCTCTGGCGGCCGGTGAGAGATACACAAGGGTCTCTCGCGCCCCGCGAGCTAGGTCTATTAGGGCCTAGGTTGGCTGAGTCGAACCCCTAGCCTCGTCGAATCATGGGACACGTGTCGTGACCTGGTTTAGCTTGGTGGCACTAGGTCGCGGCCCGCGACAATATGGAGAAGGGGTCGCGCCCCGCCAGAGACCATATATTTTTGTTTTTAATTAATTTTAATAAAAATAAAGGTATTCGGGACCGGTTTTTGTATACGGGGTGTATTTTAAGATATATAGGGCCACTTTAAATATTTTAAGGGTGACGGAAAATATTTTGGAGGGTTGTTATATCCTTCCCACCTTGTTTTAGAAGTCGTCTTCGAGGTCTACTGGAAAAATTGCAGGTATTTCCTTTGCATTTCTGATTCAAGCTCCCATGTGTATTCTGGTCCTCTTTTGAAGTCCCATTTTACTTTGACCAGAACTAATCTCTTGTGTTTGAGGTTCTTGACCTTTCTGTCTTCAATTTGTAGAGGTCTTTCTACAAATTTTAACTGTTCATTTACCTTTATATCCTTAAGAGGTACTATCAGTGATTCATCAGCTAAGCACTTTTTGAGATTGCATACGTGAAATACATCATGTATTCCTGCCATTTCCTCTGGCAGTTGTAGCTGATAGGCGACAGGTCCTATTCTTTTAATAATCTCAAAAGGTCCAACATACCTGGGGCTTAGCTTCCCTCTTTTGATGAATCTTACCACTCCTTTCCAAGGAGAGACTTTCAATAACACTTTATCTCCTACCTGAAATTCCAATGGCTTTCGTATGTTATCTGCATAACTCTTTTGTCGATCACGTGCTACTTTCAATCGTTCCTTGACTTGAATAATCTTGTCGGTTGTTTCTTGAACTATCTCAGGTCTGGATAATTGCTTTTCTCCAATTTCTTCCCAACAGACTGGCGTTCGGCACTTTCTTTCACACCCCGACCACGTAAAACAACAAAACGTGGCGGAAACGTCGGGGAGAGTTGTAACAGAATTATTGTTTCACAACCATGGAATAAATTATTTCGTTTTACGTAATAAATGAACTCATTGTTTTAGTACAATCAGATAAGTAGAACTATTATCTTTCAAGTTTTAAAATTGCTAAGGCACGAGTCCATCCTAAGTGTAGCATATATCATCAGTCATCACAAAGCAGCACCTGAAACATGTGTAAAAATAGGTACGTCAGCATAAAAATGCCTGTGAGATACATAGGTTTTAATTGTAATTAGGATTCATGACTTATGAGTTTAAAGAAAATGTTTTAATAAGAGTCGTCATGATCCTTGAAAAAGGTTTTCTTTTATAAATCATTAAGAAATCAGATGGTATAAAATAATAACACATAGGAAATTAAGTAAGTAAGTGAAATGAGTTTGTATAAAGTATATTGTTTGAAAAACAATATTTTGATAAAATTGTTTGTAGTATATATAAGAATATACTTTGGTTTTAAGAAAGTAATAATTTTCAGTAGTATATCAAAAGTATACTTTGGATTTATAAATAACATATTAAACTATGTTTTGGTTTCATAAATAACATATCAAAATATGCTTTGGGTTTTATAAATAACATATCAAAATATGCTTTGGATTTGATAAATAACATATCAAAATATGTTTTGGTTTGTTAACAAAATATATATGTTGGTTTTGTACAATATCACATATGAGAGCATATCAAACTATACTTTTGGGCGTATAACTTAATATACAAAATAATGTGATTTAAGAATTCATTCAGACCTAGTGCATCAAAATACACCTTTGAGACTATAAGGATACCACAAAGGCAATCCTTATTTGGATGGAGAAACAAATTGGGTTCAGACATTCCATGACAACAGGAATGGGGTGTCTAGTCCTATAGCGCTATATCATACTACCAACCGGTCCGGTGAACAAAATAAGTACTATTCCAAACATTTATTTCATAATCTTTGAAGAATTAGAGTTTAAATCATAGACAATCATTCAATTTGCAAAAGATAAGTACAAATGAGTATAATCAATTATACTTTTGGAAAACATAAGAATAACAGATAGGTACACATGTTTCACCCCAAAACAGTTGAAAGCAGTAAAAGAGGGGACTATGTACTCACCTTCGGGTGCATTTTTAAATGTTAACACAATCCCTCAATTGTTTATCCACCCTAAATTAAATAATAATGATTTTAATAATCAAAACCCACACTTCGACATGCAAGATACTACTTATGTTATTTCTGTTTTAATATACATGAAACTGGACTGTTTTCGTACATTTAAATAAAATGGTTAACTTATTCCAAAAATTCCCAAATTTTTACAGAACGTCTCACATGAACCAAATATTATTGTGTAAAAATATCGAGGTCCAATTCATTATCAGTATTTTATAGAAAATCGTTTACCGGACTGAAATCAGATTTATTATTTTCTGATTGCAGTCTATGAAATAATTCATTAAAAATTCATCGTGAGTTCGATTTACGAAATTCCAGTGAGAGAATTACAAATACAACAGTGACCAACTACAGTATAAATTTCATGATCTAACCCTACACAGAATCTAAGTTATGACTGAAAACAGGACGCATATTTTCAGCAGCAAAAATGTAGCTCTAGCTGCTGTTACGAAAAGACACTTTTAAAATAGTAAACCAAGTCCAAAAATTATGATTCCGGTGCCATTAGAACCATATTTCATAATATATAAATCCAGACTTCAGAAAATACATTTTTCATTAAGATACTGTCTGGTTACAGCCAGTTAAAGGCGGCTGGAAATGCAGATCAGCAAGCTGTTTTCAGTCTTTTAACATTATAAAGTGTGTTCGATTGATTCCGTTAACTTGTTTAGCGATCACAATAATACTTACAGCAGATTATCACTTATATATGTCAGATTTATCATGCATTAATATATTTCATCATCATTTTAACACTACTTTATCACTAGACTAGTTTATGCTCAAGACTTGTTCATGTTCTTTAATGTTCTTGTGATTTAGACAACAACATCAAACTACATAACATAACTATGAACAAGATAAAACAAGGTACAAGAAACTTACTACTAGCACAAGGCTAGGGTAGATATTCTAGTGAGAAAAAGATGAAGAAAATGCAAGAAACAAAGCTCCTTTGCAAGCCCTTCAACTTGCAACTTCCATGGATGAACTTCAAAGCTTTGTATGGACTTGTAAATGAAGAAGATGAAGATGTTGAGGGATGATGGTGGGTTCGGTTATGGAGGACCAAAAATGAGTGAGAGAGTGAGGATGTTGTGTAGTGTAAGAAATAGGGTGATATTTATAAGCAAGATCTAAAACAAATCCTTCAAGATCATAAAATCTCTACATGTATCCAAGAAAGATTATGAGAATATATTGCAAGATCTTACCAAAAATTTGGTGGGTGTTTACGGTTAGAGAGAGGAGAGAAGGAGAGAAGGATAGATTGTGTGATCTAGTAAAGATTGTGTAGAGATATAGAAGGATATGGAAGTATTTATAAAGATTTCATGTACAAATACTTGTCCAAAATAATCTACCAAGATCTTGCAAAATATATGGTGGGGCCACCATAATTTGAAACCGTATGTGGGTATGGGGGAGTGGTAGAGTGTAACTTTGATGGTAAATAAGATAGAAGTGGGTGTTTAACTGGGTACCGGGTATTTTATCTAGCGTTTAAACCTCGGTTTATGACGTTCTAAATTATTTTTATTATTCTATAAAAATAAACTCGCCAAAATATTACTGAAATAAATTTCAGTTGCCAAGACTGGCTGCGTTGTCCGCGTTTCGCAGTAAAAGCACTGTGTTGCGCAGAAACACGCGGTACGCGCTTAAACTTGAAAAATAACGTTTTTAGGCGTTTTAATTTATTTTTCAACACGGACCTGATTAAAAATAAAATTTTAATCATAACCGAATATTTTTGGGATTTAAAATATTATCCGGGCGGTCACCAACATTCGTTTCGCAGTTTTGTCGTAATTAGCTCTTTAGTCCAAATAAACATGTTTTTGCCATACCGAATCCTTCGAAACTTATTTCTAAGTTATGTAAAGAATATTTAGGGTATGTTTTGTTTCACGTCACAGTTCCGGAGTGTATGTCGCGTTAAACTGATTGTGTTTATGCACCAGTTTTGCGTATAACCTTCCAGAAAGTGATTTAAAGCCCGAAATCGAACAAGAATTGATATGTGCAAACAATACACATTTTTTTATACAAAACCCAAGTATGAAATACAATACTTCATTGGTATGGTTATTTGTTTGATGGTTGAAGTGACACAAGTGTCACACTTTCGTCCATAAAGTGCTTCGAATGGTGCAGCATTGATACTTGTGTGATAACTATTATTGTAAGAAAATTCTATTAACGGCAAGTGATCATCCCAATTACCTCCGAAATCGATTACACAAGCTCTAAGCATGTCCTCCATTGTCTGAATTGTCCTTTCGCTTTATCCATCCATTTGAGGATGGTAGGCTGTGCTTAGATTCAACTTGGTTCCCATTGCCTTTTGGAAACTTGCCCCAAAATGAGAGGTAAAACGGCTATCCCTATCAGAAACAATTGATAAAGGAATTCCATGTAATGAAACTATTTCATTTACATACAATTTAGTTAACTGTTCCATACTGAAAGTTTCCTTCATTGGTAGGAAATGAGCTGACTTAGTTAGCCTGTCTACAATCACCCAGATTGTATCATTACCTTTCTTTGTTTTGGGTAATTTGGTAACAAAATCCATTGTTATCAATTCCCATTTCCATAGTGGCATTTCTAACTGCTGCAATAAACCTGAGGGTTTCTGATGTTCGGCTTTGACTTAGGAACAGGTTAAACATTTAGAAACATAAGTTGCTATATCCTTTTTCATTCCTATCCACCAAAAATTCTTTCTTAAGTCCTAATACATCTTATCACTTCTAGGGTGCATTGTATACTTAGATTTATGGGCTTCTTCTAATATACAGTGACGTAGGTTTCCTAATTTAGGGATCCATATTCTTTTCTAATGGAATCCCCAAATTCCATCGATTCCTTGTTCTAATTCCTTAATAATTCCTTTCAACTTTTCAGTATCATCCTTGATTACTGATTCTTAGGCCTTTCTAATTTGTTCATTTAAATCTATCTGTAGATTTAATTTAAGAGAACGCACTCTTTTTGGCTTTTCATGATACTTTCGACTTAAAGCATCAGCTACCACGTTTGCCTTTCCTGCATGATACTGGATATTACAATCATAATCACTAAGAATTTCCATCCAGCGCCTTTGTCTCATATTCAATTCCTTTTGCCCGAAGACATACCTTAAACTCTTATGATCGGTGAAAATGGTAAACTTACTACCATAAAGGTAATGTCTCCAAATCTTAAGGGCAAAAATTATGGCTCCTAATTCCAAGTCATGGGTTGAATAATTATCTTCATGATTCTTAAGTTTTCTAGATGCATAAGCTATAACCTTTTGACGTTGCATCAACACACATCTGTAACCTAATTTATAAGCGTCACAATAGACTACAAAGTCTTCAGTTCCTTCTGGTAACGCTAGTATGGGTGCATGGGTCAGTCTTTGCTTAAGAATTCTAAAGGCTTCTTCTTGTTTTGCTCCCCATTTAAACTTAATGGATTTACAAGTTAACTTAGTTAAGGGAATGGCTATTCTAGAAAAATCTCGAATAAACCTTCTATAATAACAGGCCAATCCTAAGAAACTTCTAACCTCAGTTGGTGATTCAGGGGTTTTCCACTTGGTAATCGCCTCGATCTTGGTGGGATCTACATGCATTCCTTCATGATTGACTAGATGTCCAAGAAACTGTACATGTTCTAACCAAAACTCTCACTTTGAAAATTTTGCATAAAGCTTTTCTTTTCTCAATAAACTTAGAAGTGCGTGCAAATGCTTTGCATGTTCTTCTTTACTTTTAGAATAAATGAGAATATCATCTATAAAGACAATTATGAATTTATCCAAATATGGCTTACATATTCAGTTCATCATGTCCATAAATGCAGCTGGGGCATTGGTTAAACCAAATGGCATGACAGTAAATTCATAATGGCCATACCTTGTTCTGAATGCGGTTTTAGGAATGTCCTCTTCCTGTACCTTTAATTGATGATATCCTGGTCGTAAATTGATTTTAGAGAAAAATCGTGCTCCTTGTAGCTGGCCGAACAGATCATCGATTCTTGGTAATGAATACCGATTTTTAATCGTGACTTTATTCAATTCGCGGTAGTCAATGCACATACGCATTGATCCGTCCTTCTTCTTGACGAATAGGATCGGTGCTCCCCATGGCAATGAGCTTGGCTGTATGAATCCTTTCTCTAACAATTCATCTAATTGTTTCTTCAATTCCTGCATTTCTGCGGGTGCCAAACGGTATGGTGCTTTGGTAATTGGTGCGGTTCTTGGTAGCAGGTGGATTCTAAATTCAACTTCTCTGTCTGGAGGTTGCCCTGGTAACTCTTCTGGAAATACATCTGAAAATTGAGATACTACAGGGATATCTTTTAATTCTTTTCCTTTAATGTTAATGATTATGGAAATCAAATACACTAATGATCCTTTTCTTACATAACTGGCTGTTTTCATTACAGAGATGAATTTTGTGGATCTATAGGGTTTATCTCCTTTAATTGTGATCTTTTCACCCTTTGGTGAATTTACTTGAACTGACTTTTGATCACATAAAATACCGGCTTTATTGGCTATTAACCAATCCATTCCTAATACAACATCAAATCCTGCTAGATTCATTGGGTAAAGGTTTGCAATAAATTTTTGATTTAGAAATTCTATTCTTGCTCCCTGCAAGATTTCAGAAATCTTAATGGTTTCCCCATTTGCTGTCTCTACTAGACATTATTGTGGAAGTTTAGTTAATGGTTGACTGAGAAGTTTGCAAAATGAAGTATTAATAAAACTTTGGTTTGCACCATAGTCAAATAATACTTTAGAAAAAATATCATTAACTAAAAATGTACCGGCGATCACATCAGGAATCATCTTTGCTTCTTCTGCAGTCTAAACAAACGCTCTGTCATTTTTAGTAGTTTTGTTGTTCGTGGCTGGAACTAGTTTCGGACAATTCGGCTTGATGTGACCTTTTTCTCTACAGTTGAAACACATTCCATTATTAGGTTTCTTCCTACAATCTTCTTCCTTGTGTCCCGGTATCTTGCAGAAATTGTAGTAGGTGGAGCATCTTCCTGAATGCTTCTTCTTGCAAGCTTTGCAGTACGGTGTAGAGGTAGAACCTACATTTTCCCCACGGTTGGAATTTCCATAATGGAATTCTTGGGTAAGCCTTTGAGTTAGGTTCCTCCTTTGGTCCTCTTCTCGAGTACGCACTAACTCATCTGTCAAGGTATTTGCTAGTTCTACGGCTTCTTCTATGGTTTGAGGTCTAACTGCCTTGACTACATGCCTAATTTCACTGATTAATCCCCAGATATAACGGGAGATTAATACTGATTCAGGTGATGCAAGGGTTAGCACTATTCTAGCATATTCAAAGAATAACGTAGTGTACCCCTTACTATCTATTCCAGTCATTCTATGGTTTAAGAACTTATTTGCTATCTGTTCCTTTTCATTGGGAGGGCAGAATTTTCTTTCTACCGTATTCTTAAATTCTTCTCATTCCATATTGTAAATTCTATCACTTCCCCTGGACTGAAGGATAGTGTTCCACCATTCTAAGGCTGAATTCTTAAACAGATTGGAAGCAAACATTATCTTATCCTCTTCCGCACATTTGCTTATTTTTAAGACAACCTCAGTCTTTTCTATCCAGCGTAGAGCTGCAATGGCCCCTTCATTGCCCGAGAATTCCATTGGTTTACAAGACCAAAATTCTTTATAAGAACAACCATAAGACATGGTTCTTCTTCTTTTGGAAATAGGCATTTGAAGTATGGGTCCATTGTTTACGATGTGTTCAGGTTCCGTGGGTCGTTTACTATCACGTTTACTTTTATTATCTGCTTCCTTAACTGTTTTGATAATATATGGCATCGCATCTATTATCCCTTGTGCCACTATGTGTTGGATGGCACTGTTATCCACTTGGTTTCCATTGTTGTTCGGGTTATCGTTATCCGGGTTATTGTTACTCTGGTTTTCATTATTCTGGTTTTCCTGGTTCACTTCGTTGTCCATCTGAATTTTAAACATTTGCCAATTATTAATATCACAAGATAGTATTTGAGGCAATTAATCACACAACACATATTGGTCAAAAGCGTCGAACATTGCGACTTACTCTTTCTTATATATTATACGTCTGATACAAACTGGAATAAAATGCAATACTAATATTCAATCGTTAACCACGAAGTGGTCTATACTACAACATATTTATTATTATTATTATTATTATTATTATTATTATTATTATTATTATTATTACATATATATATATATATATATTTCATACACACATATTATATATATATTTATTATTTTATTATTATTACTATCACCATCACTGATATGGGTTCATCCAGAACTCCATATTACGCTCGTCGTACTTCCAGACGAGTCGTTCTCCGATCTGCCTCATCCTGTCACTATTTTCTAAAATCTCCTCACCAAAGGTTCGGAGTTCTTGCACATTCTCTGCACTCATTGGGGGTGTAGGTGCTAGTACTGGATCTGGGTACTGTGGCATGGGTTCTTCCTAGGGATATGGATTCTCTAGGAGGATCCAGACCTGGGTAAGCAGCTAGGTTTGGCATGGGTTCTTCTGATATTGGGTAACGTTGCTGATAATCCCTATGATCATCGAACCACGGGTCGTAGTCTGGGTCTAAGGGATTGGTTGCTGGTACTCTAGGTATCTCAGTTGGGTCAAAGGCTGGTGATGGGATTTGGTTTTCTGGGTTGACTTCAATTTCCATTGGTTGTGTGGGAAACAAAGGTAATGGTTGAGGGAATATGAGTTGCTCCAGGTTTGGGTCGGCAGCTGTGGTTGCTAAGATATGGAAATTTGCTAAACTTCTATTAAGTATATCTTGGGTGTGAGCATCTGTTTCTCTTTTAGCGGCTGCTAGAACTCGCTGCTGTTGTAACTTTTTCATTCTCTTCCTACGCTCAAGCGCTCCCCTACTGAACCATCCTCTCTTTTTAGGAGGGAATGGCTCTTCATACTGAGCCTTAAACACGAATATCCCATCTTCATTGTCACCTGAATACCCTGAGAGGGCAGGCTGTGAAGAGGTGCCTTCGCTCCTAGGTGAGCCGGACAACTGACGATAGGCGTCGGAGGGTCCTTGATCACTCATACTGTAAACTAACAAATAGTCAAATAACACACAACAATAAAATACAGATATGCACGTATTTTCGTAATTAATTTCCTAACATATAATATTTTGGTGCCAGCAGAACACTTCTGTGGCTAAATCAGTGGCTTAGCTCTGATACCACCTTCTGTCGCAACCCCCGTCCCCTAACAACCCGGGAACGGGCGGCCGCGACCAGTTTCGGTGGTATCCAGGTGTTTATTATTTTGGCAGTGAAATTACATCAGGATCGTAGTTAGGAAATATTTTATCAAAGTAAAATACCACATTTTCAAGCCTTCAGTGTTGTCCAGCTGGCTTCTATTTGGCTTTCACATTTTGTTACCTGAAACGCGTTTAAAAACATTTTGTCAGTGGGAAATACTGGTGAGTGAATCTCAGTTTAATCAAGTTAAGTAAAACCATTGTACAGTATTGAGGGTGGTTGCGCAATTACATTTGTTTCCATCTACTTTAATTACCACCCACGGTACTGTCAACCCGACTTGTGGTCATGTTACTACTCACAATGTAGTAACAAATTTTGTATAATAAACCCTGTTAGTGCAATATGTCTATCGCCTCCGTTATCTCAAGATCGTAGCTGAAACTGTTTAAATCTAGGTTTTATATTGTTATAAATAGGAAAAGGCAAGGTGGCATTTATGTAAATATTGAGATCTCTCATTATATCCCTTGGCCTATTAATAGAACCATTAGGGTTCTCATTTAGGACTTTTGACACTTTTGCCATATTTGAGACTTGGAGCTTTGGAGAGCTAAGATCAAGAGAGAGAAAGCTTAGAGAGAGAAAGTTCCTTGTACGTGATTCAGGTGTTGTACGTTATCAGATCTTTCAATAGAATCATGGTTATTATTACGTTCGTGTGTTCGGTCACGATCGTGTACGGATTCCGCACGTTACACGAGGTGGTTCGCAATCGTTTCGGAGTCAAAACCGGTCCTAACAAGTGGTATCAGAGCAGGTGGCTCGGTTGCGAAGATCAAACACACAGATTCGTACAAAATTTGATCAGATTTAGAGCCAAAATCATACAGATTTGTCAAATTTTTCATATTTTTCTTGTTCTTCACGTTTTTATCTGATTTTTGTCAAATTGAACAGGTTTCTACGGTCGAAAATTGCTGATTTTTGGATATGTTGTGCGAAAGTACCTGATCTACGAGCCTACAAATTTTCAGATACTAATTCCTAACGGTTTGGGAGAAATCTAAGATTTTCTGTTCGAAAAAGTTGTGAAATGTTTGCTATTGATGTTAAAGTTCGTATGAATGCCAACCGATCGGACAGCTGACCGATCGGCTAGCTAACCGTTCCAAAGCTTTCTTTACAATTCATTTAAGTTGTTGACTTGTTGACTGCTGATCAATCGGACAGCAGTCCGATCGAACGTCTGTCCGTTCCAACTGTCACACTCCATTTCATTGCATTAAAAATTGTTTGACTTTGTTGACTGCTGATCGATCGAACAGCTGTTCGATCGAACACCTGTCCGTTCCATTGATATACATTTAAACTTTGACTATTGTTGACCTAGCCGAACGGACAGCTGTCCGAACGGCTAGCATCCCAGCCGATCGATCAGCAAATCGTTTCATAACACATCATTCATTAAAGTCATTAAGTCAACACTGTTATGTGTGTCAGTCAACATTTCAGGTTTATGTGTTGATTCACGTGATGTACTTGTATAAATAGATTTATAATAATGGTCCTATCATATTACAACATTTAAAAGAAGTTTCAGATTCATTAATATACCACAACAAAGGTCACATGATGCACTAAAATTGATAAATTCATCACATGGTCATAATTGATTAAAATGTTTTGACTGTCAGACCCACATGCTTTCTTATTGAAATTCATCACATGGTCAAAGATGTTGTTTGACTTGACTATTGTCCGTTTATAGTGCATGTGATGTTATCAGTTTGCATAATGAGACTTGAAAGAATGCATGAGCTAATTGTCGTTTTGTAGTCTGACAGATTGCATTGTTGAGGTCAAAGAAGTCAACATCCCCAACCGTTCGGCTAGCATCCCCAACCGATCGGCTAGCATTTCCAACCGATCGGCTAGCAATTCCCAACCAATCGGACAGCATATTTTGTCATTTTGTGTCAGCCGATCGAACATAGGGTCGAACGGACAACCAACCGATTCAAGAATCCCAGCCGATCGGACAGCAATCCCAGCCGATCGACCAAGAGATTTGTCGTGTAGTGTCAGCCGATCGAACAGAGGGTCGATCGAACAGCTTTCCCGTTCGATCGAACAGCTTTCCCGTTCGATCGAACAGCAACTCCAACCGATCGAACAGCATTGATTATTTTCATTGTTGATTTTTTCGGATACCCGTTCGATCAAGTTGTTTGATATTTTTAAACTGATCGTTTGTTTGTTTGTTTTCAGGAGATTTAAGATTTACAAAGTGCGAAGTTCAAGAAATTGTTTCAAGATGTCGAGCAGCGGTGAAGAATTTTACAACACATTTTATAACGCGTTCACTTCCGAATCGATAGAGAGAAGATCCGAGATGAGAGAATATTCGAAGGAAATCTCAGAGAATTTGAAATTTGAAAACATGTATGGAAGCCAACAGAAACCACCAAAGCTTATGAAAGTTGAAGATTATAACTGGTGGAAAAACCGATTTGAGGGTTGGGTAAAAGCTTTCGCTCCTGAAAGTTGGTTAAAACTGAAAAATGAATATAAAGCACCAGCAAAAGAAGGAGGAGAGTTATTAAATGAAGAAGAGTTTACAGAAAAAGATATAAAAAATGTTGTGTCTGAATATAAAATGATAACATTGATCAAACAATCAGTAAGAGAAGATATTATTTCGTTACTCGAACAAGAAAAAACTTCAAAGAGTTTGTGGGAAGCTTTAGAGAGAAAATGTGTAGGAAGTAATGAAATTGTAAGAAACAAAAGGAAATTGTTGCATAAAGAGTTTGATTTATTCAGTTGCATAAAAAATGAATCTGTTTGAAAAATGATCGAGAGATTTGGACATCTGAAAATGGAGCTGGCCAGATACAAAATTACATATACTGAAGAGGAGCTGGTGGATAAATTGTTTGATTCATTGCCAAATGATCAAGATTGGCAATACTTCGCTCTAATGTTGAAAAATACAATCAAGCCTGAAGAGTTAACTGTGGATTTGCTGACTGAAAGACTTGAAAGCCATGAGTTGGAGATAAAGAGATCTAAAGTCAACAATCCAGCTCATCAGCAGAATGTGGAACTTTACTACAGAGGAAATGTACCACAGGCTGGATCTCCAAGAACAGCGTTTTCTGCAGAAAGTTCAAATTCAGTGAACAATGAAAGTCTTCACAGTGGTTTTCACGGTGGATCTTCTTCAACAACTTCAAGCCAAACTAATTCAGAGAATTTATTCCAGTGTAATATCGCAGTGGATCTGAAGAATGGGCAGAATTTCAGTGAAGAGTCAGCGAAACAACAGATGGTTTTCTTGGCATCTGTACTTGAATCGTATGAAAGCCTCGTTGCAGGGAAGATTGGCAACACCAACTTGACGAAAGAAGATTACGATCAAATAGACCCCGAGGAGATGGAACTGATTGATATAAGATGGTGCATGGCAAGTGCGGTTCGTCGGGCACAACGGTTCATGGAGATCACGGGGAGGAAGTCAATTGGTGGACCATCTACCAAACTAGGATTTGAAAAGTCTAAGGTGACATGTTTTAAATGCAAACAGAATGGTCACTTTAAGCGCGAGTGCAGAAATGCGTATGCTGATGATTCTGAAAACCCGTTCAAAGAAGATTATTACAAGAAAGCGATTTATCATCAGAACAAATCAGAACCACCAAGATTGAAGCAACCTGAAGAAAAATCAAGGGCTCTTGCAGTTATACATGACGATGAAGGTTACGACTGGAGTCAAGTTTGCCCTGAAGAAGATGCAGTTGGATATGCATTTGTCGCCAATGTTGATCATGATAGTTGGTGGAGAAGAGACAGTGCAAGATGAGAGATTAGCAAGTTGGATGAACCATTTAAGGAAGCACAAAGAGCCAAGAGATGGAATGCAGAACTAGAGTGTTACATGGACCCACAGGGTAATCCAGTAGTTGATCCGTCCAAAGTGGATTTTGATGCAGTAACAAATTTGTTTCCAAATGAGGGCACTTTTAACACAAGAAGGCTTTCTGATAAAAGTTATTTGCCGGATTTAATGAACAAGATAAAAGAAGTTTTTGAAGCAAGTCTACCAAAGGTAGTGGAAATGAAAAAGAGAAAGGAAGAAGAGTTGAAAAAGCTGATTAAAGAAGTAAAGAGTACCGCAAAGTTTGCTGCTGAAGAAGAGCAGAAGATTGAAGAAGAACAGAAAGAAGAAGAAGAAGAAGAAGAAGAAGAAGAAGAGAACAAAGAGGAAGATCAGACAGAAGAACCGGTGCTGAAAGAGACCGAGGTAAATGAATCTTCTGATCTATCGAATGTTGAAATTGTTGATAAAAATGAGAACAAATGCAGGAATTGCATAGAAATATGCAAAGCCTGTGTAGGATCGGATTGCGACCTAAACGAGTCGTTCGGAAGAGTTCTAGTCCGTTTCAGAGGCGGAAACAAAGAAACGGATGTGATAACAGCTTGAAATACACTTTAACCCTCTTTTATATTGATATTACAACCTTTACAATCAGAAGAGAAACCGGCAGCACTTCGGTACACTTGGCCAAAAACTGTTACAAATGACTTTCACACCAACCTATTTATAGAAGCTATGATTTCGCTTGGAAGACTCAAGCGAAATCTACATATTAATATTACAAGAGAAATTGACAAACTCAATTTTGTCTTGAAGCGAAATCTTCATGCAAACTTGAAATCTGTTTTGTCCTTTTGCATGCAATCTCATGTGAACTTGTGTTATGATGTCATTGATGATGTCATCTAGATGATGTCATCATGACATCATGTCTTGATTAGCTCTGCACCGGACCGAGACTCGATACAAGACGAAGACGACAGATGTATGCACCAACAGACTCCCCCTCAGATGTTGACGAGTCTTAAGTGTCGAGTCTTCTCAATGTTCAGTCTTTATCAGTCTTTGAGCTTCCTTCATACTTCAACTGATCTCGTCCTCGAATGATGTAATTCTTCTTAACAGACTCCCCCTCAAAACATGCTGGGATCGTAGTCTGACTTTTACAGTATCATAATTGAAATCTGGACCTCTATCTGCTATCCTGCACATCCTCTACCCAAAAGTAAGATTCACAAGAATAAAATATTTAACAATTTATCAAATTTCATGCACCAACACTGAGCCTTCTCCAATCAATATATAAACAAACATTAACAAAAATCATTTAACAAATTTTTATCTCTGAAAAAACTTTTCAATCAAAATCACCCAAACCTATTCGTCATATTTAGCACTCGGAATTTTGAAAATCAGCTTTTCAACATCAGTCGTCTAAAATCTTTTTGAATTTTTCAAAAGTTATGCTAAAACACACCGAAACTCTTTTTGGATTTTTTTTATATATAACCGAAATGAAATGCTGCAAAGAAATATTTACATACAATATTTTTGTGAGTTTGTGTAAGAGGATCATATCAGTTTTTGAGACAAATCACCAACACCGTTAAGCTTTAAACATTTTAAGTTCTAAACAATTCACCTAGATTGTCAGTATACTTGTCCACTTAAATTTTCACACAAAAATTCAACTGCTTCGAGATACGAATTAGTGTTTTAGGACTTAAACATCTACATGTGTCCCACCTCAGTATATACTCCCGTATCCAGACCCCAGTATTCAGTCTTACAGGTGAGTATACCTAGATGATATCTGTAAGGGGTTAATTGCGAGGGCCGTGAGAGCTCAGGTCGATCTTTCGATACGCAGAGAGATGACGGCTTCGACTTTTGGTGGGTCCCCTTTAGAGGATCTTTTTGAATTACAACAGCAATGACTATCAATTTTATTGTTTCATCAATTTGCTGAGGGCTGCGCTATTTTTCAAGCATGCGGAAAGTATTCTCCGGGGACTAGGCCATTGCTTCCGCAAAATCAGAAGTCCCGGGATAATACCCCAGATATCACTAAGCATAAAGACCTAGTATCTCAGAATACGGGACCTTTCAAACAAGATTTCAGGGGTTACCTATATATCCTGGAGGTGTTCCCCACGTAGACGCAAGTAAATTTTATGTTTATATCTCATCACAATTTACTAAATGTGCAAAAACCTACTGACATATCCACAGTGAGATTGTTTATCACATTTATACCTTCCATTTCTTTAGCATGTTGTGACAGTCCACTGATGTACTATCATTTCCTCTTTTGACAACAAAACTCATTTTTTATTTTATCATGTTTTTGGCTTTTTCAAATTTTCAAATGTTTTTTGGATTTTCTGAAAATTTTTACTCCCCCTAAAATGCAAACACATTTTAGGAAATTTGAAAACAAACTGTACAATAAACGTGACAACTGATATCAAATCACTTCAGATCGCCATCCACTTGGCATAAACAATCAGAACTCCCCCTCACAACAAACTATTTTCCCATTGTGATTTCAAAACACTTAAGTTTGTTTTAATCAAATGGTTTTTCCGGAAAATAAGTTTGATTGATTTTACCACTTGTAGGTTAGGAGATAAACTCATCATTTTGTTTTCATATCAAAAACCACTTGTAGAAAATCAAGTACAACTTAATGTCCCTGATTTACCACTTGTAAGTCGAAATCACCACAGTGAATTTCTCAAGAAATGTGCCGATTCCTGCTCCACTTTTACCCACCTGGGAGCTCCGGCAAGTCCAGTTTTTACTCAAACATTATGTCCACCCAAGCCTCACCAGCCTTGGGTGACTTTGGAACACATCTATCCCACCAACACTTTGATTTGTAAAACTCTTTAGCATCCTTTACCTTCCTGTCTACCATCTTACCAAAAATATGCTTGACTTTACCGTTAAAAGCCTTCTCAACATCAAATTCTCCCTTAGCAGTGAAGAATTGATTTGAGATCTCAACCTTCCCAACTTTAGACTTCCAATTTTCCTTTGACAATGGAGGAAAATTCTCATCGTTCAACTCAGGAACGGAATTCACAATATTTTTCTCAATCAAAGACTCCTCTGATTTTATGGAATCAGACTCATTGTCAGAATTACCCTCAGATTTAACCACCCACTTTTGCTTGTTCATATCACCTTTTCTTTTGTAAAACCGTTTTGAACTTTCTCCTTCCTCAGAAGTAGAATTTTCAAACTTTTTAACAATTTTTACAGGTTGTTCTTTCTTATCAACACAAGTCTTTCTCAAAACATAGTTTGAAGAAACTTCCTGTTTTTGGTAGTTGGTCTTGGGGCAATTCCAAGCTATATGTCCAACTTCTTGGCATTTGAAACAGGTTCTTCTGTCAACTCTTTCAGCAAATCTTCTCACATTCTTCTTCACTTCAGCAAGAAACTCTTGATTTGACTGTTTCCAGAACGGTTTCTTCTGCTCATCTTCACAACTTCCACCTGAAACAAATTTTGTTTTTGGTTTATAAGTTTTCTGATTTTTATAATTTTCTGAAGAATTGAAACCAAGACCTTTCTTTTTGAGATTACTGTTGTGGTTTGGTTTCTTTCGATAACCTGAACCATAACCGTAACCCTTTTTCTTGTTCAATCTCTGTTGAACTCTTGAAGTGTACTTTTTAGATTTTTCATCAAGATTTAAATCTTTTATTTCAGAAATATTAATTTCTGTTAATTTGAAAACCTTTTTGATCATTTCAGTTTTTACACTTCTTATTGGAAATTCCTCATCAGAATATAATTTGTCTGAATCAAACAAAGTATATGCCACTTTGATTAATCCATCATTCAAATTAGATTTTGATAACAGGAATTCTCTATTGTAAACCCTGTTAACCGGTGAACTCGGACTCTTTTCTGACGAACTCGGACTTTCAGACTCAGATTCCGGTTTTGACTCTTCATCCGTATCCAACACCTGATCGACAACTTTCTTTACTAACTCAGACTCATGATCAGTGTCAGACGTTGTGAATGTAACATCAATATTGTCTGGTAATTCATCAATGATTTCAGACTTTAACTTGATGTTGACTGCCTTTTTTAGACGCTCTTCATTTGGATTCCTGGGAGAATAAGTTTCATGGATCGGGGGCGGACATCTGTTATACTTGACACTTGGTTTCTTACCAGTATCAGTATCTTCAATCTTTTTATCCATGAACGCTTCCAGACCTGCAACAGTAGGATAAACACGATCAATCAAATAATCACAAGTAGTATAGCTTAGCAACAATCGTTTAATCCTTTCACTCTCAATCTTCTCAAGTTCCACTTCTTTCTTTAACTGTGCACAATCTTCAATATACTCATTGATGACGCTTTGTTTTGTCATTAACGTTCCACTCATTTTCTCCATTGCTTTTTCAATCTCAGAATTTGTTTTCTTCAAACTGTCAACTGTTCTGTTTAGCACATCATATGATTCTTTAATGTACTTCACATCAGACAGTAAGTCTTCTTTAATCTTCTCTAATTCAGCAATCTTCTTATCTTTCTCCTCACAAACTTGACAAGATTCTGAACACTTTGAACACAGTTTTTCAACTTCAACCAATTTTTCAACTATCTTCTCGATTTCAACAGTCTTTTCAACTTCAACAAGTTTCTCAATCACTGGTTCTTCAGATTCTATTTCAGTTTTCTGTCCCTCAGTTTCCTTTGTTGAACTTTCTTCAACTTCAGCTTTGTCAGTTTCTACTTTTGCTTTTTCCTGGATATCCAACTCATGCTCCTCAATCTTTTGAATAAACTTTGCTAGACTCATATTATCAGATTTTCTCATGTGTTTGATAATCAACAAATAAGTTCCCCATTTCTGTTGTGGTAATGCCTCAGCAAGTTTATCCACCCATTCCTCATCATCCTTCTTTATATCCAATCTCCCCATTTCCAAGACAAGATGACAATATCTGTCAATTGTCTGTTTCGTTGATTCGTAATCAAAGGCTACAAACATATCGAATGATTTTTTTAGCAACGCCTTTCTGTTTTTAATCATATCCGCGCTTCCTTTGAATTTCTGAATCAATGCTTCCCAGATTGACTTAGCTGTATTGTCGTGTTGAAGCAAAACAAATATATCTTCTTTGATTGCCTGTTGAAGAATACTGATCATCATTTTCTCACTAGTATACTTCAATTTGTCAGCTTCTGTAAAATCACAGAAATCCTTTACAAGCCCACGTTCGTTTTTCGGTTTTTCATAGTCTTTCTCCAACGAACACCAAGCATCAAATTTGTAAGCTTGCACCCAGTTCTCAAATCGATTCTGCCATCCTTTAAAGTCTTCAATGTACATGAGCTTTGGCGGCTTTTGATGAGTTCCCGTCTCATTTTCACTGTACAATGCTTCAGCAGCTGTAACCAGAGCTACTGGTGTGGCAAACGCGTTGTAGAAATCCTCTTCCATGCTTCAGTAATTGGCAAATACTTCGGCAAGTACCTTTACAATCAACAAACAACACACAATCAGTTTAAACGTTTATCAATTAACCAAAAGAAACTGGTACTCAGACTGGCGATTTTTTGTGCGGACTGAACGTTGACCAACTTTGCGGACTTCTAGGACCCGAATCGAAATCAAATGACTTGACCCTTTGAAATCTTTGAACTTCAAACCGTATGAACTGGACAACTATCATGCAACTTGACCACACAAAATGACTTGACTGATCAAATGTACTGATCGAACCGTGCTCCAAACCTTGTGACCTGATTACCGACAACTAACAACTAACAAACTAATATATATCACTACACTATTTCAGCATACACTTTAGATGGACTTTATACAAACAAAAACTAACACATGAGATGTATACTAAAATCAACTTTCAAAACAAACAAACCACTATCACTTTTCAAACAAAATAACAACTCTCAATGCAGCCGACAATTTTTTAACATGCAATTATCATATGAATTCTGACACAATCCACTAAGTCACATGAATCCATTAAATCTAATTACAAAGATGTATCTTGAACCGATGAATTTTCTTGAAACAGTAAACATACACACTTTTACTACTATCACATGCAAACATACAATCTTAGCACATCTCGATAAGCTCAAAATTCACATGTAATATTCAGATTTTAAAATGAGAATCAACTTTGATTGGACCTAAAATAACACTAAGCCGACAACTTACTGAACAATATGATCAAATGCAGTACGTGGTCTGACAATCTCACATGCAAATGATAAACATGCAGCCAACAACTCAAATATCACAAACAAACAAATCAATAGACACCCATGTGACCTACTGACATTCTTTCAAACTCAATATTACACATAATCTGATTATAAACACCTCATGCAAACTGACACAAAAGCTCGTGAATTCTTGTATCAATTAACTAACAACCCTCGATCAAAATATTTCACACAATTCAACGTATACACTCAAATGAACTTCACATGCAATCACATGACCCCATAACTCGATGTACTTTAAATCAACAAACAATACATGTTTTCAATTAAGAGCAGAATTCAATGATCAACAAAATTCAGTTAAGACAGCACTGCAGGTTTCAAACAGATATCAACGTATTTTCAAGCGAAATGCAATCAGATCAGTTTCGCTTCAACTATTCAAGCGAAATCAAATGATGTTCTCAAGAGAAATCAACACGATATCATACTTTCAAGCGAAATCAGATCTAAAATGTTGCTGATGTCATCATACTGTTCGAGCAATTGAAGCGAAATCACACAAAACTACAAGATTTAGGCTGATATTAAACTTGAAACTTTCAAGGATTGATTAAACCATGTATGCGCACAATATATGTGAATTTTGTCCGATTTTGACCGTAAAAAGTTTTGTTTTCGAAAAAGAAAGGTGTAGAAACAGAAATCGCGATGAAAACAAGCTATTTAGGCAAGAACTCCTCGTCCTGAGCTCTGATACCAATTGTAGGATCGGATTGCGACCTAAACGAGTCGTTCGGAAGAGTTCTAGTCCGTTTCAGAGGCGGAAACAAAGAAACGGATGTGATAACAGCTTGAAATACACTTTAACCCTCTTTTATATTGATATTACAACCTTTACAATCAGAAGAGAAACCGGCAGCACTTCGGTACACTTGGCCAAAAACTGTTACAAATGACTTTCACACCAACCTATTTATAGAAGCTATGATTTCGCTTGGAAGACTCAAGCGAAATCTACATATTAATATTACAAGCGAAATTGACAAACTCAATTTTGTCTTGAAGCGAAATCTTCATGCAAACTTGAAATCTGTTTTGTCCTTTTGCATGCAATCTCATGTGAACTTGTGTTATGATGTCATTGATGATGTCATCTAGATGATGTCATCATGACATCATGTCTTGATTAGCTCTGCACCGGACCGAGACTCGATACAAGACGAAGACGACAGATGTATGCACCAACAGCCTGTATTAAAAAAAGATGAAACAATTGATTGAAAAAATATTGAAACAAGCAAACTTGAAAATGTTTTCAAAATAAAATGTAAAGAAATGATTGAAAAAGAGGAAATTTTGAAACTAAAGGTTGAAAAGCTAACACAGAAATGTCATGGTCTTGAAGAAGAAAATAAGATTTTGAAAGAAATGTGTACAGCTAAATGTGTTGGTTGTATTGAAAAAGAAAATAAGTTTCAAGATTTTCAAAAAGAGTATGATGTTTTAAAGTGGTCGAGTCAAAGAGTACAAGAGGCTTATGATACTTTGAAGAGCCAAGTTAAATGTTTTGATCAAAGATTGTCTGAAACTTTGGTAACTAAAGAAATGTATGAGAGAAAGTTTAACGAAAAGCAACTTGAATTAAACAAGTGTGTTGATGAAATTGCTAATCTCAAACAAGTTCTGGCTGAAAAAGAAAAGATTGTTACCAAACTTCAAAGTTATCATAACTCTTCGTACATTCTCGAATGCATTTTCAACATCACACCAGATGACAAAGATACTGACAGGAACAAAAAGGGTATTGGTTCAGAATTTCATCAGGTACCACCACCATTGAGAAACAATTATACTTTTTATGATGAGGAAAAGGTGGCAAAAGGTCTGAACATAGTTGACCAATTACCTGAAAGTATCGATGTGACTTACACCAAATCTGATGAAGCTGATGATTCAGAGGTGGTAAGTAAGGTTGTTGATAGTGTTTTGAAAGATGAGTCTACAAAAGGTAAGTCTGAATCACAGGATGAAGATGAAGGTAATTTTCATGATGAGTATCTGAAAAACATAAAATCTGAGAAAGTTGTGAATGATGATTCAAAAGGATTGGTTTACACCATGATTGGATCGGACAAACTATTCTTAGATATTGTATTCCCGATTCAGAATGTGATTTCAGAGAAAATTGATAAAGTTTTTAAGATGGTTGAAATTGAAAAGTCAGAAATTTCAAAGTTTGCTGGTAAAGGTCGTAAAACTTTTTATAACAAACCTGGTTTTAAAAAGAAAAACATGAAGGCTGGGTTGGGTTATAAGAAGAAACAAAGTTGGAAAAGAAATGAAACTCCAAATTCTCAGGCAAAGATGAGTTTTGTTCAAGGAAAAAGTTTTGAAGAAGAGGAAAAACTCAAATTTAGACAACGGTCTAATGAAGAGTTTTGTGCTCAGAAGAAAAAGCAACAACCACAGGTTAAAGATGTTTCAAAAAGAACATGTTTTAAGTGTGATCAATTAGGACATCTTGCACGAAAGTGTCCAAATCTGAAACATGTGGATGTTGACAAAAAGAAGCCTGAAAATGTTGAGAAACAAAAATCTAAGGGTGTGAAACAAAGGTCAGCCAGATTTGATTCAAAACAAACTTGGAGGTATAACACAAACAAGTTTGCTTCGAATCAAACTTGGAAACCAAAACAGACTATGTCTGATTCAAGACAAACACAGATTTTTCACACACCCAGATTCAGAACAACGCAAAGTTGGCAAAAATCTGTTGAAATGACAAAGCCCCAAGAGTTTTGGAAACCAAAAGTTGTTGTTCAAAAACAAAATGTTCAAAAAGAATCACATTTTTACAAAAGAGGTACTCCGAAAGGTCAAACATGGAGTGTTAAGAAACAAGTGACTTCGGTAAAAGATGAGAAAGTTGAAGTTAAAGTTGAAAAAGTTTTTGATGATAAAGATTTTCCGAAACTGCATGATACATATTGTGTTGAAATGCCAAAGGTCCAACAGACCTGGGCTAAATTGTTCAAGTAATCAAGTAGTCTGAATGTGCATGTGCTCAACAAAATCAAAGATTGTGAGAATGGAAGTTGGAGCAGCCTGTCACAACGAGGAGAGGAGGCTGCTGAACCCTAGTTTGGTTGAACAGGGAGTTTAACATTTTCTGTACATAAATAAACAATATTTTCAAAAACCCTAAAAATTTGAAAAACTTAAAAACCAAAAATATGTTTGTCTTTAATTTTTTGTCAAAATTAGAAAATTACAAAAATATGTGTTGCTTGAATATGCCGAAACCCTCATGGCTGAACAAACATGATTACTTTCACAAGATTGAAAAATGGTTTTCAAACTGTCGAAAATCAATGGGTTGTAAATCATGGGGGTACTTTATATTAGTTTTTCTGCAAATCAGTACACTTGAAGCAGAAAATGGATGGCGAGACAAAGCTATCTACATTGGGTTGTCAAATTTTTTTTAAATGGTTATGCATTTATGGGGGATTAATATTGTTAGAAAATACAAAAACATTTGAAAATGACAAAAACATGATAAAATTCAAAATTGAGTTTTTGTGTAAAAAGAGGAAATGATAGTACATCAGTAGACAGTTACAGTATGCTAAAGAAATGTAATGATTTTATAGCGTTAAACAGTCTCACTGATGATATGCCGATAGGTTTTTATACATTTAGTAAACTTTTTCGGGATGTAAACCTAAATTCAAACTTGCTTATTTCGTGGGGAACACTACTTGGATATATAGGTAACCCCTGAAATCTCATTTGAAGGACCCCTCTTTCTGAGATACTAGGTCTTTATGCTTAGTGATATCTGGGGTATTATCCCGGGACTTCTGATTTTGCGGAAGCAATGGCCTAGTCCCCGGAGAATACTTTCTGCATTGCTTGAAATATAGCGTCGCCATCAGCAAATTGATGAAACAACAAAATTGATAGTCATTGCTGTTGTAATACAAAAGATCCTCTAAAGGGGACACACCAAAAGTCGAGCCGTCATCTCTCTGCTGAACGGAAGTTCTGACCTGAGCTCTCACGGTTTCGTACTATAATTTATTCCCCTTACAGATATCATCTAGGTATACTCACCTGTATGACTGAATATTGGGATCTGGATACGGGAGTATATTCAAGAGGTGGGACACATGAATGAGTTTAAGTTCTTAATACATCTAATCCGTATCCTGAATCAGTTGAACTTTGTGTGAAAATTTAAGTGGATCCGTATATCGACAATCTAAGTGAATTGTTTAATTCTTAACGTGTAACTAAGCTCAACGGTACTTGTGACTTGTCAAAAACTGATATGATCCTCTGACGCAAACTCAAACAAAAATATTCTATGTAAATATGTTTGTAAATATTTCTTTATTGCTTTATGTTTTAGAAAAATTCAAAAAGATTTTGATTTCCGCTTTATTTTCCAACCGATGTCTGGGAAGCTGAGTTTCAAAATCTAAGTATGTTGATCGTGTTTCTGAAAATAAAACAAGTTCATTAATTTGAAACTTGAAATTTTTAAATCAAAAATCAAAAACAGTTTGTGATATCTCCAAGGTCATTAATTTGGACTTGGATGATTAACTGTGAGGGATTTGCATGCTTATACTGTTAAAATCTGTAAAAGAGCTAGTTTTCGATCCGGTTCGTTGAAACTGCCAAATCTTTGAAGAATTGTTGATAGGGGGTGAATCAAATATTCCTGGATATATTTCATATTATTATATTTTAGTCACATGATCTTGATTTAGAAAGTTTGATGGAGCCAGGTTACGATACCTGGAAATCTAAAAATGTTTTACTTATAAATGTTTGAGGATTGTAGACTCCAGACTACGATCCCGATAGCCGAGTCTAAGGGGGAGTCTGAAGACGAGCTCAACGAAAGGGGGAGTGTGCATTCAAGGAGCCACGTAACTATCCCAGATGAGCTTATAACCGGAAAGCCAGGTGTCGATCCCAAAGCACGGAAGCTTGACGAAAGGGGGAGCCTGAAGAGTCTACTGAAAGAGGAAGCTGAAGCTGAAGACAGATCCACGGGGATTCTGTTCAAGCTAGAGAGAAAAAGACCAGACGCTACGAGTCTGACTAAATGTTTGAGATTGACTACGGCAATATCCAAAGGGGAGTCTGTTAGTGCAATATGTCTATCGCCTCTGTCATCTCAAGATCGTAGCTGAAACTGTTTAAATCTAGGTTTTATATTGTTATAAATAGGAAAAGGCAAGGTGGCATTTATGTAAATAATGAGATCTCTCATTATATCCCTTGGCCTATAAATAGAACCATTAGGGTTCTCATTTAGGACTTTTGACACTTTTTCCATATTTGAGACTTGGAGCTTTGGAGAGCTAAGATCTAGAGAGAGAAAGCTTAGAGAGAGAAAGTTCCTTGTACGTGATTCAGGTGCTGTATGTTATCAGATCTTTCAATAGAATCACAGTTATTATTACGTTTGTGTGTTCGGTCACGATCGTGTACGGATTCCGCACGTTACACGAGTCGGTTCGCAATAGTTTCGGAGTCAAAACCGGTCCTAACAAACCCCAATATACCAACGATAATTGTAGAATACAAATACTCAATCACTGTTAAATATAATATTAATTAAGTGAGGTTTTGTAAAGACAATTTGCAAAAAGGAGATTACTCACATTGCTGTCTTAGGGTTTTCCTTAAGGATTTCCTGGTGATTATCTATAATTTACACAAATGCACACGCGTTAGTATAATAACCCAATATTTACATTAGTAATACCCTCCCCGAGAAGGCATTCCAATGACTACGCCGGACAGAACCACGACAACCGTTACGAAACCCTGGATCAATCGGGCAGCTTATCTAATACTTAACCGGGGTTATAATACTTACAACGAGGCAAAACTTCGTTATTTAGGGGGGTATAATGTCCGTTAGTATAATTTCTATTCAGATTTTAGAGAAAGAGATCGAATTTTGAATGACGAAATTTGAATGCCGATCTCGGCTATTTATAGGTCTGTTTATCGAGTCTCTGGCGGCCCGCGAGAGAGACACAAGGGTCTCTCACGCCCCGCAAGCTAGGTCTATTAGGGTTTAGGTTGGCTGAGTCGAACCCCTAGCCTCGTCGAATCATGGGACACGTGTCGTGACCGGGTTTAGCCTGGTGGCACTAGGTCACGGCCCGCGACAATATGGAGAAGGGGGTCGCGACCCGCCAGAGACCATATATTTTTGTTTTTAATTAAGTTTAATAAAAATAAAGGTATTCGGGACCGGTTTTCATATACGGGGTGTATTTTAAGACATATAGGGCCACTTTAAATATTTTAAGGGTGTCGAAAAATATTTTGGAGGTTTGTTATATCTCCACACTTGTAGCATGCGCGGACTGCATTGACTAGGCTAGGATTCTGCGGATGAGCTGGGAGAGCTGGTAGTGCTGCCTGAACTGGGGCTTTCTGAGCTGGTTGGGCTGGGTTAACTTGACGGTAATAAGGAGTCGTGTGACCATAGCGATTGTAGTTGGCACACATGCGACAAGCAGAGGCGACAGGATGATGAAAGTTGCAAGTTGCACACTTAGGGTGAGGCCCAGTGTACTGCTTCTTGATTTCAGGAGTAGGAGGGTTTGGAACAGCAGCAGCAGGAGCAGGCTTAGCAGTAGGGTTTGCAGCAAGAACAATCGCATTGCATCCTGAACCCTGTGATTTTCTCCTCTTATTCTTGCTGCCACTAGGCTGCTGGGTAACTTGATTCGTTGTTTTCGAAGGGGCGGAGCTTCCAAACTATTTATCATGTACGTGATTGTTGTTCAAACTTGCTGCCAGACGATAAACTTCTTCAATTGTCTCGAGTCGAGCTGCTTCAATCGAATCTCGCATAGCAGGAGGTAACCCATTGATGTACTTGGTTATCATGCGTTTAGGAGTAGAAACCAAGTGAAGGGCATGATTAAGCTGAGTTGTTTAAAACGGGTAGTATAAGCCAGATTTTCATCGCCAATCTGCTTCAAATGCCAGAACTCTTCTTCGAGCTTCAGTTTTTCATGGGGGGCAGAATTCAAGCATCATTAATTCTCACACCTTAGCCCATGGAAGAGCATAGGCTTCTTCATTAGAACAGATGTTTCTCTCATTTGACCACCATTCTAGAGTTCTGCCTTGAAACATTCCCGTTGCACTCCTAGTCTTTAGATGCTCTGGGCACTCACTGTTAATGAAGGTAACCTCGATGTTGTCAAACCATTCCAACATAGTAGTCACCCCATCACTGCCCGTAAAAGGCTTAGGGTTGCAGGAGACAAAATGTTTGTAGTTGAACTTTGTAGGCTTCTCTTTCTCTGTCTTAGAGTCAACAGAAGAGGGTGGAGTGTTCGATCCCTGGATCTTAAAAACGATCTTTGGCACGACTCGAGCGATCTGGTCGGCCATGAAGGACATCATCTTTTTCTGAGACTTCTCCCTGGATCTATTGAGAGTGTCGGATAGCTTATGAGAAGACATCTAAAGACCTAACAAGAGGATCATATAAGTCTAGATCTCAAAGTCTCACAGTATATAGATTCACACACGATAGATTAAGACTCAAGATTCAACAAGTTTCACGAAGTTTAAAGATTCGAGTTTTAGTTTCACATAGATTCCAATAGATTCAACACCGCAAACCCATAACCTTCGCATGGCACGCTGTATGAAGTTTGGCAACATGTCAGAAACACTTATATATAGGAAGTACCAGCGGCGTATCCACCACGCTTTGGGCACATCGTTTCCACCTCGTATTCGGTGTCATATTACGTGTCGCAATTGCCAAACATAACATCATACTGATCATCATCATCATACACATGTAGATTAACCCAATAGATTCACATAGACTAGTGTTCAACCATCTCATCATAATCCACAGACAACGAATCCCCACACGGCATGTGCTATGAAATTTCGGCAACATGATGGAAGCACTTATATATAGGAAGTACCAACGGCGTATCCACCATGCTTCAATCATGCCACGTCCGTCTCGACCTCGGTGTCGTGCTTCGCCAACCATAACATTAAATTTCGTTATCTTCACAAGACTTACACATAGATTAACCAAATAGATTCAACAACTTTAACCCGAGTCCGCAAAACTACGAACTTCACTTAGCGCGTAGTACGAAGGTTCGGTAACATGCCAGAAACACTTATATATAGGAAGTACCAGCGGCGTATCCACCATGTTTCGGACATGCCACGCCCGCCTTATCTTCGGCGCTAGGCTACGTTTCGTATTTTGTTACTTAAACAACACAATCACACTGGAGTACAAGTAGATTACACATAGATTTCACATAGATTACACAAGTAGTTTCTCGTAACTTAGAGTTCAACATTCTCATCACTGGCCTGCAGAGCACTAAGTTTCGCATTGCACGTGGTACGAAAGTTGGTAACATGTCAGAAACGCTTATATATAATAAGTACCAGCGGCGTATTCACCACGCTTCGGGCACATCGCTTCCACCTCGTATTCAGTGTCATGTTACGTTTGGCGCTTTACAACCACAATAACACATAGATTCATCCGATAACTTCATATAATATCATAGTCGATCAAGATTCCCATGTAGATTAACATGATGAATAAAGCTTCGTAAATTTAGTTTGTTCCGAGAGATTACGATTTAAAGTTTTAGATTGCGGACATACGTGCGATTTGTGTAAAAAGTCTTAAAATAACGAAGAATCAAGTTAAAACCACACATAAAAATTGAGATAGCATAAAAGATAGGCTCATAAAACATAGGATTGTTTCGGGTAGAGGAACGGTGACTAACCAAAGTGAATCGAACCCCTTTCGAATTGAGGCAACGTGCCTTGGCTTACTTAGAAAAATACGTCATCGATGTTAGGCCTACGATATTCGTCCTTTTGGCCATTCCACGTTCCTAATTGATTGGGAATTTCGAGACTTTGGCGAGACATGAAAATCAAAGAGTGGGACTAGTTATCAAGGTCTGAGTTTCACCTCTATCTTGAAAACATCGTACCCTAATAGCGTCGGTACTTGTCAACAGACAAGACCTTCTAGAATAAAGTAAGGAAATTTCCCATCAAGGTTCCGATGTCACTCCTGACTTGGGGGTAAATCTCGTGCAAAATACAAACACTGTTTAGCAGTGTTTCCAAAGTTTACAAGTGTATATTGTGTCAGCCCAAAGGCTAGGCATGTAAGTTTAACAGGAAATGTGTTGCTAGGAAGCAGATACGGTAGAATGCATAAGTCTTAAACAACATATAAGAGTCAAGATTCCTAGAACTATAGACTAGGGCAAGTATTCCTACTTATCCTAATTCCCTATAGTTATGGCTCTGATACCAATCTGTCACACCCCAACCGATGGCGGAAACATCGGAGTGCGGCACTAAGCGTTCAGATTGCTCATGAGATTCCATAACACTAACAATTTCAATAGTAATTAATTGATTTCATGCAAATAGTCTAAAGATAAACATCAACCACAATCACGTAGAATCAGAATACAGACCATCAAAAGTGTCTCAAAGTTTCTAGTTTAACTATGATATGTTTCTAAGCTGCATCCTAGTAAGTTTCTTAATCGTAGCATCCTATCAGCCTGCAACATGTATTAAAATAAATTTAGTACAAAACGTACTGGCGAGTATACAAGTTTGAGTATGTAGCATATTAGTTTAAAAAGACTCATATCCGTCATGTAAATGATTAAAAATAGTTTCAGCCATGCTAGTGTTCGCAGTCCAAGTGATAGCCCAAGTGTCCCGATGCTTTAACCACTTTCCCAAGAATCAAGAAAGCAAATAGAATCCTCTTAACAATACCCCCGAGAATAATGGGGAGGTGCATCATCCTATAGCGCTACTATTGTTAAGGCGGAACTACACACAAGGATTAAACGTTCACACAGCATAAAGAATCAAGAATCACAAGTATCAAGTTTCACATTCACAGAGGATAGAGTTTAGATTCAAAAGTTTCAAGTTTCATAGAATACATGTTGCATCCCAAAAGTTTAAAACAAAAAGGGATCGAATATACTCACAGTGATTGCTTAACAGTAACACTGTTATTGGATCAAAGGGAGCTCTTAGAATTAGCCTGATTAGAGTATAATAGATAAGTGTCGGACGGAGTAACGAGAACTGTGTAATTATCGGATCAGTCACCTAATCCGATGGCCATCCGAACGGATGGTCATCCGGTCGGATGACATATGTGGATAGGACGGACCGCCATCCGATCGGATGGTCATCCGTACGGATGGCCATTCGATCGAATGGTCACTCGGTCCATGATAAGTTTCCAAACTGATTATCCTTAATATCAAGTGTTCAACCTAGGTCTTTCGATCTGATGTTCATTCGATCGAATGACCCTTCGTGTGTAAATTTCCAAAGTTCAAAGTTTCTGATTCAAAATAGTTTCAAGTGTTGAAGGTTGTAAGTCACAAATCCCTTGATCAGATGGTCATTCGATTGGACGGCAGTCTGATCAGATCGCCATTCGACTGATATGGTTTTGTACTTTTTGCAACCTCGTAAAAGTTTCTAAGTTTTTGGTTTAATGGTAACGACATGGTACGTTTTGAGACAACAGAAAACACCCCAAGGCTCGACTTGTCTGATTGGACGGGAATCACCTCGTCCGTTCAGGTGTCTGTTCTTGACGGAGTTTATGTTGGAATCCGTACTCCGGTCATCTTTTCCGGTGATAATCCATTTCCAAGCCGACTCCAGACTAATCATCAAGTCTACAGCTCGTTTGGATCCTGATTCCACCGTCTTTAAGTAAAAGTTTAAGAAAAGATGAAGGAAACATGACTTTTAGCTGAAAAAGTCTAGATTTAGTAAAGATTTAGTGTAAAACTCCTGAAATTCCTTAGATCTGAGCTAGATCTTGACTGGAATGACATCACACAACTGCTTGTACAAGTCGCCATGATGACGTCATCCTCAAGAGCTCAAATCTTAAAGATTTCACGGTGAAAAATGTGATTTCAAAGAAGAATCACGTAGATAATTGTGCATAGATCGAAGATGTACAAGGATCAAGTGTAAAACATACCGAAATCGCCGAGAAATGGAAGAAAAGTGGGAGGGCGTGTGTCTGGTCGAAGGAGGCTGTCACATCAGTGAAGAATGATGTGACAGGTCCTATTTATAGTGCAAGTGAGGAATTAAGGCAGTGTGGCACGGATTGGATGGCAGCTCGATCGAATGGCCCTCCAATCGGATTGCGATTCGGTCAATTCCATCCTTTCCATATTCCCGTATTTGGTTCGTTTTGCGAGTTAGATTAAGCGTTGTGTTGCGTATTATTGTGTAATAGTACCACAGACTAGATTATATCATTAACACAAAGTTTCCAAGTTTCCGCTAGTGACAAGTCTCCAGTCTCTCGTTCAACCAAGTCTCAAGTTTCACGAGTCTCAAAAGTCAAGCACCAAGTATCAAGCATCAAGAATCAAGAATCTAGTATCAAGAATCAAGTCTCAAGAATCAAGAATCTAGTATCATAGAATTTAGTATCAAGTCCCATAGTATTAAGAATCAAGAATCAAGTTTCTAGAGTTAATCATCAAGAATCTAGTGTCCATGTATCAAGCATCAATAAGATTCAAGTTTCATAGCATAAAGATTCACAAGTGTCAAAAGTGTCAAGAGTCACATGGTATAAGGACTAAAACTGACAATAGCTAAAAGTTTAGGGATGCGGGGCGTCACACTGTATAACGTTTAACCGTTCAGAAGAAAATGTCTGACCAATTCAAATTAGAGGTCTTAACCATTTAGACTCTTTATAAATCTTAACCATTCAGAGGCAAATGCCTGAACCACTCAAACATCTGCTCGTTAAACAAACAGTCTGAACCATTAAGTGCTGAACTAGTAAGAGGTCTGAACCATTAAGAGCCTTATTAAGAGGTAAAAAATAGCCCCTCAGTAAATAAAAACCAAATTTGTGTAATTGTTCCATTTCTGTCATTCAGTTTAAACAATTATAAAAAAAATGGAATATTAGATTTTAATAATCCCAACTATTCGTCGTTGGTTGCTAACAGTACCAACTTCAAAAATAACCACTAGCAGTCCCAACTATTGACATATTGGCCACCAATGGACCCTGACTAACAGAACCCTAACGCCGTTAGTCTCCGGTTGCCGGAATACCGTTTCTGGCCAGAAAAAGGTTTCTAACGGTCCTATCTAAGGTTACAAAGAGGTTTAGGACAAAAATGTTGAGTTTTCCGGCCAAAAAGAAGTTTTCCACAAAAAGGAGTTTTCCGGCGACTTCAATAATTGGGGCTTTTACTAGAAAAAGGTTCCTAAAGGTCCGTAATAAGGTTACAAAGAGGTTTTGAACGAAAATGTTGAGTTTTCCGGTCAAAAATGAGTTTTCCGGCCAAAAATGTAAGACCTTACAGGTTTTATACGATTTATATATAGTTTTCGACTCTAATTGTTATGTTTATGGTTACACATACTTTATTTATTCGTATTTCTTAAAAACTTTTAAGAAATAAACAATTCAACTTTTACAAAACATTCACCGTTTAAAAGACATGACGACGAAACTTTTCGCGGAACCTTGTATTTTTTAACGTGTTCGGTTCTTCGTCGAGCTTGATCGTCATCCGGTACATCTAGCCTACCTACATTCCATAAAACATGATATGAGTTAGTTATATGGTGTTTAAAACGTGTTTAAATGAAAACGCAAGACAAAACAGTCAACAGCAACTGTTTGGCCAGTTCTGGTGGCTCTCGCGGGTCGCGAGAGCTTTAAGTAGATGGGTCGCGGGGAGCGACAGCCATCGCGTTGCACGATGGTGATTACTTCTTCCCGTCGTGTGGCGTGACGCCCTGTTTTCGACAGAATGTTTATCAGTTATTGCTGCATATTTTCAGCCAACCCAAAGTTTACGAAAACGAACATAACTCATTCGTTATTGATCCGATTTAGGTCACGTTTCTTCTTACATGATCGTAAATTAATCCTCCATCAAATGGAGTTAAAATCCGTCATCCAGATTAATAAAATTTGAATCTTTTAAGCCCTCGGATTAATATATAATTACTAAGTTTTGACCTGTTCATGTATTTATCAATCAAACATGTTGGTTTGATCCCTATTTCTTATGAACCTTATATTTTCGATATTGTCTATCATATTAGGTTCAAATCACAGGTTTCTTAAGTATTTTAAACCCGTTTTCACTCATATGCTTATTTTGACCCATTAAGGGTATTTAAGCATATTTTTAAGCACGAATCGCTTCCATTCATTCCTAGCTTCATATTTCCACATTTCTTATCAAATGATCTTCCACCACAATTATATTTGTGGTGGATTTAATGTGGTGATCTATATATTCCGAGTTTTACCCCTCAGATTATCATTTTATGGCAAAGACTCATATAAGGTCATTTGACCCAAAGATTCACATCTTTCGCTTTTTATACTTATTCTAAGTATTTATTTGATCATCAAACTCGTTTCCAAACAACCTTTAAGGGTCGCTGGCTCAATTTAGCTTATAAGGGTGTTTTGGTCCATTTTAGCCTTTCATTTACGATGAAGGACTTTTGAAAGCATGTTTGACCCAAAATCCCTCTTTTTAGCTATGATTCGGTTTGAAAAGTCATTATGTTTTCAAAACACAATGACCATCATTTAAATCATTCGGTTTACCTATTTAAGTAACCAAATGTCTATTTTTGACTTCATTTAACTCTCACTGAACCTTACGTTCTAAATGAGTAGTTAATGTATTACACGTACCTGGCTCGGATCAATATATTGACCCGTTTTAGTACCTCACTTTAATAACCGCTAAATATTAGCGATGCAAATATCCATTCACTATTTACTCCTGAATTCATATAATTCGACAATAATCATTAGTCGATATTGTCAAAAGGTGATATCTTCACCTTTTGACCCGTTTGGTCTAAGTGACTGTTTATTTTTGCAAGATGGCATTTATTACCATCTCATCTACATGACTCACTCTGGTTTACACCGTACGATCATTTTACTTATAAACCATCTCTCAATTCTTTTGACCCCTTTATGGCTTACGCCATAGAGTATCTCTCAAAAACTGACGGTTATCGTCAACGAGTGACCGAATTACCGCTTTACCCTTATTATTTGTATTGGTTTACCTTATATGGTAATCATTCAAAACTCGCTATCTATTAGTCATTGCATGACTAAATAATCATATTAGTTCTTTTTAACCATTAAACATGGTTTATCATAATTGTCTTTTGTTCCGAACCGCACATGTCATGTCGGAACATCATAATTCAAACAAGACTTTATATTATTCATAACCTATAAAACCAATAGGTATTAAATAAATAGAGTGTAAGCTTTACTTACCTTGCATCCAGATTATGCTTTTCCTTCATAATTGATTCGCTTGACCCGCTTCATTCCCAAGCTTCCACCTAGCTTGTCAAGCGTCAAACTATCATTGTAATTTGTAAGATGGTTAGATTAGTCATAATCATTTACGACGATTCCATCCTACGATATTTATGTCGAAATTATCATTCGATCATATAAAAGGTCATTTTGACTAGGGGTGCAAACGAGCCGAGCCAAGCCCGAGCTTGACCAGGCTCGAGCTCGAGCTCGATTAACTTATGTGAGCTCGGGCTCGAGCTCGGCTCGAGCTTTGTTTTTAAGGCTCGAGCTCGGCTCGTTTGTATTTTCTCAAGCTCGGGCTCGGCTCGTTTATTATCTATTAATTAATTTATTAAATAAAAATAATATAAATAATAGACTTTTTAGGCTCGCGAGCTCGATAAGTGAAGCTCGGGCTCAGGCTCGTTTACTAAATAAGTTTATTTTTAGGTTCGAGGTCGGCTTGTAAACAAGTTTGAATAAGCTCGACTCAACTCGGCTCGTTTACACTAAGGCTCAACGAGCCTAACGAGCTTCACATGCGAGGCTCGAGCTCAGGCTCGATAAACAAACGAGCTTTATTTTAGGCTCAAGCTCCGCTCGGGCTCGATAAGGCTCGGCTCGGGCTCGATAAGGCTCGGCTCGTTTCGAGCTTTTTCTCGAGCCGATCTCGAGGAGCTCGCGAGCCGCTCGGCTCGTTTGCACCCCTAATTTTGACTTTAAAAAAAGTCAAACTGCCTATTGACAAAAGTAATTACACGATGTAGCTTAACTACTCATTTTACTTCTTTGCCACTATACGATAAGCATCCTTATTATGCTACCGTTTTAAATCACTTATTTAACAAGTTCTTGTAACCATAAGTTACCGAATTAATACTTGATGATATTAAACATCATTTAACATGAACATATCATCAATTTTTATCATATCATACTAAACTCATATGATAGTAAGTATGATTATATACTCAAACACACAATTTGTTCAAGTATTTCCTGATTACTATCATGTATGATGATTCTAATCATAGTTATATCATCAATTTCATCATATGATTAAAACCACTTATCCTAGTGGTAAATCATCAAATCATTCAACTCCTAACCTCATATGTATAATTTTCACTTAGAGTTTTGTTCCTAAGCTAATATACATCACTAATTTAGTCATAGCTTCAATAATTCATTCATAATTCGCGATTATGATGACTATTCAAATTTCACAAATCATCAAAATTTGACATACCTTATGATCCCCTAGCTTGGGTGATCATTGATTCACGTTCAATTGTGAATTTGGACTTCGTTTAGACCTTCAAATTGATGATTTAGTTGAAATTTAGGGTTTTGGCTTCAAGGGGTTCTTCTGGTCGAACCCTACGTCCAGAACATACACACTGAATGTGTGTTTTTGTTTTAAGTTTTCTTTTATAACTTAACTTTTAATTTATCCGACTCTGGTCCCTCATGTTTGGTTACTTTATTAAGTAGACTACAACCCACATAATTTCAATAACATTCCCTCTAATTAACAAGGTTAAACATTCCTAGTTAATGTCACACCCCGATATTTCAACGTATTACCGGTGGGCCCGGTGGGGGAGTATCGTGACGTAGTTGATATCATCATAGTCAAACAACACAATTTAATGCACAGCGGAAGCAAAAGATGAATCACATTACAAACCGAATAAAAAGTAATATCAAAGTATTACAAACGGACTGTAAAGGATCCACAGGCGAATCAAAAGATAAAAGGATCATTGTTCAACAGATTTTAACATCTAAGCTTGCAAGACTCTTTAGTGATGCTAGGAGTAGCCAGCCTATTCCGTTTAGTACCTGCACTTAGCCTTTTTGGGAAAATACGTCAGTTTATACTGGTAAATACAATTAACCAACTCATTTTGAAAAGAGTTTAAGAAAATTGATTTGAATGCACAAGGCACAAAATATCTTTTATAACTTGGGACAATTATTTAAAATAATCTTGTATACAGTTTTACTTATTTGTCGTCCGTCAGGGCCGGTTAGAAGAGTCGGACAAGATTAACACTACACAAATGGGTCAGAACTGAAAGTCAAAGTAAAAGTCCACTTATGCGACTTTCGTTTCCGAACCGAACTTAATACTGAAAATTGTCGGGTTGAACATGTTTAGACATGCTCTTACATTAATTACCAAGTTATATGAGTGATAAAACAGGTTGCATGGCTTCTACATTGCTAATTATGTGTTTATTTGAAAATTAGCTTTCTGTTGACTTTTTAAAATCAAGTTTGACCCGACAATTGACCTAGTTAGAGTGGGAATCAGAGAGTGCCCTTTTAAGGGTTTATTACCCACATAATTACCAACTCATAGGTACTTTCAATTCGAGAATTGACTGGACAATTTGTGATTAATTACTAAGTCAAACCTTAATTACAACGGTTTGACTTTGGGCCATTAAACTAAGTAAAACTGAATTAAGAGAGGTTAAGGACACTTACGGAAGTCCTATGCACGACTAATGGTCCTTAGGAAGTGGTCTTGAGCTCCAGAAATCTCTAGAAATGAAGTAATGAAAGTTTTCAAGTGAGTGTCCAAATGTTGCAACAAGGTACTTCTTATATAGTGAGTTTAATCTCATAGGATCATGCCAAACAAGTCTACAGATGTTTTATGATGGTCCCATGTGTCCCTATGCGTGGAAAACCATTGGTTCAGGCCCCTGGAATCGAAAAAATGGCTTTGAAAGGCGGTGCAACCTGCAAAACAGGCATCTGCCTGTTTTTTCTTCGCTGCAGACTCTCACGCGGCCCGCGTAAAAGACCTGTGTGGTCTTACGCGGCCGGTATGAGGCCCAGACTCAGGTTACAAGTTTCCAGCTTTTGCACTTTAGGTCCCTGGTCCTTCTAATAGTGGGTTTAACCTTTTATTTTGCACTTTTAACCTCCCAAATTGACTTTTAAGGGCTCCAAGACATAACCAAACTTTGTTAAGTCCTTGGTTAGTTTTATGATCACCCGAAAAGCCTCAAATTTCAACGTTGATGCTTTTAACCCCTCATATACGAATGTTAGCATAACTTCCTCATACGGAATCGAAACCTTGTGAAATTTTTATCACTTATTCTAGTGAGCATAATTAATCGTTACAAAGCTTCGGGTTTGCTAAAAGGTCACTCATAGGTATAAATTAAACATGTTGACACTTTTAACCCTTGCGGTTTGTAATCTCTCACTTTCTCCCACAAACGGCTTCATACGATTTATAATTCATTCGTTTAAGGGTATAAACATCGTGTAGGGTTATTGAAAGGTATATTTATTCATTGTTGACACTTTGAATCCTTTTATACACGTACATTCTTCGTTTGTCAACTTTAGTCCCTCATAAGTAATCTGTTACACGTTCAGAGCTTATGACACGTGTTGATATTATATTGGACATGAAATTACGAGGTGTTACATCCTCACCCCCTTAAAAGAAATCTTGACCTTGAGATTTACTGAAATAAATGAGGGTGCTTTTCTTTCATTGTGGATTCTACCTCCCACGTGTACTCGGGTCCTCTACGGGCATCCCATTTAACCTTTACAATCGGCACCTGCTTCCTTCGAAGCTTCTTAACGTGTCGATCCTCGATCGACAAGGGTTTTTCAACAAATTTTAAGCTCTCATCTATATGCACATTCGTATGTGGTATGACTAGTGATTCATCAGCTAGACATTTCTTCAGATTGCAGATGTGAAACACATTATGGATTCCACTAAGCTCTTTAGGCAAATTTAACTTGTAAGCCACTGTTCCGACATATTCGATAATATCAAATGGTCCTATGTACCTCGGGCTTAACTTGACTTTCTTACCAAATCGCATTACCCCTTTCCAGGGTGATACTTTCAGTAACACTTTGTCACCAACCTCAAACTTTAGAGGTTTACTCCTTTTATCTGCGTAGCTTTTCTGCCTATCTCTGGCAGCTTTGAGATGATCTCTTATCTGTGCAATCTTGTCTGTCGACTCCAGGACTATATCAGGTCTTGTTAGTTGGACATCTCCAACTTCTATCTAGCAAACGTGCGTCCTGCACTTCCTTCCATACAAGGCTTTAAATGGTGCAGCTTGAATACTGGAATGATAACTATTATTGTATGAAAATTCGATCAATGGAAGATGATCATCCCAACTTCCACCTAGATCAATAACACAAGCTCTTAACATATATTCTAGTGTTTGGATTGTTCGCTCGCTTTGACCATCCGTTTGAGGATGGTATGCCGTGCTGAAATTTAATCGAGTGCCTAGGGATTGTTGAAAACTTTTCCAGAAGTGTGATGTATACCTTGTATCCCTATCAGAAATAATAGATACTGGCACTCCGTGGAGAGATACAATCTCATCCACGTATAGCTGAGCTAACTTATCTGAGTTGTGTGTTTCTTTAATAGGTAGGAAGTGTGCTGACTTAGTCAGTCTATCCACTATTACCCAAATAGTATCATTTCCTTATTTTGTCTTAGGTAACTTGGTGATAAAATCCATAGTCACCATCTCCCACTTCCAGGTGGGAAGTTCAGGCTGTTGTAGCAAACCTAGCGGCTTCTGGTGTTCTGCCTTAACTTGTGCGCACGTCAGACATTTAGCCACGTAAGTGGCTATAGACATCTTTAAGCCTATCCACCAATAATTAGCCTTCAAATCCGGGTACATCTTATCACTTCCAGGATGAACGGAATATTTAGAACCGTGGGCTTCTTGGAGGATAACGTCCCAAAGTCCTCCATAAATTGGAACCCATATTCGTCCATTTAATCTTAGGATTCCATCCTTACCATATGATAATTGTTCTGCAGTGACTCCCGGTTTTTCATTTAGATAGTTAGCTTCTAACATGGCTTCCTTCTGCACGGCTAACAGTCTATCACTCAAACTGTTCCTTAATTTAATGCTCTTGGCATTGATTCTTATGGGCTTAACCCTTTCCTTTCAGCTCAATGCGTCTGGGACCACATTCGCCTTGCCTGGATGGTACCGGATTTCACAATCATAATCATTCAGTGTCTCCATCCATCAACGCTGTCTCATGTTCAGATCCTTCTGATTGAACAAGTGTTGAAGGCTCTTGTGATCAGAATAGATCACACACTTGGTACCATACAAATAATGCCTCCATAGCTTTAGTGCAAATACAACGGCACCCAACTCCAAGTCGTGGGTGGTGTAATTCTTCTCGTGCACTTTTAATTATCGAGAAGCATAGGCAATGACCTTGCCTTTTTGCATGAGCACACACCCCATACCAGTGTGTGATGCGTCGCAGTATACTACAAATTCTTTGATTCCATCAGGCAATGTCAACACAGGTGCATTGCTCAACTTCTGCTTAAGAGTATCAAAGGATTCTTGCTGTTTAGGACCCCAGTCAAACTTGCTATTCTTGCGGGTTAATAAAGTTAGGGGTGCTGCAATTCTTGAGAAGTTTCCAATAAAACGCCTATAGTATCCTGCAAAACCCAAGAAACTACGAATCTCTGTGGGTGTCTTCAGCTCTTGCCAGTTCATGACAGCTTCAACCTTAGCGGGATCCACCTGGATACCACGCTCACTAACCACGTGTCCAAGAAACTGGACTTCACGAAGCCAAAATTCACACTTTGAAAACTTGGCATAGAGTTTCTCTTGTTGAAGCAGTGAAAGGATACAACGAAGGTGCTTCTCATGGTCAGCTTGACTCTTTGAGTAGATAAGTATATCATCGATGAAAACGATAACAAATTTGTCTACGTAGGGCTTGCAGACGTGATTCATGAGATCCATGAATGCTGCTGGTGCATTAGTGAGCCCAAAAGGCATCACTAAGAACTCGTAGTGACCATAGCGAGTCCTAAATGAAGTCTTGTGTACATCTTCATCTTTAACCTTCAGTTGATGGTAGCCTGACCTTAAATCGATCTTAGAGAAGTAACTTGCCCCTAGCAATTGATCGAACAGATCGTCGATTCTGGGCAATAGATATCTATTCTTGATAGTGACTTTGTTAAGCTCGCGATAATCGATGCATAGACACATCGATCCATCCTTCTTCTTTACAAACAGGATTGGTGCTCCCCAGGGGGATGAGCTAGGTCTAATAAATCCTTTTGCCAACAAATCATCCAACTGAGTTCTCAACTCTTTCATCTCAGTTGGGGCTAACCGGTAAGGCGCTCTTGCAAAAGGCGCTGCTCCAGGTATAATGTCGATTCTGAACTCCACTTGCCTATCTGGCGGTAAACCAGGTAGTTCTTCAGGGAATACTTCTGGATATTCAAAAATGACAGGTGTTAGTGCATTCATCTGTCAACTACGTCTTACGTCGAGTCTGCAGTTCGTTGCGAAGATTGGTTAAACATAATGTCATCATGACATCATCCAAGTGATGTCACAATGACATCATCACACATAAGACAAAAGACAAAAAGAGTTTAGAATGTCAAATTGTAGATTCCGTTCATATGACAAAGTATTAATTTCGCTCATATGGTAATATGCTGATTTCGCTTTTAAGGTCTTTCATGGTATCGCTTATGTGTCAAGTGTACACATAAGCGAAATCAGCAACCATATATATAGGCATAGGAGCGAAATCACACACATAGTTAGAGGTGTTGTCTTCCGGTGAGCCACGAAGTGCTGCCGAAGTGTCGACAGGTTGTAAACATTGTCCAGATCAATAATATCGACATATTAAATTGAATTCTTGCTAAATTGTACTCGGTTTGTCTGTTTCCGCCGTTCAAACTGAGATAAACTCTTCTACGCGACTCGTTTAGGTCCGAATTCGATCCAACAAGTGGTATCAGAGCCAGTGAAGAAGAGTTTTCTGCAATTCAGCCGTAAAATCTGTTTCTACACCTTTCTTTTTCAAAAATCAAAATTTTTTACGGTCAAAATCATTTCAAATTCACTCATAATACTCGTAATCATATATAAGCAAAGCCTTGAAAGTTTCAAAGCTAAATTCGACCAAAATCTTAGTATTTTTGTGATTTCGCTCTTAAGGACTCGTGAGAATGATGATGTCATGTGTTGATTCCGCTCTTGTGTACATCTGATCTCGCTCCATTGTCATCATATCATTTAAATTCCGCTCATGTGAACATGTTAATTCCGCTTATCTGAACAAGCAGATTCCGCTCTTAGTGACATTTGAGTATCGCTTTTGTGACATTTGAGATTTCGCTCTTGTGTCACTTGAGGTTCCGCTTTTGTGACCAAAAGTGATTTTGCTTATAGTGACAACTTGATTTTGCTCTTGTGTCAGTTAGTACAAGATGTTCAGAATCATTTCAGTGTGCATGTGATAATATCGAAAGTTTATTGAATAATGTGAACCGTTTGAAAGTGCTTCGAATTGTGTGATACATAAAAGAAATTGTCGGTTTGCATGTGAAATAGTATTGTTTCTATCGATAATCAGTATTCACGTGATCACATTAATCGATTTGATAGAATCCATGTGACTTTGTTTTAGGCGGTTCAATTAGAATTAATTTTGTGAGTGGATTCATTCAATAGAGTCGTTGAACATTAAAGCTGCATGTGATCAGTAGAAAGTGTTGGTCTTAATTGTTGTTTTTGATTTAGACAATACATGATAAAATGTCTCGGTCAAATTACATTGTGTTGAAATTGGTGTAGTCAGCATATGAATATTATTACATATGATTATCATCTTTACATGTGAGAGTGTCAGACCATGTATTTTCATTGATAAAATCAATTCGGTGATGTTAGTTTGAGTAGTTGAGGTCCAATCAGGTTTATTAACATTTTACGAGTTGTCGGATAGATGTTTTAGTGGCCCAAGTTTGTGAATACCATGTGGTTTTATGATAAATCATTAAGTGTTGTTTTGTTTAAATGTGTCAGCCCTCTAATTGTGATCCATGTTACATATTGACGGCCCAAGTAATGTTGTTATATTTGACTATCACAGATCCATTATATTGTTAAGGCCCAAGTAATTTTTTTAATAGTGATACTTGTTAGTGTTTGTTGGTAAATCGTGAGTCAAATCAGAAGTTCATTCATCAGTTTGCTTGAAGGTCACAAGGTTTGGATTTACAGTCGGTTCGCACGTTTTGATCAGTCCATTTGAACAGTCAAGTCGTATAGTGTGGTCTGGTTGCGTGAAATAGTCCAGTTCGTACAGATTGTAGTTCAAAGGTTTCAAAGGGTCAAGTTGTTTGAATTCAATCCGGGTCAAAGCTGTCCGCACAGTGTGTCTATCTTCAATCCGCTCAAAATAGTCACCAGTTCGAGTATCAGTCTTATTCAGTTAATTGATGAGTGTTTAAACTTATTGTGTTTTGTTTGTTTTTTTGTCAGGTTTGCATCATGGCTGAGGAATTTTACAACACGTTTTTCAATGCATTCGCAACTGAATCGTCTGATGTAGCAAATGTTACACCAAAAACCATCACGAAGGTGCTCAACGAAAACATCAAGCATGATAACTTTTATGGAACTCACTCAAAGCCACCAACTCTTGATAGCATTGAGGATTATACCTGGTGGAAAGAACGCTTTATTAACTGGGCAAAGGCGTATGCTCATGAAAGTTGGTTTTGCTTGGAGTATGGTTATGAAAAACCAAAAGACGAGAAAGGCGACGATCTAGTATTCAAGAAGTTTTCCAAAGAAGATAAAGCTGAATACGGAGCTGAATAGAGAATGATAGCATTGATCCAGTCAGCAATCAGAAATGATATTTTTGCTTTACTAACTTATGATGGGACATCTAAGTCTGTCTGGGAAGCTTTACGTGTTAAAGCTGAAGGGGGTAAACAGATTAAAAGGAACAAAATCGCTTTATTAAAGAAAGAATTTGATCTGTTTGATAACATAAAAGGAGAGTCGGTGAGGCAAATGATTGAGAGATTCTGTCATCTTAAAATTGAGTTGGAGAGATTAGAGATAAATAAAACAAGAGAGGAATTGATAGACAAAGTGATTGAAGCGTTACCACGAGCTGATCAGTGGCAAACGTTTGTTTTTATCTTAAAAAATGATGCTTTGTATGATACAATTACTCTTGATGCTTTGTTTGAAAAGATTGAAAGTCATGATCTGGAGCTACAAAAGCAAAACAAGATGACTGATTCTTCACATCAACAGAACGTTGGCTTGTACTACAAAAGCAGTGTGCTTTCTGATAAAGGCGTTGGTTCACCAAAAACAGCATTTAGTGGTGAAAAGATGAAAGAACCATCAACAACGTCAACAAGTCATCATTCTGGATATCATTCATCATCAAAGACAAATTCTGATGAATCTGAAGAAATCCTGTGCAACATTGCTCTTAAACTGAAGAATTCTCCTGCAATGAGTATAAATGCAGCGAAGCAGGAAATGAGTTTCCTTGCATCTGTTCTGGAGTCATATGAAGGTCTTGTAGCTGGCAAAATTGGAAACTCCAAATTGACCAAAGAAGATTACGACCAGATTGATCCGGAAGAGATGGAGCTCATTGACATCCGTTGGTGTTTAGCTAGTTGTATTCGCAGAGCTCAGAGGTATATGGAGATTACCGGGAAACAATCTCTTGGAGGTGCGTCAACAAAGCTTGGATTTGACAAATCCAAAGTGACCTGTTTCAAATGCAAGCAAAAGGGTCATTTCAAAAGAGAATGCAGAAATTCTGAAGTTGCTGAAGGAAGTGAACGTCCTTTCAATGATGATTATTATCGAAAGGCGATTTACCATCGAAGCAGAGAAGAACCAAAGTTGATTGAAGATAAGCCGAGAGAAAAGTCAAGAGCATATGCAGTAATCTATCCTGATGAAGGATTTGACTGGAGCACAGTTTGTCCAGAAGAAGATCGTTTAGAGAATGTTCGTAAAACAGCTCAAGGGAGAGCTATGACAGAAGAAAGAAAGTTTGTTTTTGTTGCTGAGATTCAAAATGAAAACAAAGACAAAGACAATGCTGAAGTCCATGAAGAAAAAGTTGAGATCAAAGAGAAAACTCGAGAAGAGATCTTAAGTGAGAAGACCTACAGAGAAAGAAATGTGGTCTACAACAGAATGGATGATATGCAAGAGGAGTATGAGATGGCTGTCGGTAGCAAAAGATGGGATAAAAAGAGAGAATGTTATTATAACAGAGAAGGAGAACCGGTTGTTCCTAAGAAAGACATAACCTTCGATGATGTTCTTCTCAAAGTCCCGTTGAGAGATGAATACTATAGAAATGTGATGAAAGATGACACATACGTTAAGAGGTATGAAAAAGAGATCAGATATGCTATGTTATCGTGTCTGAGAAAAAGGGATGAGGAGAGAATGAAGAAGAATGTTGAAGAAATGGTGAACAATCTGAAGAAAGATGTTGAAGAGGTTAAAGCAGAAACTGTTGAAGTTGAAGCTGTGAAGGAAATCAAAAGTGAAGAAGTTGTTGTGAATGAAGAGGTTGAGAAAGCTGTTACTGAAGGACAGCAGATTGAAGAAGAGGTGAAGAAAGAAGAGATAGAAGAAAAGAATGAGAATGAGGAAGCTGATAAGGTTGGTGATGAAGTTGGTGTTGAAGAAAAGCAGAATGTTGCTGAGAAGACAGAGGTTGCTGAAAACACCGAAGTGCCAATCACTGAGGTAAATTCTGATTCTGAAAACTTGAAACTGATTGATCAGTGCAAGAAATGCATGGAATCGTGCAGAGCTTGTACTGAAAAAGATGAGCAATTTAGAACAAGAGATCTTGAGTTCACAAAAATTGAAAAGATTTTCAAAGAAAAATGCAAAGAAATGCTAGAAAAAGAAAAGGTTTTTAAGGAAAATGATGAAAAACTTTCAGAAAAATGTAACAAATTAGAGAAAGAAAATGAAGTTTTGAAAGAAAATGTGTTGAAAATGACAAATGAATGTGAACAAAAAGGAATTGCTTGTCAAGAAATGAAAAAGGAATATGACTCAATGAAATTATCATATCATGTTACAAAAGAGTCATATGAGAAAGTGAAAGATGAAATGAAATATGCTCAATCAAGAATGAATTATCTGTCTGAAACAACTAAAGAGCTTAAACGAATGTATGCTATAAAACAAGATGTTGTTAATTCCTATATTGAGGATGTTGCTAAGTTAAAGCGACAGATTACTGATTTAGAACAGGATAACAACAAGTTAAAGAGTTATCACGTGTCGTCATATGTGCTTGAACGAATTTTCAATATAAAACCGGGTGATGGTGAGTCTGAGCAGAACAAGAAAGGCATTGGCTCAGAGTTTCATCAAGTTCCACCACCGGGAAAATTTGCATTTTATGATGAGGAAAAGGTCGAAAAAGCTTTCAACATGGTAGATCAATTGCCAGACAACATTGACATAACCTATTCCAAATCTGATGATTCTCATGATTCAGAGGTGGTAGGTAAAGTCGTTGAAAGTGTGTTGAAAGAAGAGTCAGTTGTTACAGGTAAATCTGAATCACAGGATGAAGATGAAGGAAATCTTCATGATGGTTATCTGAAAAACACAAAATCCGAGGAAAATTTGAATGATGATTCAAAAGGATTGGTTTATACCATGATTGGATCGGACAAATTGTTCTTAGATGTTGTATTTCCGATTCAGAATGTGATCTCAGAAAAAGTCGACAAAGTTTTCAAAATGGTTGAGATTGAGAAGTCTGAGATTTCAAAGTTTGTTGGTAAGAGTCATAGAGGTTTGTATACCAAACCTGGTTTCAAAAAGAAGAACATGAAGGCTGGGTTGGGTTATAAGAAGAAACAACATTGGAACAAAAATGAGACGCCGAATTTTCAAGCAAAAATGAGTTTTGTTCAAGGAGGCAGTTTAGAAAAAGAAAAAGAACTCAAAATGAGACAGTCTAATGATGAGTTCTTTGCTAAAAAGAAAAAGCAACAACCACAGGTCAAAGATGTGTCCATGAGAACATGTTTCAAATGTGATCAAAAAGGACATCTTGCACGCAAGTGTCCTAATCTAAAACCTGTAGATGTTGACAAAAAGAAGTTTGATGCTGAGAAACAAAAATCTGAGAATGTGAGACAAAGTTCAACCAAATTTGATTCGAAACAAACTTGGAGGTTCAATACAAATAAGTTTGCTTCAAATCAAAATTGGAAATCAAACCAGAATAGGTTCGATTCAAGACAGACCTGGAATTCTCACACACCCAGATTCAGAACAACACAGGGTTGGAAAACAAAAGTTGATATGACAAAACCTCAAGAGTTTTGGAAACCAAGAGTTGTTGTTCAAAATCAAAATGTTCAAAAAGATTCACATTTTTACAAACGAGGAACACCAAAAGGTCAAACATGGAGTGTTAAGAAACATGTTGATTTGGTAAAAGATGAGAAAGTTGAAGTTAAAATTGAGAAAGTTTTTGTGAAAAATGACAAAGAATTTCCAGCATTGAATGAAAATTATTGTGTTGAAATGCCTAAGGTTCAACAGACCTGGGCTAAATTGTTCAAGTAATTGAGTAGTTTGTTTGTGCAGGTGCTCATGGAATTCAAAGATTATGAGATTGGAGGTTGGAGCAGCCTGTCACAACAAGGAGAGGAGGCTGCTGGATCCTGTGTTGGTTGAAACAGGGAGTTTATATGTTTTTTTTGTACATAAATAAACAATATTTCAAAAACCCTAAAAAATGAAAATTTTGAAAAACCAAAAATATGTTTGTTTTTAATTTTTGTCAAATATTCAAAAATTCAAAAATATGTGTTGATTGAATATGCCGAAACCCTCACGGCTGAACAAACATGATTACTTTCATCAGATTGAAAAACGGTTTTCAAACTGTAAAATATCAATGTGTTGTAAATCATGGGGGTACATTATATTTTCTGTTTAAAGTGTTATATTTTCTGTAAATCAGTGCATGTGAAGTAGAAAATGGATGGCGAGACAAAGCTATCAGTATTGGTTGTCAAATTTTCTTTAAATGGTTTTACATTTTAGGGGGAGTAATGTTGTTAGAAAATACAAAAACATTTGAAAATTTGAAAAAGTCAAAAACATGATAAAATTCAAAAATTGAGTTTTTGCGTAGAAAGAGGAAATGATAGTACATCAGTAGACAGTTACAGTACGCTAAAGAATTGGAAAGTTTAAATGTGTTAAACGATCTCACTGTGGATGTGCCGATAGGTTTTCGCACACTTAGTAAACTTTTTCGGGATATAAACCTAAATTCAAACTTGCTTATTTCGTGGGGAACACTACTTGGATATATAGGTAACCCCTGAAATATCGTTTGAAAGGTCTCATAATCTGATATACTAGGTCTTTATACTCTATGATGTCTGGGGTATTATTCCGGGACTTCTGCTGAATGGAAATTCTGACCTAGTCCTTGGATAATACTTGCTGCAATGCTTTAAACATAGCATTACACCCTCAGCATGCCGATGAAACAATAAAATTGATAGTCGCTGCTGTTGTAAGCAAAAAGATCCTCTAAAGGGGACATACCGTAAAGTCGAAGCTGATATCTCTCTGCGTATACGGAAGTATCGACCTGAGATCCCTCGGCCCTCGCATACCTAATTTATATACAGATATCATTGTAGTATACTCACCTGTAAGACTGATTATTGGGATTCTGGATACGGGAGTATATTCAAGAGGTGGGACACATGAATGAGTTTAAGTTCTTAATACATCTAATTCGTATCCTGAATCAGTTGAAATTTGTATGAAAATTTAAGTGGATAAGTATATCGACAATCTAAGTGAATTGTTTAATGCGTAATGTGATTTTAAGCTCAACGGTACTTGTGACTTGTCAAAAACTGATATGATTCTTTGACGCATACTCAAACAAAAATATTGTCTGTAAATATGCTTGTACATATTTCTTTACTGCTTTATATTTTTAGAAAATACAAAAAAAAAGATTTTGATTCTGCTTTATTTTCGACAACCGATATCTGAATTGCTGAGTTTCAAAATCTAAGTAAGCTGATTGTGTTTCTGAAAATAAAACAAGTTCATTAATTTGAAATTTGATTTAAAATCAAAAATTTCAAAAACAGTTTGTGATATCTCCAAGGTCATTAACTTGAACTTGGATGATAGACTGTGAGGGAGTTGGATTCTTTAATGCTGCAAAATCTGTAAAGTTTGTTGATAGGGGAAGTGGATTAGAGAATTTGATTGATAATACGAAAACATTGTATTTATAGATGTTTGAGTGTTGCAGATAGTCCAGATTACGATCCCGAGAGCAGAGTCTAAGGGGGAGTCTGAAGACAAGCTTGAAGAAAAGAGAAGCTTGTAGATGGAAAGCTAGGTGTCGATCCCAAAGCACGGAAGCTTGATGAAAGGGGGAGCCTGAAGCTGATATAGAACTGAAGACTGAGAAGACTCGACACTTAAGACTCGTCAACATCTGAGGGGGAGTCTGTTAGTGCATTCATCTGTCAACTACGTCTTACGTCGAGTCTGCAGTTCGTTGCGAAGATTGGTTAAACATAATGTCATCATGACATCATCCAAATGATGTCACAATGACATCATCACACATAACACAAAAGACAAAAAGAGTTTAGAATGTCAAATTGTAGATTCCGTTCATATGACAAAGTATTAATTTCGCTCATATGGTAATATGCTGATTTCGCTTTTAAGGTCTTTCATGGTATCGCTTATGTGTCAAGTGTACACATAAGCGAAATCAGCAACCATATATATAGGCATAGGAGCGAAATCACACACATAGTTAGAGGTGTTGTCTTCCGGTGAGCCACGAAGTGCTGCCGAAGTGTCGACGGGTTGTAAACATTGTCCAGATCAATAATATCGACATATTAAATTGAATTATTGCTAAATTGTACTCGGTTTGTCTGTTTCCGCCGTTCAAACTGAGATAAACTCTTCTACGCGACTCGTTTAGGTCCGAATTCGATCCAACAACAGGGATGTCTTCAACCTTGCGTTTGGTTCATCGATAGTTACTTGTGCCATGTAGATGACACAACCTTTCCTTAAACACTTTGATGCCTTAAGCATGGACACTTTCTTAAGCAACCCATACTGAGTGTCTCCCTGTATGGTAAGTGGCTCACCATACGAAGTTTTGATCACCACTTGTTTCTTGTCACAAATAATCTGGGCTTGGTTATGAGATAACCAATCCATGCCTATTACTATGTCGAAACCAGCTAATTTCAAAGGAAGCAAGGATAACGGAAAGGAGTGGTTCCTAATGGATATAAAACATCCATCTAATATAGTTGAGGCAGTTTCTATGGTACCATCGGCCAAGTCTACTTCATATTTCAAGCTTACGGTTTTAACAGGTAAATTCAACAACTTACAAAACTTATCATCTACAAATGACTTATCCGCACCTGAATCAAATAACACTCTTGTATAAACATCATTTATAAGGAAGGTACCTGTTATCACATTATCATCCTGAACGGCTTCTCATGCATCCATTCGAAAGACCCTAGCATTGGTCTTTTTGGCTTCTTCAGGCTTTTTGGCATACTTAGGGCAGTTGGTCTTGATGTGCCCTTTTTCGTTGCAGTTGTAGCACGTCGCATCCTTTATTTTCTTGCAGTCTAATGTCTTGTGCTCCTTGGATTTGCATAAACCACATGCAGACGGTTTTGACTGAGACTTGAATTCAAACCTGCACCTTCCAAAGTGACGTTTCTGGCAGATTTTGCACTTTGGCTTCTCATCTACTTGCTGACTACCCTTGCCAGCCCCAAACTTCTTCTTGTGGTATGTGTTTCCCTTATGCTTCTTCTCAGACCGTCGTGAGTTATCATCCTCATATTTTCTCATACTTTCTTCCGAGTTCTTAAGCGATTTCAGCCTGACCGCATCCAAAGTAAGAGACAAAGATAGATCAGATGCCGACCTAAAAGTAGCAGGTCATGATGCCTTTACACTGGCCTTGATCTCCGGGGCTAAACCCCCAATGAATCGAGCTATTCGCTTAGGTTCCGGTGTCACCAAATATGGAACCAATCGAGACATGGTATTAAAATTCGTAAGGTACGCCTGACAGTCTAGGTTTTTCATTACCAAAGATAAGAAGTCAGCCTCAATCTTTTCAACCTCATGCTGAGGACAGTAATTCTCCTTGTTGAGAGCAACAAACTGATCCCATGACAGATTGTACAACGGGATCTTCCCAGTAGCCTGGATTAGTGACCTCTACCAGGCTAGTGCTTATCCTTTAAACGACTAAGATACATACTTCACAACATCCCTATCAGCACAACCACTAATGTCAACTACGGTGTCCATCTCGTCTAACCACGTCATGCAGTCGATAGCTCCTTTTTCCCCAGTGAAATCTCGGGGTTTACAGGATACGAAATACTTATAGGAACAACCCCTAATACGTGGTTCTTGATCGAGTACAATCTTCTTCGATGGAACACTATGCTGATTTGATGAGTGTCGGTCATCATCCTTCTTTGACCCTTGCTGTTTAGGAGGTGGCTTACTATGAGCCTCAGAGTGAGTCTTAGGTTGTGATTTGGAATGGGGTACAGATAAGGTCCTGTTTCAAGTATCACTAGATTCATTAAACTGCCTATCCATGGCCTTGGTAACAGCATTATCAATGCTTGAAGTTCCGCACAAGTTACGTTGATTCTGGTGGTATCATGATTTTCCCTTGGGTGACTGTTGATTTCTTCAGACTCTGCCATGTAGCTTGATTGCTACATAAAATGATGACAATGATTTATTTAGGGGTTTATAATAGATTTGTCATCTTATTAACTTATTAACCATGGTATTAAAGAACCATAATGGTTAATTTATTAAGTATTTCATTCAGGATTTTTCATTAATAACCCTTAGTTATAATTAAATATAATAATAGCACAAAAGCCCATGTCACAGGGACAAATTTAATTTATAAACCATGATTTCAGAGAATCGAGGTATTAAGGTTTGAACGTAGTTCATTACCTTTTATTGACAGTGAGTTGTAGACTACAATCTATCTTTTGTCTTATATGACAATGATTATGGCTCGTAGGCCCTACATCACAAATGGATGTTTAAATAATAAAGAAGGATTTTGAATAATCCAATGTAAGGATGACACATGTGATTTTACGAATCACGTTAGCCAGGAATGTTAACATGTTTTCAGATGTTAACAAGGATTTGAATCTTTTTAGACAGGTTTTACCATCATGGCCAGGTCTTATAATGATATGTAGGCTAGGTTATACCCTTTAAGATTTTTATTTAATATTTAAAGGCAGACCTTATAAAAGGAATGACATATTTTAGATTTATTTAGTTATTTCATACATATTACATTTATGCATATAATGACAAAATAAATTTTAAATGATAACATGCCACTAATAATTTTAAAAAGAGTACATATCGCCCTAAACGGGACTTTAACTGAAATAACTTTCCCACGCAGGGGCTAAACAAAAATGTCATGCCCACGCAGGGGCTAAACAGAAACTACAAGTCCTCGCAGGGACTGATTACAGAAACAGATGTCCACGCAGGGACTTGATTGAACAATAAAGAAATACAAATAAACAAATAAAGGATTTAATTATCCTTTTTGCTCTTCCCCTTGATTAAGCTTGCCAAACCTTTAAGAAATCCCCAGTTGTTTCTACGCTCCTCCCGAACCTCTTGTTCCACCTGGTTCAACCTTTGTAGAATCTCCTGTTGTTGCGGCGGCGATAACAGTGGCGGCTGCGGCGGCTGCTGATGTTGCAGAGGTTGAGGAGGTGGTGGATGTTGATACCCATAAGGTGGGTACCCGGTTTGGTAGGAGGATCCGTAAGGTCCTTCAGGATGAAGGGCATTGTAGTTGGCTGTTACAAGTTATGGGTCAACATTGGGGGCATTGTAGTAGTTATACCCCGGGTAGGCAGGCTGCTCAAAGGGGTTATACGCCGCTGCACTGGCGTATGTAGGAATTGGGTTATCGTAACCCATTGGTGGTGGCGCGATAGGCGCAGAATCCACCTCAAAGACGGGGTTTGAAGGCCCTCCCATCTGTGGGTCTTTATAAAGTGGCGGGTAATGACTACCACTTGATGGTTGAGGGGTGCTGATGCGGACTCCCCCTCACACGGACATCCGTGCGGTTGATCTCCTATGCCTCGGTGGCTCCGGAGGCTGTTGCTGCACTGGTGGTGGTGGCGGTGGAGTGACCGCTACAAAACGGGAATCCTCAGAGGGATCCTGTTGTGGCTGCTGCTGCTGATGCGGAGATGAGTGATAAGAAGGAGTAAATACCCAGTCATATTGGGGAAATCTTGCCTGATAGCTGTCGGGACCACTATAAGGTGATCCAAGAAAGGGTGACCCATCCGAAATCTCGATGGGGTGAGTAGGCATTCCGGTTGGTGGCTCGGCAGGTTCCGGATCCTCTTCCATATCCATGGAGAAATGGTCCTCCGGTCCCAACGGGTTATAACACATTGGCTCTTCAATTAGGTTTGCCGAGTTGAACCGGCTTTGGAAGTAGGATGTGGGGTCGTTAAAAGAATGGTGTGAGTTGGGGCTTTGAAGGGGTATAAAGAGTGATGTGAGTTGTGGGGCTCGTTCTTTGATTGAGGCCCGAAAGAGTTTAGGTATGAAGGTGAGGAGCTCAACGAGACTGAACGCCTCGCGGGTTCTAAAGAGGTCCTCCAGTTTTCCTGAGGACTTTTGCTTAAAGAGTCTGATGGAGTTCGCCGGTGTGATGGCCCGGCCTCGTGATCGTTGGGGGCGATGAATGGCCCCTTGCCTCTACCTCTTCCTCGGATTCTGGGCGGCATTCTTTTTGAACCTGTCAAAACAAACAAAGGATACAACAAAGAAAAATAAAGGACAAAATTAAAATAAAACAAATTTGGATTAGTCCTAAGTTCTTTGTCTAGACTCGGAAGTCGATGAATGTACAAACTGTGTCATTGATATTAAACACAAAAGGCTAGTGTTTAATTCACTCAATGTTGGCTCTGATACCAACCTGTCACACCCCGATATTTCCACGTATTACCGGTGGAGGAGTATCGTGACGTAGTTGATATCATCATAGTCAAACAACACAATTTAATGCACAGCGGAAGCAAAAGATGAATCACATTACAAACCGAATAAAAAGTAATATCAAAGTATTACAAACGGACTGTAAAGGATCCACAGGCGGATCAAAAGATAAAAGGATCATTGTTCAACAGATTTTAACATCTAAGCTTGCAAGACTCTTTAGTGATGCTAGGAGTAGCCAGCCTATTCCGTTTAGTACCTGCACTTAGCCTTTTTGGGAAAATACGTCAGTTTATACTGGTAAATACAATTAACCGACTCATTTTGAAAAGAGTTTAAGAAAATTGATTTGAATGCACAAGGCACAAAATATCTTTTATAACTTGGGACAATTATTTAAAATAATCTTGTATACAGTTTTACTTATTTGTCGTCCGTCAGGGCCGGTTAGAAGAGCCGGACAAGATTAACTGACACGCCATAGGTATAATGCCCACAAGGTTAATTCCTTAAAGTGGGTTACTAGTTTTTACATATGCAACTGTCAGGTGTATGCCTACACCCCGTGCTTAGGTCGTGGCCATTTCAATGAATGATGCCAAGGATATCCGGGACATGGTCATTAACCCCCCAAGGGCCATATACCAAATAAAACAGATTAAAATGGGTTATGTAAATATATTAATCACAATCCGATTTAAACAACTACATACCCGACCAAGCGGCATTATTATAATACCGTATCCCAAGCCCGTATAAGGGAAAATAAGTTAAAAGTGTTTACCTGAGCAAGTATATATCACAAATAGCGAGTGCAAGTAGCTTTTAGCGGGCTCCTAATCTGGAATGAAGGTTTTTAATAACCTGTTAGATTCCTAACCGGTCTTAATTAAGCCTAAGCTTAGACCGGTTAGTTTTAAAGGAAGATGCGGTTCAAAACGCACGATTAGGCGAAGACCGGATTAGAATGTGTTTTAGACCCGACAAGTTTAAAGACTTGTATAATATGGGTAAACTAAACACATTCTGGATTTTGAGATAAAAATGATAAGGTTTGACCCGTTTCGGTCAATTTATGCAAACTAGTTACATAAACCGAACCGAACGCGAAAAATGCATAACGGGTAACCATAAGAGTCATATACAGGTTTCCTAAGTTAATATGACTTAAATATGTTGTGATATCAGTAGGATACATTCCATTATGCCCAAAACGAATTTAAACTCAAATTATGCCCCGTAGGGGTATTTTGGTCATTTTAAAGCTTATAAAAGAGTTTAAATATTAATCTGAATTCCAGGTCTGATATAATCAGCAAAAATACTTAATTTAATAGGTTATATCAGTAGGGTATTGCATATATGTGAAATTTAACATTTATAACCAAACTATGCACCGTAGGGGCATTTTGGTAATTTCTCATAAGCTTTAAAAAGGTCAAATCTGGAAATCTGAGTTTAAAACTTTTGCTTACTATTAAAGTATAAAAAGTTACTAAAAACATCAGTAGGTATTAAGTCTTATATGTTTAAAATAGTTTTAACTCATACTATGTGTTTTAAACGTGTAAAAAGGCGGTTTTAAGCGATTTCCGGGTTTTATAAGAAAAGCTGATATTTTTATCATTCCAGAAGGCTTAAAATATTTTATTTATCATATAAAATCAGTAGCAAAAGGTTTGGTATCAAAATGTTATGTAAAACTCATTTTATAGGCCAAAGGGGCAAAACCGACAATTACCGAATCAAAGCTAGAACCCCATGTTATGCTCAGCCTAAAAATAAATAAAAATCTTCAAAAAAATCCAAAATATTATTTTACATTAGTGGGAAAAAAGTTTGGTATCAAAAATTGGGTTTAGATAGGCTTTATGCTAATTACGCCGTTTAATTAATAAAATGCTTTCTAATTACGCTATTGAGCATAACTCCTAATATAGACCTCAAACTGATGTGAAAATTTAGGGACATGTTTATAATTCAGTAACAAAGGTTATTGCCTTTTCATATTTTCAAAATTCTTGTTTTAAGGTCAAAAGGGCATACTGGTCAACATTTAGGCATATAAAGGAAACATGCATATGAATCGGATAACTAATGAACCAAGTTGTATAATCACAGAGGGTTATACTAACATGTAACCTGGTCCTAATAAAGCTCTAAGGCATTTCTAAAATATGCTCTAATGGGTCAGAACTGAAAGTCAAAGCAAAAGTCCACTTATGCGACTTTCGGTTCCGAACCGAACTTAATACTGAAAATTGTCGGGTTGAACATGTTTAGACATGTTCTTACATTAATTACCAAGTTATATGAGTGAGCTTCTACATTGATAATTATGTGTTTATTTGAAAATTAGCTTTCTGTTGACTTTTTAAAATCAAGTTTGACCCGACAATTGACCTAGTTAGAGTGGGAATCAGAGAGTGCCCTTTTAAGGGTTTATTACCCACATAATTACCAACTCATAGGTACTTTCAATTCGAGAATTGACTGGACAATTTGTGATTAATTACTAAGTCAAACCTTAATTACAACGGTTTGACTTTGGGCCATTAAACTAAGTAAAACTGAATTAAGAGAGGTTAAGGACATTTACTAAAGTCCTATGCACGACTAATGGTCCTTAGGAAGTGGTCTTGAGCTCTAGAAATCTCCAGAACTGAAGTTATGAAAGTTTTCAAGTGAGTGTCCAAATGTTGCAACAACGGACTTCTTATATAGTGAGTTTAATCTCATAGGATCATGCCAAACAAGTCTACAGATGTTTTATGATGGTCCCATGTGTCCCTATGCATGGAAAACCATTGGTTCAGGCCCCTGGAATCGAAAAAATGGCTTTGAAAGGTGGTGCAACCTGCAAAACAGGAATCTGCCTGTTTTTTGTTCGCTTCAGACTCTCACGCGGCCCGCGTAAAAGATCTGTGTGGTCTTACGCGGCCGGTATGAGGCCCAGACTCAGGTTACAAGTTTCCAGCTTTTGCACTTTAGGTCCCTGGTCCTTCTAATAGTGGTTTTAACCTTTTATTTTGCACTTTTAACCTCCCAAATTGACTTTTAAGGGCTCCAAGACATAACCAAAATTTGTTAAGTCCTAGGTTAGTTTTATGATCACCCGAAAAGCCTCAAATTTCAACATTGACGCTTTTAACCCCTCATATACGAATGTTAGCATAACTTCCTCATACGGAATCGAAACCTTGTGAAATTTTTATCACTTATTCTAGTGAGCATAATTAATCGTTACAAAGCTTCGGGTTCGCTAAAAGGTCACTCATAGGTATAAATTAAACATGTTGACACTTTTAACCCTTGCGGTTTGTAAACTCTCACTTTCTCCCACAAACGGCTTCATACGACTTATAATTCATTCGTTTAAGGGTATAAACATCATGTAGGGTTATTGAAAGGTATATTTATCCATTGTTGACACTTTGAATCCTTTTATACACGTACATTCTTCGTTTGTCAACTTTAGTCCCTCAAAAGTAACCTGTTACACATTTAGAGCTTATGACACGTGTCGATATTATATTGGACATGAAATTACGAGGTGTTACAGTTAACTTAGTGGGTTTGGGGAATTTATGACTCAGTTTATTTTATTTTTTAAGTCCCGTTAACTCGGCTCTTCTATAAACTTTATTTCCCAAAAGCAATTATTTTTCCCTTTTTATTAAATATCAGGTTTAGTTATAAAATTCCTAATATTTTCCGGGTTAATTTTTACCACTAACGGTAATTTACCCGTCTTTTAGTATTAACGTGGTTTGATTACCAAACTCGTTTTCGGGGTGTTACAAAAAACATTTTTTCGGTGACCGGAGACTAACGGCGTTAGGGTTTTCTGTTAGTCAGGGTTCATTGGAGACCAATATATTACTAGTTGAGATTGTTGACGGCAAACAACGAATAGTTTAGATTATTAAAATCCAATATTTCTAAAAAAAATTGACAATAGTAATAGACCATCCTGTTCCATATCTCAACCCAGTCCCTACAACTTAAGATAAAATTTAAGGTTTTCAATTAATGTGATAGTGTGTCTCACATTGGAATACTAAACTCTATCCCTATAAGTTAGTTAAAGAAAACTTTTTTTAGCGTGAACTGGGTGTTCGCAATGACCCTTTCACCGCTCGGGAACACCGTTCCTGTCCCCTATAAAGACGCGGTAAATTTGTCAACTCGGGTAGTAGTCACCGAACAAAAACATGCTTTTTTCGACCATTGTGGGGTCCAACGGCTATATAGCCATTACTTTATATAATATTTTCTTTTCTTTATTTAAATAACACTTTCACATTTCATTTTCTCACAACTCAAAAACATTCATAACCAAACTACAAACCTCACACACCATGGATAAACAAAACAAGGGTGATGCCAAGAAAAAATGGTACGACTAATCGAGGATCGAGTTCGAACCCGAGGGGACGTGTCTTGCAAATGAGGTGAGGCGGTTCGAGCGATCCGAGTGCACCATTTCAACCTCCACTCGGGTATTCACCACACTCTCAACGTTAACTTTTTTACTCCGAAGCTTCACAACCGACTTTTTACAACACCTAACCCCAACCTAATTTTTCACCACAATTATATTCACACCCACACGGTCCAACAATGGTCGCACCTAGCCGGTACGAATATTCAATGGAAGCGCAAAACGCATTCAACCTGTTTGCATATAGGAGCCCACCTACTCAATCACCAAGAGAAAATGCCGAACGTTCGTTTCCGATCTACGATGATAATGAAGACGAAGTTGTTGTCCCCAAAACCCAAAATTTGGATGAAGATGAGGATCTTGGCGAAGACAAAGAAGAATATGAAAATGAAGACAAAGACGAAGATGTTGGTGAAGCAAGTGAATCGAAAGTTAACAGAGGAAAGATGGAGTATCAAAATTGGACGAAAAAACAAGAAGAGACCTTAGCCAAGGCATGAGTTCATTGTTCTTTAAACAAGAGAAAAGACAATCAACAAAAATCGTCCGGTTTTGGAGAAAAATTCTCGAGCATTACAATTGGCGGAAGTACCCGGACTGTTCATCAAGTATGTTCAAAATGGGGACCTATGTTGACTAAGTTGAACTACTTCAATGGCCTTTAGCAACAAGCAGTATAATTTTAATTTTTTAACATTATTAAATTTGTTTATACCTTTAACTTTATATTTTCTATAACATTGTTTTTGTTTATATCTTTTAAGTTTATATTTGTTATAATATGTAGGATCATGTACGTGGTAGCGGGTGTGGCAATGTTGCAGTGAGGTGGTTAGAAAACATGACAAATGGGCCAAAGTATCATTGTTGGGTGAAGAAAGTAGTAGTTCGAGCCAAAAAAGAAAGTCATCGGATTCGGGTAACTACCAAACGGGTATGCCTGGAACTGAACTCACTAGTTCTATACCCGACATTAACGAAGACCCCTCACCAAGATGACCACAAAAGAAAGATAAGAGATCCACAACAACATCCGATAGCTCAACGGGTTTGTCCGAGAAGCTCGAACAATACACCCATATGAAAGAAGCAGAACAAGTAAAAGAGATGGAGTTGGTGGAAATAAGAAAGAAATGAGAGGAAGACACTTTTGCGTTTGTCACACCCCAACCGATGGCGGAAACATCGGGGCGCGGCACTAAGCGAATCAGATTGCTCAAGAGAATCCACAACACTATTTGTTTCGATAAATATTTAATCAAAATTTCATACTAAAAGCTAAATTGTTTTACAAACCAAGCACAATCAAGATTGTATCCAAACATCTTGAACAATCCAAACATTTATTGAAAATATTGTTTATCTAGGTGTGTATCTAGAGTCACCCTAGCTTGATTTCTTTAGCATCCAAACTTATCAACCTGCAACATGTATTAAAATACAATCAACAATAATGTTGGCTAGCATACAAGTTTGAATACGTAGCATAATAGTTTAAAACTCATATCCAACATGAATACATATCACAAGTTTCAACATGCTATTTTACGTGGTTCATATGATAACCCAAGTTTCCATCGCGTTAACATGCCTTTCCTACTTCGACGCATCGAAGAGGAGGTAAAAGAATCAAAACTTAACAAAACTCCCAATTCTCAAGGAGAGGTGTGTTACCCCTATAGCGCTACAATTGTTAAGGCGAGCTACACATAAAAATCAAACGTTCACATAGCATAAAAGTCTCAAGTATTATGTTTTCATGTTTAATACGGATAGAGTATGTTTCAAATAAGTTTCAAGTGTCAAGTGTCTTGATATAGAATACATGTTGCACCCCAAAGGTGTTTAAAACAAAAGGGGATCGAGTATACTCACAGTGGGTGCTTAGAACCAAACACTGTCTAATTGGATCGAAGGGAGCGCTGGATCAGCCTGCGGGCGAGGAACAGAGCATAAGTCCTCTAAGAGCTGACCCGGTCGGGAACAGAGTGTTGAATAGTGCGAAAATTGAGTAAAAGTGTCTGAAAGTCTACCTGAGCAGATGGTCATCCGGACGGATGACCATTCGAACGGATGGCCATTCGAACAGTGGGTGTTTGTGAACTGTTAAAGTTTTCAATGTTTTGATCATAGTGTCCTGTAAAACAAACAACAAGTGTTATTATATCAGATCATCTGGACGAATGGTCATCCGATCGGATGGCCATTCAGACAGATGGTCAGTGAGTGAAGTTTCGTGAAATTTTCTAAGTTTTGAGTTAACGGTGACGGTGCGACGACGTGTCAAACAACGGAAACATACCAAACCCAGCTCATTCGATCGGATGGGCATCACCCCTTTTCGAACCGACGAGCTGTTTCTGATGAAGTTTCATGTTTGGATCGTCAATCGGCCCGTTTTCCGATGGAATTCAGTCTTCAAGCCGGCTTTCGACTAAGGAACAAGTCGAAAGTTTGTTTGAGTCTGATCTCACCCATGTTTTGTATAAGAATTGAACAAAAGTTCGAAAATCAGTTGTAAAACGTGATGTTCAGCAGATCTGAGCCGGAAACATGTGAAATTCCATCAGATCTAGTGTAAAACGTGTGAGATTCCTTTAGATCTTGTATAAAAGTTGTGAAAATCCTTTAGATCTGGAACCGATCTTGGTTAAATGGTGCTCCACAACAGTTTGCATAAGCAACCGAGTGGAAACCACCTTCAAGAGGCTCAAATCAGTTGGTTTTCGTGAAAAGTTGAAGTGCTCGTGTGATTTTGATGAAGAATATGGTGTAGAAGTGATGAATGATGAAAGTTGTACAAGATTTGAGGAGGATTACTTACAGAATGACCTTGAATCTCGATTAACGTGACTGAGAGTGCGTGTGGTCGGAGGGCAGTGTCAAAGGTGAGAATGAAGGGTTAACAGCCCTATTTATAGGTGATAGTGACAGTTGGTGGAGAATCATTCGATCAGATGTCCATTCGGATAAACGATTCCCTTTTGCTAGTTTTCCGACCTTGGTTCGTTTTGCGAGTTAGGTTAAGCGTTGCATTGCGTATTATTGTGAGTAGCCATTACATGGTATTATTATATAATTAACACAAAAGTTTTCGGGTTTCAAGTCTGCGTTTAAGCTAGTTTCCCGTTCAATAAGTATCAAGTTTCTCGTTCAACAAAGTATCAAAGTTTCTCGTTCAATAAGTATCAAGTTTCTCGTTCAATAAGTATCAAGTGTCAAGTTTCTAGCATTACAAGAGTCAAGATTCATACTATTCATGTATAAAGCTTCACAAAAGCATCACATAGAGTAAAAGTTTCGCATAGTTTAACGCGATTAAGATTCAAATAGTCTCATTTCTCATTACGATCGATCGTTTCGAGGTTACAAGCATCACAACGTAGGAAGTATGACGAGACTTGCCAAAAGATAAAAGTTTCGAAACGCAGGGCGTTACAGCGTTAGTTGTGGAACAACGCGAGGCGGTGAGACAACATTTGTATGACTAGGATTTGGAGACATTCACTAAGCCACACGACAATGTTCCACCGGAGATGTTGCCATTCACTCTAGCCCGAAAACGTGAGATCGTGAAAAAAATATAACTGACCATGCAATTTCTAATTTTTCGTTTTATGATTTATGTTTTTATTCTCCTAGTTTTAATTTTTATATAATGACTTATTTAATTCTATTTAAATTAATTTAATGTAATGTCTTTTTTATTTTAATGTTATTTTATTTTATTTAAAATATGTTTCAATCATTAATGCTTAATTTTTTGAAATAAAAATTGTTGGTGCACTTGTGTCTGTACTTTGTCTGTATACCAAACGATGTCTTATTAGTCTTGTAAGTTTGACCAAGTCAACCATCCTCCTGGTTTGACTTGGCCAAACAGTCAACACTTTGGCTGTAATGTGGCTGAGTCGAAGGATGTGTCATCGAAGGATTGCTTGTATCCTTCGATGATGAGCTCGAAAGATAGCCTTCGATGGATGGACCACGAAAGATCACATCTTTCGAGGTACATCCGGATCCTTCGAGCTGTTTCTGGTCGATAGATGATCCTTCGATCATCCTATCTGATCCTTCGACCAGACCAGCTGGTTTGGGTATAAATACCCGTGTGTTGTGTTCACTTCGATAGTTAGACTCAGAGTTAGACAGAAGTGAGACACCCAGACAGATAAGGAACACACACACACACTAGAGAGAGTTTGCAGAACTGATTTGTAAACCTTGTGCTTGCAACGGACCTTTCATACGCATTAATACAAGTGGTGTTAATCGTTGAGTCTTGTGTGTTGATTATTTGCGTGTTCTATCTCGGTTTGCTATCTCGGTTGGATTCCGCACAACCGGGTTGGTTTGTACACAAGGATTAGGCGACTAGATCCTCCCCTAGCCGGACCTACAAGTGGTATCAGAGCCTTGGCTCTTCTCCTTGTTAAAACCGAGTGTTTTCGGGTGTGTTTCGGATTTTTGAAGTTCAAATTTTCTGGTAAAACATCTTAAAATCGGATTTAATCTTGTTATTTTGCCTTGTGTTTGACCTAAAACCTTGTTATTTTTCATGTTTTCATGTTAGTCTTGGGTTTTTGTTAAACATTTTAGCAAATATTGTGTTCCGAAAGTTTGTTGGTTTTCCGGAAAACTCAGATTTTTGGGCTGTGTTCTTGACATATTCAAGTGTTCATCATTATATTAACTTGTTTAATCCTTGAAATTTGAATATTGAAAGTGTTTGTGTGTTGGGAAGAGTATTTTGATTAAAATATTGGACATTACCTGTTTGGTGAAACCTGCATGTTCAGAAGATATGGTCTGAACATACTTTCTGACGAAAGTTCTCACCAACCCGTCAACTTTTCACCAACCTGTCACCCGTTGTCAACTGTGTCAGAACCGATCGAAAGATATCCTTCGAAGTCGAAAGATCATCTTTCGACCAAAGGAGGTTCGACAGATAGTCATCCTTCGAGCATCCTTCGAAGTGTGAGACTTATCTTTCGTTCCAAGGAATATTTTCGAAACATACATCTTTCGGTCTACTGCTCTTTCTCGAAAGACAAGGATCCTTCGACTGGGGAGTCTTTCGAAGTCATTGTTCGTCACTCAACAGTGTTCATCTTTCGGTCTACAGTTCATTTTCGAAAGATAAGGATCCTTCGATTGGAGAATCTTTCGAAAACATTGTTCGAAACTCAACAGTGATCTTTCGAACACTGTTGATCCTTCGAATAGGTATTGATCTTTCGATCATTAGTCTGTTTGTGTTTAACAGTTTGTGTTTTTCAAGTATTTCGAACAGGTATCCTTCGGCTGATCCAAAATGAATCCAAGGTGGAATACTCTGGTAAATACATATATGTATTTTGGTACTCTGTCATCTTCCGCACCGGTATCCTCTCAAGCTAATGCAATTTCTACCGGTCAATGGGCATTTGTATCAAATCAAATTCCAAGTGTTCAAAGCATTCTCTTAAGCGAGAGCGAAACTGGAAGTTTGAATCGGCCTCCAAAGTTGATGCACTTATATGAATATCCAGGATGGATTGACAGATTTCATACATACGTCCTTGGTCAAAATACTGAGCTGTGGCTGCGGTTCATTACAGATTTCGATCAAACAATAGAGGTTGCCGCATCATCTGCTGCTACGTTTGCAGATCTTACAGAAGATCAGAAAAAGGTCTATGATTTGGAAAAGAAAGCTTATGCCATTCTTACTCAGGCATTAAGTAAAGATATTTATCATCAATTCGTCAGTTACAAGACGACAAAGAGGTTGTGGGACGCGTTGAAGACAAGGGGCGTGGGAAATGAAGCGACACGTCAATTGAGAAAAGAACTGCTGAAGAAAGAGTTTGATGGTTTTACTTGTATGGAGAATGAGTCGTTAGGTGATTTGACAAGTCGATTTAATCATTTGTTGACTGAATTGACAAATTTTGGGGTCGTTACAACTCCTGCAGAGATTGTGAAAAGGTTTGCAGATGCGTTGCCACCTCAATGGAACACCTTCTTGGAAATCATGAAGTACAATGGTACTTTAGCTACAACGAGCTTCAACGACTTTGTTCAAATCCTGGAAAACAAGAATCAGGAAGAAACTCTCAAGGCAAAAAGAGTTCCAGTGCCTCAAAATCCTGAGATGTATTTTGGAACTTCTAGCACTTCTACAAAACCGTCTTCACATGCCCCAATTCAAACATCGTTTGTGACTAGCACAGACATGTATGGCAATACTATCCAAGTTCCGGTGCCTCCAAAGACAGACATGTATGGAAATCTGCTGGAACCAGTCCCTCAATCAGTACCACAACAACAAAGCCAGCGACCTCTCAGACCAACTGATATGTTCGGAAATCCATTACCAGTTCGATCTTCCGGAACAACAGACATGTATGGGAATCCACTTCCTCCTCAATCTACCGTACCAACAGACATGTATGGGAACCCACTTCCTCAACAACAGCAAGCTTGTTATGGAAGCACATCATCTGCTGGTCAGCAATCAAAGCCAAATACAGTACGGCTCGACACCTCAAGCTTTTCTAAAGTCAGTGTGGAAGTAGCAAAAGAACACATGGAGCTGCTAAACACTTTGGTGAGCGCATACTGTGGATTAGTGGAAGGTCAGATTGGTAATATTAATCTGACACAAGAAGACTATCAGCAGATTGATAAAGAGGAGATGGAGATGATGGATATCAAGTGGGCCTTTGCAAGTGCTGTTAGGCGAGCAAAGGATTTCATGGAAAGAACAGGCAGAACCAGCTTGGAGAGCAAGAGGGACACCAAGTATGGGTTTGATAAACAGGCTGTTAAGTGCTTCAATTGTGGTGAACGTGGTCATTTTAAAAGGGAATGTACAAGGCCATCTCAACATGGGAACCAGAATCCCTTCAGAGGTCAAGGCAACAGGGCTAATCAGAACCAAGCGAGGAACAACGAGCGCACACTGGTGCCTGTCAACAACCAGAGTCAAGCAGGACCATCAAATGCCAACCAGGCACTTGTGGTTCAAGTAGATGAAGGTTGTGATTGGTCAATTCAGCTGAATAATGATGCTCCAGATGGAACAGCGTGTTTTGCTGAAATTGTCAAGGATCTTAAACACGCCAGTGGTGGAGAATCTTCCACCAATGGTGTTGAATCTTCTGAAGATGAAGACAGCTCCGGGTACAGTGGAAGTTCAGATGAAGAGTCCTCCGCTTCAGGCGATGATCATGTGGATGACACATCAAGTGCGTCAGTCGATGCAAATATTGATGAGCTATTGGATGAAGCTGCAGCAGGAATTCAAAGAAGATCTATTTTGGTGAATCAAGCTGCTTATTTTTCGTCTTCTCTCCATTCAGCCTTTATGGCTAATGTCGACAGTTCATCAAGTCAGGTATGTGTCGATGAACCCACCTCTGTTAGCTGTGATAATTGTGATAGTTTGAATGTTAGATGTGCTGATTTGGAAGCAAACATGTCTGAGTTGCAAGGCAAACACGATGCTTTACAAGCTAGTTTGTTTGACTTGCAAGACAAACATGTTTTAGTGAATGATAAGTGGTGTGAATTGCAAAGCAAACACGAGGCTTTGCAAGAGAAATATGATGTGACATTCATTCATAATCAGAAATTGACCGTTGATCTTTCCAAGTGCACCGAAGCCAATATGTTTTATGAAAACCATGAAAAGGAATTTAAATCAATGATTGAAACATTGAAGAAAGATAAAACAGAGTTAACTAAAATGGTTTCCAGAAAACAAACTGACATTAATTTGTATATAACTCGTCTTGAGGTAATGCAAAAAGAAATGGCTTGTGTTAAAACAGAAAGTGAGGCGATCCGACTCAAGTTAGACAGTTATTTGAGTTCTAGCTATGTGTTGGATCACATCATTGATGTTCAGAAAGAGAAACGGGATGTCACATGCATAGGTTACAAGAAATGTCCACCACCCGTGAGAAACAATTATGATGCCATGCCTGACGAGGAGTATAGAACTCATTTTGAACCATCTGTTCCTTTGGACGTTGAGGAATTTGCAACAGGGCTCGGATACAAGAAAGAAGTATCATCCGATTCAGATGTGTCAGCGGATACATTTGTAACTGCTGAACAGAATCAGGATCCTCCAGTCGTGATTGAGGATGCTGATTCCTCTTATGATGAGTCTGATGATACTGATTCAGCAAAGTCTGATGCGGTGATAAACGAAGAGGACATACCTCTTGAGAATCATATTCTGTGTGATCCTCCTGCAAAACCCGCTAAGACTGTTGCAATCGAGTCCTCGTCTGAGAAAGAGTCGGAGAGTGTGGATTTGCTGTACACTCTTGTTGGTGATAATAAAATTTATTCAGACAAAGATTTTCCCATTAAGAATGTTAATCAATCTTTAATCAGTAAAGTCTTTGAAAATTCAACAAATAAGTTTTTGGGAAAGACAGGACCACATGTTACAGTCACACAGTGTCCTCCTATCCCAAAGGCTGAAATTAGAAAACAATTTGGGAACAAGAAATTACCGACGGTTGAAAAACAGCAAAGTCATACCAAACCCAAAGGTAAGACACCGACTCAAAGTCAAAAGAAGCCGAATCAGAAGAAGAAGAAGAATGTGAACTTTGTGAAATCGAAGGGAACGGACAAAATTGCAAAGTTTGAAAATCAATCTAACTTAGATTTTGTCAAGAAAACAACTGTGATGAAAAGGAATGAACCAAGTAGTTCAAAACCTAGTACCTCGGGATCACAAAGTTCATCATCGGCAAGAAGATCACATGATACTTCGGGGTTTGTTGAACGAAGATCATGTTTTGAATGTGGAACAATCGGGCATATCGTTCGAAATTGCCCGTATCTTCATAAACAAAAAGGCATAGTTGATGTTCCCCGTGACCACATTGACCGCAAGCGATATGTTTCATCAAAACAAGATCCCCGCCTTGTAAAAGAAAGGGAAAAGAAACAGAAACGCCAACAGGTCAAGAAAATTGAAAACGCAATTAAAACTGATGCGGTTAACAAACCATCTGTTTCTGTCAAACAAGAAAATTCAAAAACTTCTGACAACCATGAAGTTAAAATTTTAAAGAATAACACTGGAATAACAAAACAGACCTGGAAACCAAAAACGGTTAAAGAATCAGGGGGACCATCACAATTTTCAAATCATCAAAGAATAGAGGTTATTGTTATTGATGAAAATGGAAGACCCAAGACCACAATGGCTTGGGTCCCCATCTCCAACTAATTATGTGAGTTCATGTGCAGGGTGTTCCAGGAGGAACTATCAGTAGTCATTGGATTGTTGATAGTGGGGCATCCAGGCACATGACAGGCGACATGAAGCTTCTCTACGACGTCAAATCTATTAGAGGAGGTTATGTTGCTTTTGCTGGAGATAAGGGTGGATATATTACGGGTGAAGGAATGATTTCCAACGGGGTTGTTAGCTTTGATAAGATCAACTTTGTGCAACAACTTGATCACAATCTTCTTAGTGTTTCTCAAATTTGTGATAAGCAGTTCTCAGTACACTTTGATGCAAATGGATGTTATGTGCTGAAACCCGGCTTCAAAATTCCAAAAGAATGGATTCTCTTGTCGGCTCCAAGGATAAATGATCTGTATGTCCTTGATATGAGCCAAGCTATCACAACGTCTGCACAAGCAACTTGTTTCGTTTCAAAAGCCACAGAAAAAGACACAATCTCTTGGCACAGACGAATGGGTCACATTCACTTACGCAAAATGAATCATTTGGTGTCAAATGAATTGGTGAATGGTGTTCCCCTTAAAAACTTCCATCTTCAAGACGTCTGTGTGTCGTGCCAGAAAGGAAAACAAACGAAGAAACGACACCCTACAAAGAAAGTCAACACGGTGGTTGTTCCTCTTGAACGTTTGCACATGGATTTGTTCGGTCCTGTCAAGCACAAAAGCATTAGGAATGATCAATATTGCCTCGTGATAACTGATGATTATTCAAGATTTTCTTGGGTGGCGTTCATGGCACATAAGAGTGAAACCTTCGGTATTATCAAAAACTTGATCATTCAGATTGAGAATCTCTATAACTTGAAGGTTAGGCGGATACGCAGCGACAATGGTACTGAATTCAAAAATCATGCCATGGCGGAGTTTTGCACTTCAAAAGGTATTCTTCACGAATTTAGTGCAGCTTATACTCCTCAGCAGAATGGCGTCGCTGAACGTAAGAACCGCACATTGATCGAGACTGCTAGGACAATGTTAGTAGAGTCACAATTGCCGATTCCATTTTGGACTGAAGCTGTGGCATCTGCATGTTATACGTTGAACCGAGTCCTTACAGTCAAAAGGCACAACAAGACCTGCTTTGAGCTTATCAACAAACGGAAACCAGACTTGTCATATCTCGAACCGTTTGGAGCTCCTTGCACAATAATCGATCCTAATGGAAAGTTTGGGGCAAGAGCAATTGAGGGATACTTTCTTGGGTATTCCACTCCAAACCTACGAGTCTGGAATCTAGAGACTAAAAGGGTCGAGGAATGGTCTGAAGTCAGAGTACAAAGGCACACTTTGCCAGTTAGAAATCCTGGTCAGCCTTGGATGTTTGAGTACGATGACTTTTTCAATTCGATCAATGTTGAAGCAATTGAAGAAAATGCTGCAGCAAGGATGTTTTTCGAGAGTGACAATGCAACAGATTCACCGTTGGTTCGTCCCATTATTGTAAATCAAGAACCATCTTCAGTGAACAATAATGCTCTCGACAATGAGGATTTTCAAGATGCTTCCGAATTGAACGAATCTTCAGAGGATGACGAATTTCTCGATGCAGATCAAGGACCAACAGCAGCAGTACATGGTACTTCAGAGGGTACACCTCCAGTGCATGTCCCTAGAACAGCTGAAACTTCTGCATCATCCTCTTCGTCAATTCCGGGTCTTGAATTGATTGTTGATCTCAATCTCAACAATCTGGGTACAAATATTCCAGTTCAAGATAATCCAGAAACAAGGATTCACAATACCCATCCTCAACAAAACATCATCGGAAATGTTCAAAGTGGCGTTCAAACAAGAAACATGTTGCGAAACAACAACAATGCAGGCTTGTATGCAACTATCCGAGAATCTGGTCAACAAAATGATTGGTCTTTCGCGTGTTATGTCTCACAGGAAGAGCCAAGAACTTGGAAAGAAGCTTTGAAAGATAACTCATGGGTTGAAGCGATGCAGGAAGAACGGGTTGAAGCGATGCAGGAAGAACTGCAACAATTCCAGAAGCTTGGTGTATGGAAACTCGTAGAGAAACCTGCTGGTTACAAGAAGATTGGTACTCGTTGGGTGTTTAAATGCAAGAAGGACGACCGTGGAATTGTTATTCGAAACAAAGCAAGGCTAGTCGTTCAAGGTTTTCGTCAGATAGAAGGGATCGACTACAACGAAGTATATGCACCTGTTGCACGTCTAGAAGCAATTCGGATTTTTCTGGCTTATGCCTCATTCAAAGGTTTCAAGGTATACCAGATGGACGTGAAAAGTGCATTCTTACATGGTGTGGTAGAAGAAGAGGTGTACGTCGAACAGCCTCCAGGTTTTGAAGATCCTATCCATCCCGATCGGGTTTGGTTGCTCAACAAAGCTCTCTATGGTCTTCATCAAGCACCGCGAGCTTGGTACGCAACCTTATCTAATTATCTGCTGGAGAATGGATTTCGCAGAGGTCTTATCGACTGTACTTTTTTCATCAAAGAACAAGATGGAGATCTTCTACTGGTACAGGTATACGTTGATGATATTATTTTTGGTTCTACTAATGATGTTTTGTGTAGGGATTTCGAGCGTGTAATGCAGGATAAATTCGAGATGAGTGCTATGGGAGAAATGACTTTCTTTTTGGGCCTACAAGTACAACAAACTGAGTCTGGGATATTCATCCATCAGACTAAATATGTTGGTGACATCTTGAGCCGGTTCCAGATGTCTGATGCAACGCCCATCGGTACCCCATTGCCACAAAATCACGGAATTACTCCAGACTTGAAGGGTGAAGCTACGAGCCCCTCATACTACCGCGCGATGATCGGATCTCTTATGTACCTCACAGCATCAAGACCAGATATAATGTACCCAACGTGCCTGCTTGCCAGATATCAAGTCAACCCGAAGGCCTCACATCTTGCAGCTGTAAAAAGGATTTTTCGTTATTTGAAGGGTTGCCCTGACACCGGTCTATGGTACCCTAGGGATAATAACTTTGACTTGATCGCATTCAGTGATTCTGATTTTGGCGGATGCAAAATCGACGGTAAATCCACAACGGCTGGATGTCAGTTTTTGGGAAATCGCCTAGTCACATGGCAGTGCAAGAAGCAGACGTGCGTCGCTACATCAACATGCGAAGCTGAATACATTGCTGCCTCAAGTTGTTGCTCCCAAGTCCTGTGGATCCAACAACAAATGCGTGATTACGGTTTTGAATTCCTAACTACTCCTATTTACGTTGATAATTCTGCTGCCTTACAGATCACTAAAAATCCTGTGCAGCATTCAAAGACTAAGCACATCGAAATTAAGTATCACTTCATACGTGATTGCTTTGAGAAAAGGCTAATCGATGTTACTTACGTCCACACCGATGACCAACGTGCCGACCTTTTTACCAAAGCATTTGACAAATCAAGATTTGACTATTTATTACTGGTAAACGGCATTAAGGTCAAGCAAGAGTAAAACCAACATCGGAAAATCATTTTTGTAAATACCTTTGTGTTTTAAATTTGTCTTAGTTTATTGATTTTAGGGGGAGTAAATCCAAAATTTAAAAAAAAAATCCAAAAACATTGAAAAATTTCAAAAACACAAAAACAATAGAAAAGCAAAAATGAGTTTCCTGGCGAGCAAAAGAGAAAATGATAGTACATCAGTGGTCTGTCCAAACCTCTTTAAACCTAAAATGAAAAACGATAAGCAGCTCTATATAAGATGTATCGGTAGGCTCACAATCATTTTAAAGTGTGCAGGGTGATATAAACTTAAATCGACTGAAGACTGGGTGGGAACCATTCATTGGCATATGGTCTTGGTACCGAAATTTCGTTTGAGAGATTGCCGAGGTTCTGAGATATTCGGTCTTTATGCTGCTTATCATCTGGGTATCATGGTTGTATCTTTTACCGAAAAATAACGGGGACGCAAGTCTAGATCTTCCATGATACCATACATACGTGTACATATTGCATACGACCTCAATAAGTGATCAACAATCACATGTCCCTCAAAATAAGTGATAATATATCACAAATTCTTTCCGGGAGTCAAGTTCGTCTCTCTGCTGTACGAAAGTACTGACCTGTTCACGGACTTGCTCCTGTGCCCTCATGCATCGAAAATCAAGTTCCTCATCAATAAGTGATTATATCACATAGGGCTTGTTTTCAAATCAAAATAAGTGAGAATCTCACATCATATACGGTCAAACAGATGATAATCGGTATACTCACCGGTAAGATGAACCCTCGTGCATACCTTGATACGGGAATGTGTCGTGATGTGGATGAACACCGGTCGGTAAGTATAAATCATACCTTAACGTATCCCCTCGCCATGATTACAAATGATAAGTTGAGTTTATGTGGACAACAATACCGATAATTGTTATAGGATGCTTATCTAAATGTTAACTAACTGAACAACAAGAGCGTTTTGGCATGACCGTACACTGATATGATTCTCTTACCCTCGAAACTCGCAAAAAGAATGTCTGTATATATTTATTTACTGCTTTCAGTCTTTACATTTGAAATATTCAAAAATACCAAAAAGATTTTAGGCGTGTTTTAATATAAACTTTATAAAAGCCAAAAAGATTGTATTTCTATTTTATTTTCGATCGTACGATGTTGGAACTCGAGTCTTCGTTACCTGAAACCTGAACGAAAACCGAAAACGACTGAATCTTCATAAACGGTCGAAATTTGCAAGTGTTGAAAGTTAAAATTGAAATTGATTAAATACTTTAAACTTTCAAACTGTCGGACGGTGTTTGTTTAAACAATGGTCACATGTGTGTCGTTTGCTTATGATATTCCAAGCGGTTGTTCTCATTACGCGTTTAGATTTCTTGCATGTGCAGATTCTAAAGGCAAGGAGAACATGGTCGATGACAAGCTTCGGAATGAAGACACGACGTGAAGGCACTCAAAGGATGAAGATGATCGAGTTGCCGCTGACCATCATCAACACCACAAGGATCTCACTTCATAAAGAACAAGTATTTCACGAGCATAACTCAAGGGGGAGCTTATGTTAAGGGGGAGTTTGTCAACACACTTCCTACATGAAACGGGGAGTTTGTTTATACACTTTCTGCTTTCAAGACGTGAAGACTTTGAAGATCCTCCGACATTGAAGACTTGAAGAGAAGTCAAAGACTTGAAGACACGAAAGACTTACAAGAATGAAGATCAAGACAAAGCTACAGCCAAGGGGGAGTTTGTTGGTGCACTTGTGTCTGTACTTTGTCTGTATACCAAACGATGTCTTATTAGTCTTGTAAGTTTGACCAAGTCAACCATCCTCCTGGTTTGACTTGGCCAAACAGTCAACACTTTGGCTGTAATGTGGCTGAGTCGAAGGATGTGTCATCGAAGGATTGCTTGTATCCTTCGATGATGAGCTCGAAAGATAGCCTTCGATGGATGGACCACGAAAGATCACATCTTTCGAGGTACATCCGGATCCTTCGAGCTGTTTCTGGTCGATAGATGATCCTTCGATCATCCTATCTGATCCTTCGACCAGACCAGCTGGTTTGGGTATAAATACCCGTGTGTTGTGTTCACTTCGATAGTTAGACTCAGAGTTAGACAGAAGTGAGACACCCAGACAGATAAGGAACACACACACACACTAGAGAGAGTTTGCAGAACTGATTTGTAAACCTTGTGCTTGCAACGGACCTTTCATACGCATTAATACAAGTGGTGTTAATCGTTGAGTCTTGTGTGTTGATTATTTGCGTGTTCTATCTCGGTTTGCTATCTCGGTTGGATTCCGCACAACCGGGTTGGTTTGTACACAAGGATTAGGCGACTAGATCCTCCCCTAGCCGGACCTACAAAAATAAAAAAAGAAATGGATTACTCTTTCACGAGGAGAGCACCCCTTATGTTTGAATGTAATATAAGCAGTGGAGAGAGGAGTTGACATGCCATGATGTGATTGACTGTGGTGCAGAGATTACCACTCCCCACGAGGAGCAGGGGTGGACCTCCCCACAGCCATGGGTGGGCAGGCGCACCCCTTGAAAAAAAGTTTTTAGTGTTAATTTTCGTTGAAAATCACGACCGTACCCCTTGGATTTTTTCAACTGCACCCTTTCGAAATCTTCAACCACACCCCTTAGAAAAAAAATATGAATTTATAAAAAAAAGATTATAAACACTGATTTTCCCTATATTATTTTGTAAAAAGGTGTTGTGAGTGTATTCTACTGTTCAATTTTTTACAAGTCATCATAGCTTTATGTACAACTAAATAAAGCACAGTTCAATTTCTTATTTCTTTTTGTTGGTTCATTCGGCTTTGGGATTTTGTATGCAGGGGCGGACCTATAGCTTATTAAGGGGTCGTGTCCGCTACCCCTTGGTCGGAAAAAAATTGGAAAAATTAGTGTAAATTTAGGAAAAATTTGACGTTTTTTCGATTTCGTTACGGCTTATTTATAAAACGTTACCCCTTGGTCGGAATCCTAGATCCGCCACTGTTTGTTTGAACACGTTCAACAAATTTAGCTAAAAACCAAGACCGCTAACTATTTCTAATTCACATGTTTAGTTGTCGGGATGGTCATGACTGATGATGTAATCACCGGTACTCCGGAGGAAAGTCACCGAACATCTCCGTGCTGAATTTTACGCAGGAGAAGAACAGAAAAATGATAAGGCAGCGGGTTGCCGGAAAATAGAGTTGTGGTGGTCAGATTTCATCGTTTTCCCATAGCAGCCAGGAGATTGAGAAGGTGAAACGCCAAGCACCTCAGATCATTTTTCCCATGTTGTCGGGGAAGACGAACCACCAAGCAGATCTGGTCATTCATCGACACCGCTGTCTTCATCGCTCTAGGCAAGAAAGCTGCCCACCATGAAAACCCTGGTCACCACTCAATCACCAAACAACATCTTTGTCAGTTTCGATTTGCGCCATCAGAAGGGTTCACCGCTTTTGGTGATTTTAGAGGGGCGGGGAAGAGATATGGGTTCATTTTCTTCCACCAGCAAAAGATCATCAGTGTCGCCATTATCATTTTCATTTCAAACCCAATGGGTCTAAGCTTTGTAGATTACGTTATGTAGAGAGAGAGAGTCGAAAGATAAAGAGATGTTATTCATTAAAGTGATTTAAGTTCATGTGAAATCATTGGTTCAAGTGCTGTCATGTTAAGACCACCCGTAGTGGGGCGTGATTTTAAAAAAAATTGAAAAAAAAACGCCCCAAAACGCCCCTCCCCCCACTACACCCGGCGTTAGCCGGCGTTATAATTCAAAAAGTTGCAAGCCGGCGTTTTAATTGAAACGCTAAATTTGATGTGCAATAATGGTGGGGGCAATGGGAGACTTCCATATGTAAAGGTGCCATTTCTTTTTTTTTTTTCTCTATAAAAAATAATTGTTTATTGATTGGAAGGGGCGTTATTGACATAATGCCCCACTACGCCACTTTTGCTATAATGCCCCAACGCTGACTAGGATGCCACGTGTCGGATAATGCCCCATGGTAGGGGCATTATACCAACTTACCACTACACATGGTCTAACAAAATAACACTAAAAACAATCACCTTGCACATGGGTCTTGAAAATTGGTCTACTTAAATGTAATTGATATTCTCAATAGTAAAAAGAAAGTTGAAATTTTAATTATTTACTTTTTAAATTTATTTCTACTAAATTTGTGCAAGTAATATATATTCTTTTCTTTTTATTTTTTAAATTAAGTTTTATTTTTCTTTAACAACATTTGATACATACTATTTTTATGTTGATCCAAAAGTTTCCTACGTTTCAACATAAATTTATATAAATTTTATTTAAAATTAAGTTGTTTCTGGCGCCACAATGAGCGACAAAGCTATAAAGTCGGTATTTTTTCATTACTTTGGTCCGTGTGACTTACCAAAATTACGTATATGATTACAGGCCCATCGTAACACGCGGGTCTTTAACACTAGTTATTATTAAAATATGCTTTCCAAAAAAAAAAGTTATTATTAAAATATAACATAATTTATATAATTATTCTTGATTTCTTTAACACTTAAGTATTTAACCAATTAACCTAATTACCCAAACACTATTATAACATAGAAGCCCAATGGAATCCATTATAATTAACCCAACTACCCAATCCCAAACCCAAAACAAATTGGAAGCTATTCAAGTAACCCAATCCAATCACCTTTACAATTCCAGTCGATACTCCCGCCCCAACGACCCCCAGCGACGCAACTGAGCAGTCTACGATCGAGCATTTTTTTTCCGTGAAACCTCAATTCCGGCCACAAAAGGAGTGCCACATCGCCGAAACCCCTTATAAGATCGGTATGATTTGTGTATTTGTTTGTTTTTTTTTTTTTTTTTTTTTTTTTTTTGATGTGTTGATTAGGAGAATAGATATATAAAAAGGTTTGATTTTTTTTTTGTATTTTGAAATTTTTTTGGTTGTTCTAGACTTTTAGTGGTTTGATTTTGATGTTTTATTTAAAGGTTTGTTTGTTTAAATGTTTAGTTACAACTAATCACATTTAAAAGGAGGGCTTAATGTTTGAACTTTTGAAAATTAAAATTAAGAATTATGTACTATGGTAGATCGTAGATGATTTTGTAAGACTTAAGTGTTTAGTGGTGTTTTAAATGTAATAGGAACCACAAGTAGGGATGTTATAGAGCGATTTTTCAAGAGGAAATGGGTGAATCATCTTCCAAAACTCCCAAATACGTTGATGTGGATACTCTTCCTTCGGATCCTCATGATCGCAAGCCAATTGTATCATATAACATGAATCAATGAGATGAGATTAGAAAGGCATGCCTACTAAGAGAACCATGCCATTGTCAACCAAGAGGCATTGAATTCCCATGATCAATGTTTCAAGGTAATGAGTTAAGAAAATTTAAGGAAAATGGTATGATAAAAAGAAGTATAAGGGATGGTTAGAGTATAGTTCAAAATCGAATCGTGTGTTTTGCTTATTTTCTTTTGTGTATCATTTATTAAAGTTTGTTCTCATATTACCTGTCGCAACCGTTGAAAGATGTTTCTCGACAATGAAGAACGTGATGATTGATTTGCATAATTGGATTGGCGATGAGAATTTAAGTGATAGTTGTATATGTTATATAGAGAAAGACTTGCTTAAGAAGGTATCTCTAGATGATGTTTTGGATAAATTTCAAATGAAAATCCGTAGGGCACAAATTTAAATATGTTTGAAATGACGTTTGACATTTTTTTAATAATTACATAAATTTTAGTTTGATGTTTTTTTTGTTTTACATGACTCGACCTGATCCGACCCAATTATGAACCGATTTTTTTATATAGCTAGAAACCTAAAATCCTTAAAAATATTCCACACCCCCAGGAAAAAAATCTCGTGTCCGCCACTGAGGATGAGAGTACCCCTTACACCCTTATCTCTAAATTTGTTCACTTTTCAAACCCACCAGTCCACCACATCTGTCCCCTATATCTATCTCAATTAATTAAATAATACTTCTTTATTTTTAATTTGTTTACCGAATTACTATTCTTATTAACAGAAAAAATGGATAAAGTTAATCTATTGGACTAAAATGCCAACGGTGAAACCTTTTTGGGCCCATAGACAAAAAATAAAACCTTTAGACTAAACTGGCAAAATAACCTAAATTACAAGGACCAAAATGACATTTAACTCAAAACGATAATAAACGTTTAGTTAGGTTGCTTTTTAACTTTTATATTCTAACTTGGCGTGTAGTAGAATCCCACTTGCTTTCACAGAAGTCATCCTTACATTCCACCAAAAATAAATGATAGGATATGGTAATTTAATGGGAAGTCACATTAATAAACACAGTTACACTTTGTTTGTATTTAAAATAAAATAAAATCTGAATATCAATTGCATCGATATGATTCTTAAGTCCAACCAAACACCTACCATTTCACTATTAATCCAAACACCACTAGACGTTTCAATACACTTTTTTTAAGGGTAAATTTGGATCATTAGAGTATTATCGTGCCACCAGCAGAACCATTCGATCACATCCATCTCCGTTGAATAATGCTTATACACCAATTCAGCAGAAAACTCAATAAATCTAGACCCCCCCCCCCCCCCCTCTTTAGGAATCGAACCCAGGACATAATGATCCCTAAGCTCACCCCCAAGATGCCACTAGGCTATAATGCAATGGGCACATTTCATTTCAATACACTACATTAGAGCATAAAAGACACCTACTCAGTTTAGTTTGCCATCTCTCGAAACCATAGTTAACAGTTCGGCCGACCCTTTTTGTCAAACCGTCTCTCGAAACCATAGTTAGCAGTTCGGTCAACCCTTTTTGTCAAAGTAGGCCAAACCGGACCGTGAACACCCAAATTCCACCGCAACAAACTATAGTAAATGCATTATCACAGCATAAAAATAAACTGTAAAAAGTGACTAAAGTACAGAAGAATTCATCTCTAGGAATGAAAATTTAACCATAACTGGCAACATATTAAGTTCCAAATTCAGATCACCTACAATTAGAACACACAAAAATAGCAAAACCACAAAAAAAACATGCTCTAAATAACATCATACTAAAGGTTAAAAAAACAGAATCCTAACCTTTTACAGAACATATGACATGCATCATCTTCACCACCTTCATGTGAATAAACTAGTAAAAGTAACCTTTGCATTTCGTCAATCCACACAAACACTTTTTCTTCTGGGGCCCACTTTTCTTCTCCGCCCGCGGTGTTCCATAATCGAACGTTAGTTCATGCAATGGAGGAATGTGTTTGATAGCGTAAAATCCAATATGAAGATGTGCTTCCTCCTCGGTTTGACGCAAAATCGGCTGCCAATAAACATTAGGCGAACAACTATGGTTCATAAACCGACCAACGTTTCCTTTGTTCTTCGCACTGACGATTAACGGAAATGGAGGCTTAACGTACTCGTCAGTCGGAACGGGCTCCAACGGGTCAAACGAACGGGTTGTATCCAGTATGTAATCATCGTCACTATCGCTACCACTTTCAATCACTTCACCTGCATACTCACATATAAAAGCTCCGGCCCGTATCGGGTCCCACGACCGAAGTCCCCAACCTTTGTTCTTTGTTCGAAATACTTCCAAACGGAGTTTAAGGCCCGTTTGAGAAATACGGTTTCTGCACGTAGAAGGGCATAAACAAGACGGCCCGCACTCATGAATTACCGAATTATGACTTAAAAGAACACCACCACTCGAATACGGAAGATACCCACCGTTTCTTTCAACACAAGGGCAGTTAGTGGCGGGTTGACATCCGTTAGAGCACTTACAGCTTGAAGATTTTGCCGGACGAAACGGTTTTGAATATTTCAAACTCGAAGCGTAAGTAAAATAAGCGGGCCCCTTTTCACTATCCACATCGTTCACAAGACAAATCGGTGTATTCTCTGCACCGGAAGTAAGATCAGGTAGAATAACACCAACCCGTTTAGTAACACCGTCTCGCCATTGTTGAATAGACTTCCATAACATAAACCCTTCGGGTTGACCCGGAACCCGAATCAGTTTATACTTGAAAACATTGCAACCCGACTTTCCTTTTTCGATCCAAGATTCGTGAAGTTTGTAAACACCGTCGTAAACATATATCTTCCCGGTTAAACTCGTTCCATCTTTAATACCGCGAACGACCCGTACCTCATTACCTTTATGCAAACTTTTTTCTAACGCGAGATTACCTCTTTCAAGCTTTTGATCCATCACTAATTTGTCGTTTCGTTGAACGCCACCTTGACCGCTATAAATTAAAACCTCACCGTCATCTCCATCATCTTCGTATCCTCCAGATGAAACAATACTAACCGCAATCGGCTCTTCATCGCCACTAACCTTGAAACTTAAATAATCGATTCCAGCCATGATCGGTGCGTGAAGTCCCGCTAAGCATAACTCCATTCGGAAAAAGAAAACATCACCAATGTTCACACCGGGAACTGCACCAACGCGTCGTCTCGTATTAGCCCGAGCACCTTTATTCATCAAGATTGTACCCGACCGTAAATCGGCCCGTCGTGATATACCAGGAATAACACCTTTTGCGTCATCGAGCTGCATGATTTTCCTCCGAAGTAAATTATAAACCATAACCACACGTTGAACCAAATCATGATCACTATCAGCTTGAAGAGATGTATTGATATCCACAAGGTTAAAAGATCGTAAGATATCGTTAACCAAATGATCAATGTCAACTTCAGAATTAGAAACCGCTACGGCTTGTGGGCCCTTAACAATTTTCCGGGCTTTACGTTTTCGCTTACCAACATCACTACTGTCATCCGTATCAATAGTGAACCCGTTCTCATAACTATCAGTTTGTGCATACCCATCATCGTACACTTCACGAGTTTTCGTGCTCCCTCTCGGCCTCCCTCTGCCGCTAGTAGTCACTGGCGCTGGGGCAGGGGGCGGGGCTGAGGGCGGTGTTCTAAACGAATTCAAAGGGACTGGTGACGGGATAGCACTAGCGGTAGGGGTAGGGGTAGGGGTAGGGGCAGGGGTAGCGGTAACGGTAGGGGTAGGCCTTCCTTGATCTGGCACACTAGCGGGCATCTGCGGCTCGCTTGAACCAACAAACGGGAAAAACTGCGCGGTCCCAGGTGGAAATGGGCCAGTCGGAGCACCGAATGCAAACGGTGGAGCTTGCGGTGCACCAGATGAACCCGCGTGTTGCGGGAAAACCGGAACAAGACACCTCAATGGCTTCACACTCATAACCCTAGATTTATCAATCGGACCCGAAGGGGTAGAAACAACCGGAACCGAATCCGAACCTAAATTCCCTTCCATCAATCTCAAATTCTCAAACAAACACAATAGTCTTCAAACTTTAACCAAAACCCACCAAACAAAAGCACACCCACCAACTAATAAACAAAAAAGATTCAAACTTTAACCTAATTTATGCCTTCAAAGTCACAATTGTCTGCTTAAACCCCCATAAACCGCCAAAAAATCAAATCTTGAAGTCGTCCTGAAACATGCACGTTAAAACCCAAAATTAAAAACCCAATTCGGATCTAAAACTTAAACAACCCAAACAGAAATTAACCTAAAAATCATGAAAAAAAGCCCTAACACAAGTTAAAACAATAAAACCCTAAAGATCTGAAATGAATGAATAAAGGGGGAAATTAAGTGGGAAAAAAAGGATGAAAAAGTGTGATTTGAGTGACAGATTTGAAGTATGAAATGAAGAAAAGGATGGTGAGATCTAGAAGCGAGAGATTACCTGCGATTTGTGCGGTTGAAGGAGTGAGTTCCGGCGAGAATTTGTTCGGAAAGTGATTTTGATTTTACAGCGATTGTTGTTGTTTACAATTTTACATTTAATCTAGAGTTGGAGTCACAACCTAATCTAGATATAAAATATAAAAATGGAGAAAATCACCACCCATTTTACTAATTGTGATATATCCTATCATTATATGGAAATGGGAAAAAGAAGTTTTAGGTTACGAAAGTGAATACGGTGCTAGTTTATCGATTTAGTTTAGAAGGAGTGGGTCTGGGGTTCAAGTTTCACAGACAAAATAAATTGAAAGAAATTAGCCGTTAAAAAAAAAGTTTGTGGGTTACTCGAGATTTGTTGTGTTAAAAGGTTGAATTAAGTTGAGGTTAAACAAAGGTTGAAATCAAGCTTAAAAATAAGATTGTTTAAAAAAAATAATGGAAATGAGAAAAAGAACTTTGTGGGTTACTCAAGATTTTAAAAGTTTGAATTAAGTTAGCTTAAACAAAGGTTGAAATCAAGTCGAAAAATAAGTTTGTTTAATAAAGAACGTAAATTTAAATTTTATTTATCAAGCTTGAGTACCTCACAAACCTAAACAAGTTATTTTTATATAATTTTTATTTAATCTATAATTATTTAATAATTATTATTACATATAAAATCATGATTAAAATAACTAACTAATATGTTTTGTGCTATATATATATATAAAGCGAGAGAGTAAAGATCTCGTACAAAGTGTGTTATTGTATAAAACGTACGAATTGAGTAAAAAGGTAAAAAAAAACGCTGTGACATTTTTCGTAATTATTTTACTCTTCCTGATAATTATCAAAATTACTCTACTGGATCAAAATTATGCTACAAGATCGTTTGTAAAGTAATTATGATACTCTACAAAATTACCCAAAAGATCATTTTACAAAATTACCCTATAAGATCAACATTACCTTACAAGATCATTTGTAGAGTAATTTTGATAATTACCTTACGAGTAAAAAAATTACTAAAATGTCACAGCGTTTTTTCTTTTACTTTTTTCACTCAATTCGTAAGTTTTGTACGATAAGACACTTTGTATTTGATCTTTTGTCTATATATATGTATAGGTAAAGAGTACTGTACAAATGCCCTTATCGTACATTACGTACGCGCCAATCTCAGCCGTCAGATCATCTTCCCGCAATGAAAATCGCATGTTGTTTTTTTTTTGTAATAATTTCGCATGTGATAATTTTGATGAAATAGCAGGTGTTTTTTTGTAACAATTTCGCATGTGGTAATTATATTTCGCATGTGATAATTTTGATGAAATAGAAGGTTGTTTTTTTGTAACAATTTCGCATGTGGTAATTCAATTTCGCATGTGATAATTTTGATGAAATAGCAGGTTGCTTTTTTTTTTTGTAACAATTTCGCATGTGATAATGTTGGTAACAATTTCGCATGTGGTAATTCAATTTCACATGCGATTTTCAATGCGGGAAGATGATCTGACGGCTGAGATTGTAGCGTACGTAATGTACGATAAGCGCATTTGTACGTTAACCGGCCTCTATATGTATATATATTAGCATTGTAAAATATATTTAAAAAAATATTGTAAATCTATATAAACGATGCGGCGAGAGTGTTGATATTATTCAAAACTCTATATAAAAATTAAAAAATTCACAAGGGGGCAAAAAAAATGCGTTAGACCTCAAAAATGCTAATTTTATTAAAGTTTATGAGTTGTAGTGTAAATTGGTTAAAAATGTTAAAGTTTGAGGGTTGTATGATATTTTATTAAAGTTTCGGAGGGTAGGAATGCAAATTCATTAGTTTGCACTAAAAACGAAATTGGGGAAGTATGATACTTTTCTAAAAGTTTAGGCTTAGAAATATAAATTAGTTAAAAATTTGAAAAATAGGTTGATTAAAGTGCAAAAGGATGTAAATGAAAATTTTTATAGCCAAATTGAAAAAGAATGAAAGTTAATTATTCCCAAAATTGGTTTTTAAATCATTATATTATAGATAAATAAACATAAACATAAATTAACAAATGAGTCGCGCTCGAATTTAGGATTGAAAAGAGCTGATTTCAAGTTCTCGTAAGTTAAACGAATTAGCTTGGGCTCAACTCGTTAACAATAACACCCTTAACTATAGTCTGTAAGATCAGTGGCGGAGGTAGTGTTATGTTAGGGGTAGCCCGTAGCTCAACCACGTATTCGTAATTTTTTTGTTTCATACAAAAGATACACTTGATTAAAAAAAATTTAGGATACTCCTAAAATTTTTAGGTTAGATCCAAGCCTAAGATATAAAATTACTAACTTTAGGATGTATAACTATGACTTACAGTATTATATTTTATAGACATTACTCGTCTAGCATCATAAAACTCGTCTTTTTGGGCATGTTTGGTTAAGCTTTTTGAAAACAACTTATTGACTTATTGGCTTTTTGGAAAAGTCAGTATGGAGTGACTTTTTGGAAAAGTCACTTTTCCCCTTACATACACCCTCATTGCCAAACATCATTTTAGAGCTTATAACTTTTCGAAAAGCCAATAAGTCAATAAGGTCTTTCAAAAAGCTTAGCCAAACATGCAGTTTATCAGGAATAATGGTAAAATCCTACACAAACACATGTAGCATCTACAATTGCATGTAACCACTTCATAATATTGCATCTATTTTCTTTATCTCTCAGTTTTTCATCTATGTTTCAAATTTATTGTTCAAATAGAAAGAAATGGCTAATCGACATACGTTTATATCTACCGTCAGGTATGTGTTATCAACCAACTATACGTGTTTTTAGCAGATAAAGAGTCCATTTATAGTATCAGGGGCGGAGGTAGTGTACAAGCAAGGGTAGCACGAGCTACTCCTCAACTCCGTCTTCGTAGTGTAAAAATACCCATCAACTTCGTCTACGTAGTCAGGGTTGTTCCTACGTTTTTGGAGACCCTAAGCTAACTATGAAGTAGGGGCCCTAATTTCGCCGATAAACTCTTCTCCAATCCCGACGCAATGGGTGATTACCCTTACTTTTTCGTCTAGTGATAGCCGATAGCCTAGAAATTGAAAGCCGATTGCGATGGGAAGCGAGAACGATGATTGCGGCTGTATTTAGGGGCTTTAGGCCGCTAAATAATGATGATTAGGTCGATGGTTGTTGTGTTGTAATAATTGGAAATCAAGGCGAAACGAGTTTTGAAACTTGGCCTTTGTTTGCTAAACAATATTTATTTTGAGTTCCTTCAATGAAAAACTAGTTTAGTTTTTAAATAAACGTATTTATTTGGGCCCAATACATATACTCTGTATAAAAACTTTCTAAAAACTTGAAGACCCTTGTTTTTTGGTGGCACTAGGCCCATGCCTAGGTTGCCAAGCCTATAGTGTCACACTCCTTTCATAGGCGGAAGCACGATGTGTGATCATTAAAGGTTCTCATTGCGTGTCACACCCCTTTCTAAGGCGGAAGCACGAGGTGTGATCCTGAAAGGTTCTCATTGCATACGAATGATAAACATACTACATGATCACAAAATAACTCCAAATGCCATTACATTACATAATCGAAAACATAAGTTAAGTTTAGTGTTTACATCACAAGATAAAATATTGTCTGAAAAGTTTACAACTTTATTTAAAAGATAGACATCAAGGTTTTGGTCCTTATATCATCACACAGGATGGAATATAATAACCAAATCCCACAAAATAAGCATAGGAGTCTTGACACAACATGACTAAAACATAAGCGACATCCCGGAGCAAGAGTAAGACTGCACGTACATCCTCTTTAGTTACCTGAAATACATGTGAGTTTTGGAAAATCGTCAACATAATGTTGGTGTGAATTCATGCAGTTTTGTGTAAACATTTAAGCATTCGCTGTAGAAAACATGGTATGTAATTTGTACTGAAATAGTACTTCTGTAAATGTAAGGAAATCGAGATCGCTAATGGTTTGCAAGGCCATTAACATGTGACACGACATAGGAAGCATCCAAACCATAGGCATTTTTACTTGTCGATTCACGACTAGAGACACAAAAGCACTTCTTGGTAAAAGTGTGGCCAAGAGTGTGGTTGCCTGAAACCCATTAGATCTAACATTTTGTTCTGCGGTCTTGGTATGTAACTGATTAATGGTGCTTATGGCACCCTATTCGTGACATGATCTAAAGTATCATTCCTTAGTTTTTGTATTCAACATACCAAAGCACATGTATTTTTCCCAAGTTTAGAAAACAAGTAAAAGTTTAAAAGTGAGGACATGAACTCACACTTTTGCGTATCCTGCGTCGTAAACTTCACCGGGTTTGCTTAGGGCGTCGTATCACTACCTACACACGTACTATGTTTTATTAGATGTTTAGGTCGTGTAACGACTATTAGTCTTAGTTGCTTATTAAGACTTATTTTGGAATCATTGGTATATTTGAGTTACATCCTTGATGTATTATATATAATTCCAAGGTATATAATTATTAGTTAAAATAATAACATTTTAACTTAAATTATATTTATCCAATTATTGGAACATTGTTAAAGTAATATATTTCCAACTTGGTCTAGTATATATTTTATACACCTGTATACTTTCCAAGCATAGGAATACTTGTATTTGTGCATATTCATAGTTGTGTATTTTGTAAAGTATTAGTGGTGTATTCCGGTATGTATTTATACGTATGATGATACGTATTTTCCTGTATTTATTAAGTATTTTATACTTAAACTTGTGGTTATTTTTTTGGAATATTATTTTTAGACAATTAAAAATCACCACTTTATATTCTCAAAATATACATATTTTTAGTGGATTTTTATAGAAAAATATCCATAAATTTATTTGACAAACATAAGTATATTTCCATATAAATCTCAAAAATAATATATATTTTTAAGATTAGTCTTAGAAAATATATTTTTCTAGTCTTCACCCCAAAATAATATATTTTTATCTTGTTAAGAAAATATATATTTTTTTATCTTGTTAAGGAAATATATATATTTTTCTCCATCAAAATAATATATTTTCTATTTGACAAAAACATGTTATATTTTTGTAATACTTGTAAAAATTTATATTTTGCCATTGTCTTGGTTCCAAAAATACCGTTCGTCTCGTTTGTTATGTTACGGATTTATTTCCGGAATATATTTACTTATAGTCCATAAGTCTGTTTGTCCGATTGTCCGATATTCGGGTATAATTCATATATGTGTTTTCTTGGAATTTTGGTAGTATTTGTATTCCAAATTTGGTATATTTGTGTGTTATATTATTTCAAGTTCCTAAATAATATAACTACTACACGTAATATACAAGTAACACACATATTGTGACATCTAAATATATTTTCCTAAATATATACTTAGTTACTTTTATTTAATAAAAATCAACCTCCGATGTTTGTAATAAAAATTATGGCAAACTTTTATATGAAAACCATGTTCAAAATTTACTTATAAACACTTGTTTAAAAATATTTTTCTAAGTGTTTAATTTCTACAAAAATTTTGCCATAGTTTCCCCTTAAAAATGGAGGTTTCCATGCTTTCAAAGCATATCATTTTCTTTTTAAAATCATCATCAATCATCAACAACTCAATCAAGACTTACCATGAGCCAAGATCATGTAAATTACACTACATCATGAACTTGAAATTTTTGTAAAAACTTGTAGTAACTTACCATGTTATTTAATAGGTTTAGTTACCCTTTAAAACATGGTTATTTGTGTGTAGATCACATTATTGAAAGATTTAGTCATTTACAACTTGTAAGATGATTTTTCCAAAAATAATTCTTTTATATTTTTCTTGTTACAAACATATTTCTAGTCTTGATTTAACACTAAAAATATGATTAGTATACTTAGAAACCATGACTTTGTAAATCTTGTAAATAAACTTGCTTTCTTAAGAAAATTATTTTTGAAATCATCTATTTACAAGACTTTTAACATGTTTCAATCATCATCATGTTCTTAAACAACTTCCTTTTCAAGTTCATGACTCACATAAAGTATGATTATTATGATTTCTTTAAGATCCATCCTTATTCTTGCTAGATCATGTTTTGAATCACCATCTAGCAAGGTTATTATGATGATCAACACCATAAACACAAGAAATCCACAAACAAGTTTCATACATACACTTAATCATCTTAGATTTCATGTTATTTAGCTTTATGTTAGTGATCATCTTCATATTTCTTTGTAATTTTTGAGTTTAACAACTTACATAACATTTTAACCATTATAATTAGAAGTAAAACAAGATCAAGAAGCTTACTACTAGCTCTAATGGCTAGGGAAGTGGCACAAGAATGAAGATGATGATTATGGAAGAAAATGAGAGGTTAAAAGCTCCACAAGGTGGTCCTTCAAGTTCCTACACTTCAAGCCTTATTAGATGATCTCCATACACCTTGTAATGGCCTTGAAATGGTTGTAAATGAAGTGAAAATGATGTGTGTATATGGGGGTGTTTGAGCCGAGAGTTAGAGGAGAAAGGAGGAGGTTGATGGTGAGTTAGGAGGTGTAGAATGATGTTATGGTATTAGTTTATGATTTTATAAAATTCTCCATATCTTTTAAGGTATATTTGTTGGAATATACTCCAACAAGAGATCAAAAATAATCAAATAAAATCACTAGGTGGGACCCTTGTCCCAACCGTCCAAAGAGAGGGGGGTAAAGTGTAACATTTCAAATTCTAGTTTCTTGATTTAGTTGGAATCTAATGGTATTAGTTAGGTATTTTTAGGTATTTAGTGTTTATGAGATGAAATAAGATGGTCGGTGACCATAACTAGCTTCGTAACACTAAACAATGTTTCTAGTGAAAATTTGGTGTTTCGGGTAGTGTCCGGTTATCCGTTTCGTTACGGTTCGTTAAAGTGCTAAATTACGCAGTTTCACTAAGTATGAAACACCTTTTGTGACAGTTTCAATTCCCGACACTTTGTAAGTTATTCTGGACACTAATTCATAAATTCTGCATGATATTTTGGTGTTAAAAGCTAAATCATTGCTGAATTATGCTGATTTCAGCATTTTAGGTAAGTTTGGGTGCTTTTTAGTGCATAGATTAGCTTCCGGAAAGTTTAAATGTTAACCCTTGTATCCACACTTGGGTTTTAATGTATTTCAGATGTTGGACCTACTCCTAGGCCCTAATTCTATTGCCTGACTTCTTTCTGTGGAAATGCTGACACAGAGTGTCTTACCGGTGAGTTTAATAGTCTTTCTGACGCAATGCTTAAAGTAATGCACAAAGCAATTTTTGTAGTATAAAACGTGCATGAATTCACATGTATAGCATGTAATCAGACAATGTTGACATTTAAGCACATAATTGCAGATATTAAATAATAACTAAACTGTACGGAAATTACCGGTTTTGTGCCGGTTGTCACATTGCGTACGATAAATAAACATACGACATGATATAAAACAAACTCCAAATTGTCATTCAAAGTTTAAACATCCAAAATACAAGTTTAAGTTTAGAGTTACATCTTAACAAGATAATTGTTTGAAAGTTTACAACACCATTTCAAATCAAAGATCAATGTTTTGTTTCCTATATCACCGCAAGGCGGGATATAGCAAACAAATCCATCAAAAGGTGGCAATGGAGCATGGACACTTAACGTCTTGCAACATAAAACTACATCTTGAACAAAAGAGGCCGCAAGCATTTCCACTAATTTCCTGAAATACATGTAAGTTTAAAAATCGTCAACAAAAGTTGGTGTGAATTCATGCAATTTGTAAAAAAATGTAAGAGTTGTAATTGTATAAAACATGGTATGTAATTGTAAAATGTATTTGTATTATGTATTATGTATTATGTAAATGAAAGGAAATCGAGATCGCTAATGTTTTGCAAGGACATTAACATGTGTGACGACATAGGAAGCATCCAAACCTAGGCGACTTTTGACATCGATTACCCTTCGATTGTGACCCAAAGCACTCTATGGCTATGTGTTGCCAAGAGAGTGAGGCTGCCCGGACCTGCTAGATCTAACCCTTGCTCTTTCGGTCTAACTTAGATTAATGGTGCTTACGTATACCCTATCCGTGACATGATCTATGTATCATTCCTTTGTTTTAAACATACCATTGTACATGTATTTTTTCCAAATTTTAGAAAACAATAAAAATGTTTAAAACTGGGGGCATGAACTCACTGCTTTGAGTCTTGAGCGTCAAACTTCACTGGCGTCGGCTACGTAGGTGACATAACCTATAAACGTTCTACATATGTTAATCACCTAAACTTGTAAACCTCTAAGTACAAGTTACCATTTTGTTCAATGTATTCGTTGTGTCTTACATGTATATGTTCTTGAATTATCTGTGTATATATTTCACAATATATTTAGTGTTGTATTTGTTATGTGTAGTTATATATTTTTATTCCCAAAAATATTTATTTGTATATGTAGGATTTGAAAACGATATATGTTAAAAATAATATATTTTTAACTCATCCAAGTATATGATACTTATATTATTTTTCAAAATAAATATAAGTAATTTGACAAATAATATTTCTAATATTATTTTGTATAAGTATACTTAGGAAAGTATACTCGTAGTTAAGTGTAAATACTTGTGTATTTTGTATTAATTACCAAAAATCAATTCTTTGATTTTTAATACTTTCCGTAATTATATTTCTTAAAAATAATATATTTTTAAGGTTTACTTGTTATATATATAGAGAGAGAGAGTTAGGATCCTGTAAAAAAGACCCAAAGTGTGAGAAAGGTAAGAAAGAATCTCAGCCATTAGATCTTTTGATCTAATGGTTGAGATCAATAGGGACCAAAATGTAAAATATTTTTATTAATTTGGATTGAATTGAAATATCTAGGGGCAATTGTGTCTTTTTTTCTTCATTTTGTAAATCAAAATCCCTGCAATTTCGTTCTCTCTCTATCATACGTTCCTAATTTCTCTCTTTCTCTCTATTTCTCTCTCTTTCTTCTTCCGTATTCAGAACAGAATCGGAAGATCAAACATCAATCGGAAGCGGACCGACAGTGGTGGTCGACGACGGCGGTGGCGGACCGGCAGTGGTTGGGTTCGACGACGGCGGGTGGTTGGGTTCGATGACGGCGGCGGTTGGGAACCATGAGATTTTAGTGTCGGGTGGTTGTGTTCGATGACGGCGGTGGCGGACCGGCGGTGGTGGTGCCGGAAGCGGAGAAGAAGATGATACAAAGATGTAAGGATTATTGAATGGTGTTATTTTCTTCTCTGAATGGTGTTATTTTTCTTTTCATTAATGGTGTTATTTTCCTTTCTTAATGGTGTTTTTTTTCTTTTCTGAATGGTGTTATTTTTCTTTTCTTAATGGTGTTTTTTCTTTTCTGAATGATGTTTTTTTTTCTTTTTCTGAATGGTGTTATATTTCTTTTAATGAATGGTGTTATATTCTTGTACTGAATGGTGTTTATTTTATTTACTGCTGAATGGTGTTTTTTTGTGCTGAATTGTGTTATTTTTGTGCTGAATGATGTTATTTTTTGTTTGAATTGTGTTTTTTTTTGTGCTGAATGGTGTTATGTTTGTGCTGAATGATGTTATTTTTGTGTGAATTGTGTTTTTTTTGTGCTGAATGGTGTTATATTGTGCTGAATGGTGTTATATTTTCTGAATGGTGTTATATTTAAAACACCATGTATGAACATGCTCTGAATGGTGTTATATTTATGGACGGTTATTAGTCCTTAAATCAATGATTTTCTCTCTCCAAATCCTTAAATCAAGGGATTACCATATTTGAATTTGTTAATGCATTTACAATTATACCCTTTTCAATTAATTTAGATCTAATGGTTGAGATTCTTTCTTACCTTTCTCACACTTTTTTGTCTTTTTTACAATAACTTCACCCTATATATATATATATATATATATATATATATTTATGTTCGTCACTTGTCGGATTTTTATAATTTTCATTACTTGTAGTAATGATATATATATATAAGTCCATAAATATGTAATTGTCCAATAATGTCCAAATATGGTCCAAATCCATAAATTTGTAAGGAATATGTTTATGTTAATATATATTTTTGTATTTGTCCATATACCCTTTTGTGGGTAATTTTATATACATATATACTTGAGTGTTTTTTTATATATTTTTATGTGTATTTTGGTAGTTATACTCTTTTGGAGTATTTAGTGTATTTTTCAAGTTCCTAACATACACTAATACATATAATATACATAATATACACCTAGCACATAATTTTTGTGACCACTAAATATATATATTTTTCCTAAAAATATACATACTTATATTTGATTTTATCCTTGAAGATAACCTTATTTTCTTGGCTTGTAATTTTGTAATAAAATTAGGAAACCTTGGTAAATATTTTTGGATGAATTTTTGAGGAAAAAGTTTCACAAAAACTTATATTTTTTTAAGTGTCAAAATTTTATAAAATTTTTGACATAGTTTCCCCTAAAAATGGAGGTTTCCCATGTATTCAAAACATGTGTTTATTTTCTTTAAATTATCAAGATTCAACATATTAACAAACAAAATCACTAAAATCATCATGTTTAATCCTATGATGAACTTTAATATTTCTTAAAAATATGTAGTCTTTCAAATATACACTTTACATACTTAGATCTTTCAAAAACAAGCATTCTTGTTAAACTTTGACAAACTTTTATGGATGTGTGTGTGTGTTCTTGAGGCCGAGAGTGGGAGGGAGCGAAAGAGAGAAGAAGATAGAAATTTTGAATGTGAAGTGATGATGTTTAGTAACCTTAGGTCTTCATTTATAATCTGCCAACATTACATTAACCAAAGGTAACTATGTTTTGGGATCTTTGACCAAACAATGAGTTTGGTGAATGGGTGAAGTGTGGGGCCTTCTATGGGGCTGGTTAGGATAGGGGGGGGGGGGGGGTTATTGTGCAAGTTTTTGGAAGTTGAGGGGTTAAGAAGGTAAGTTAGGGGTTAAGTATGATGTTTAGTGTGTTTAACTGTTCTTATGATTTTAAGGTGTTTTATCACCATAACTAGCTTTAAAACATCAAAACTATGCTTCTAGTCTATTTTGGTGTTTTGGTAGTGTCCGGTTGTCGGTTCGTTAAAGTGCTAAATAGTGAATTTTACAAGGTATGAAGTACCTTTTGTGACAGGTTTTCATTCCCGACACTTTACAAGTTATTCTGGATACTTAATCATTAAGTTTGCATGTTATTTTATTGTTAAAGTGCTGAATTTTGCTGAATTCTGCATTTAAAGTGCGTTTCGGAAAATTTTAGTGCTTATTTTAGCTTTCGGAAAGTGTAAATGTAAACCCTTGTTCACCCACTTGGGTTTTAATGTATTTTTTATGTTGGACCTACATCTAAGTCCTAAATCTATTGTTTGCTGTATACTGATGTTGTGCTAACACAACTTATCTAACCAGTGGGTTTACTTAATTGTTTTGACGCAACGCTTAAGGTATTGTATAATGTGACAAATAAAGTATGAAACATGCATGATTTCAGATGCATAACATGTAAGCATATAATGTTGACGTGTAAACACATACATGCAGGAAATAAATAATTATCAAAATGGTATGGAAATTACCGGTTTCGTGCCAGTTGTCACATATAGAGTCGGCCCTCTACGTAGTATAAAATATTTATTTTTTTCGGTTGTATACAAAGGATACCCCTATCCCAAAAATAAAATTTGTAATAGTCTTAAATTTTTGGGCTAGATCTGTCACTGTATAGCATGTGATGTAAACAAACCTCGCGCGCTATCCCGGTCGAGAAACAATTAGAAGTAGAAGAGGTCAATAACTTGTCTAATGTCGTCTCTCTACTTGAAAGTAAAGCCGAAGTTTGTGATCTGAGTAAGGAAGAAAAGAAGCTGAGAGTGGAGTGCAGAAAAAAGTTGGTGGTTATTGAAAGAAATAAGAGTAGGGACCTTCAACAGAAGGCTCGGGTCAATTGGATAAAAGATGGCGATGAAAATACTTCCTTCTTCCATGGTTGGATAAATCACCGTTCAGCTAAAAATCGTATAAACGGTCTGTTCTTCAATGGGGTTTTGGTTACCGACCCCGACTCTCTTAAGGAAGAAACTAGGAAGTGGTTTAGAAAGCAGTTCGCGGAACCGATTCGTAGAAGACCCTGTTTTGACGGGTCTGCTCTTCCAAAGCTTGACGATTCGGTGGTCTCGACTCTTTCGGCTCCTTTCTCTGCTGACGAAGTTTGGAAGGCTATTCGGGGGTGTAATGGAGGGAAAGCACCAGGCCCAGATGGGTTCACTCTTCGTTTTTACAAAAAATACTGGGATCTTCTAAAGCCGGCTATTATGCATGTGTTGTCGGATTTTCATGAAACCGGGGAGATTAGTCACGGGTGCAATGCGACGTTTATTGCTCTGATCCCCAAGATTCAAGATTGCCAAAACCTTAGTGATTTCAGACCGATCTCTCTAGTTAGCTCCGTTTATAAAATCTTAGCTAAAGTTCTGGCCTTGCGGCTGAAGCCATGCATACATGATCTTATATCCCCTACGCAGTCGGCGTTCGTTGGGGGAAGAAACATCTTGGACAGTGCCTTAATTATCAGCGAGGTGGTGGCTTGGGCGATGAAGGCGAAGCGGGAAGTTATGATTTTCAAAGTAGACTTCCAAAAAGCCTACGACTCGGTCAATTGGAAGTGTTTGTTGAAGGCGTTAAGTTACATGAACTTCCCTCCCAGGTGGGTCAGTTGGATCAGCGGTTGTCTCAGTTCCGGTAGGGGCTCGGTCCTGGTTAACGGTTCACCGACTGGAGAATTCGCTTTCAAAAGGGGTCTCAGGCAAGGTGACCCGATGTCCCCATATTTATTCATCATCATAATGGAAGTCTTTAATCTTTTTTTAAAGAGGGCAGCCGATATGGGCCTGTTTCACGGCCTAAAACTCCCAAATGACGGGCCCACGATCACGCATCTAAGTTACGCAGACGACGTCGTATTTATTGGCAATTGGTCAGAGCACAACTTTGCTAGTATTAATCGGTTTCTGAGGTGCCTGTATCTTGTGACGGGCCTTCAGGTAAATTATAACAAGTGTAGCCTCTACGGAGTGGGTGTCGATAATGAGCAGGTGAAAAACATGGCGAAGAAATTAAATTGCGAGGTAGGCCGCTTCCCTTTTAACTACCTTGGCATCCCCATCGGTGCTAATATGAAGCTTACAAAAAACTGGACCACTATGATCGAGAAGGTCCAGAGAAAACTTTCACGCTGGAAGGCGAAATCGATGTCCTTTGCGGCCCGGGTCACTCTGGCAAAAGCGGTGCTGGGAAGTATTCCATCGTACTATCTCTCGCTTTTTTCGGCTCCCAAGAGTGTTATCAGAAAAATTGAAGGGATCAGGAGAGACTTCGTTTGGGGTAAGAGCGGTAATTCGAATAAAATGAGGTGGGTAAAATGGAAAGTCATGCTGAAACCTAAGACGAAAGGGGGGCTCGGTATCGGTAACATGTCAGATTTTAACATCGCTATGATGTCCAAATGGTGGTGGAGGTTTAAAGACGACCCGACTCAGTTATGGGCTGCTGTCATCCAAGCGATACATAAAAATATTTTGGACTCAAAGCTAATTCCGGCAAAAAAATCTATTGCTGGAGTTTGGAAGGATATTTCGGCGGTAGAAGACACCCTTTCTAAGCGCGGTCTAGACATAAACCAGAAATTGAAGGTAAAGGTTGGGAATGGGAAAAATGTTCGCTTCTGGAAAGATAGTTGGCTCCAAAACGTCCCTCTCCGGGTGAACTTCCCGGATCTCTTCAAATTAGCTAAAGATAAAGATGGAACAGTGCATGAATATTCAGTTAAGGAGGGCTCGTCTGTCTTCTGGCAATGGGCCTGGATGAGAGGCCCCTCTACGGGTCTGGAATGGCAACAGGTGGCTTGTCTCTCGGACCTCCTTCGGCCCTTAAACTTCACGGCAAACGAACCGGACAGGTGGGTTTGGGAGAATAATGAAGGAGTCAGTTTCTCAGTTAAAGAGGTTCGTTCGGAGGTGGCGGTTGAGGAAAATGACGACGACCAGATTGATCGATACAAATGGAACTCTTGGGCTCCGCTAAAGCATAACTACTTACTGTGGCGGGCCCTGAAAGGTAAAGTGGCGGCAAAATCATGTCTGATCAAAAGAGGTATTCCGGTTCAGAACATGCTTTGTGATAGATGCGGGTATGGTATTGAAGATGTTAACCATGTTTTCGTCAACTGCATTTGGGCCCGTAGAATTTGGTGGCAGGTTGCAGTTTGGTTACGTATCCCCCCTCCATTGACAGCGACCAGTTTAAAGGAAGTGTGCAATGTCTTCTCGGGCAATATAGGGTCGGCTAATTGGAAGAAGATCGTTCATCTGGTTACTTTGGCTACGGTTTGGCGGATTTGGCACGTCAGGAACCTTAAGGTCTTCGAGGGGCGTTTTATTCCTACTCGGAGGATTATGGATTTCATTAAGGAGGATACTTTCCTTTGGGTGACGCACCGGTCAAACTTACCCAACCCGGATTGGGAGAAGTGGGTGGATTTTAGCATAGTTGACTTGTTGTAATGCCTTTTGTCCGTTTCTGTTCGTTTGTTTCTTTTCGCTTTCTTGTTTTGTGTTTCTCAGCTTCTTGCTGGCTCTTTTTATATATATAAAAAGTGTGTTGCCGTTCAAAAAAAAAAAACAAATCAAGGATACATGACATATTAAAGAAGACAACAAAAGACACACTTGCCATATATTACACTCAATGACGGGAGGGTAGTTTCAACCTCCAATGTCGTGAAGCACAACTCATTAAAGATCATATTGGGCGTGAAGTGTAAAAGACATTTATTTTGTGTAGGCCTTCGTAAGCAAGCTACATTTTGTCATATTGCATACTTAGACTATACTGAGCGCACAAATGAGTTACAAGGTGTATTATCGGGAGGGGATGGGTCGTTAGTATTAAATGTTTTGAATTTTTACTCCTAAATAATTATAGATTTATGAATTTGTTTGTTTACTTGTTCTTTAGCACATGTGTTACATGGAAGAAATATGAAAGAAATACATCTGATCATATAAAATTGGCCGACTTTGTTCCACATGTTCTTAAATACAATCTCTTATTGAGAAATGTTTTAATGCAATACCAAAGCATCCCCAACTATTGAATTCTCCAAGGGTGTGCTTCAACATACCCATTAATGAATAAATTTTGAGAATAAAGTTAAGCCAAATGTACGATTACATGAAAGTAATAACGGTAATGATATTTACTTTTGTTTTTACTTTGTAATCATCTTTAAGCACATGTTACTCTATAGCCTTAATCACACAACCTTGATTACAAGAAATAGTGTCTATTAATGATTACGTTCTTTAACTCTATACTGAGTGTAAGGAGATACGATTTGTATATTGTCAATTTCCATTGTCGAAACACCTCATGATCCACCATAAAAAATGGCATCAACCAACCATTATTACGTTGACACGTGACATTATATAGCATTAATTACACAAAAATAATGTTGATCAGTATTCCATACTACGGAGATGGAGTTTCCTAGTCTTCGACAGAAACACTTAGGGGGCGTTTGGTTTGCAGGAATTTAAGGGAATTGGAATCTGAATTCCATCTCTTAGTATATTTGGTTCATAGAATTTGATGGGATTGTAATCTCAATTCCAATCTTCATGTGTTTGGTTGACAATGGAATTAGAATTGGAATTAGGCATGAATTACTTCAGATCTATATCAATACTATGTAATAAAAGAAACCAATGGAGGGACAGTTGTCATTATTCTAGGCCATCCTTAATTGTAGATAATTATTATTTAATTTAAATTATTAAATATAAATTAAATTAAGAGTAAATTGCCAAAATCGTCCCTGAGGGTTGGGCATGCTTGTCATTTTCATCCAAAACAACTTTTTTGTACAACATAGTCCTTCACTTTTGGGATTTTTTGCTATTTTTATCCAAACGTCTGACTTTTTTTTGCCAAAATCGTCCCTGAGATTTGGGATTTTTTGACATTTTCATCCAAATGTTTGATAGAAAAAATAAAGCAAATTAGATGTTTGGATGAAAATGACAAAAAATCTCAAAAGTGAAGGACTATATTGTACAAAAAAGTTGTTTTGGATGAAAATAACAAACATGTCCAAACCTCAGGGACGATTATGACAATTGATGTGCGTGAAAGTGTCGTATATTTTAGGTGTATATTTTAAGCCCTTTTTAACACTTATTTTAGCCAAGTTTTAAATTTATAAAACACGATATTTCACTAACACTAAACACACATATGGGCAAGTGCACCCATCGTTGAGTGTAGTATAGCGTTGGTAAGATACCGAGGTCGTCCAAGGACACAAGAGCTTTTAGTACCGGTTTATCCTCAACGTCTAACCAAAATAAAAAGTTTAGAAAATGTTTTAAACTAAGAAAAATAAAACTAACTAAAATGCTGAAAATAAAAATAAAAGAAAAAACAGATAGACAAGATGAATCACTTGGTTCCGACTCGTATCTAGTATAACCTTTGATTATTTCCGCACTTTTGCACATAATTAAGAGATTATCTTAGTTATTTTAGTAGGCCCCTCTTTTGAAGGTGACGTTACCCTCACCCCAGTAGTTTGAGTCAGCAGGGATACAATCCTAAAGGGGTGGATTATTGGAAGATAATTAATTAAGTTATTAATGCAGTATTGTGGTAGGCCCCGCTTTTGGCGGTGACGTTACCCTCGGCTAAGTAGTCTGAGTCAGCAGGGATACAGTCCTAAGTAGCCGGGTTATAGTATTAATAGTAGTTAGCTTATGAGGGGATCAAAGAGTTTGGACCCCCGCCATCCAATACCGTGAAGTATTGAAGGAGGTCCTACTAAATTTGACCCAGGTCCATTGCAGGACCTCTAAACGCTGAACAATGGCAAGACCTTTACCAAACCGTTCCCTTAACCCCCTACCAGGTAGCCAACATACCTCCATATAGACCGTGGAGATATGAATGGTGAAAATCCTTTATTTTATATAGACAGTAAAATAATGCCAAGACACCACGGACAAACGATAAGGAAAGATCACCTTCAACATAAGTAACTAGTTATTAAAGTCATTAATACAAAACCAAATAAAAAGTGCAAAAGATTAGAAATAAAAAGTATTAAACTAGACACTTTGTCTTCACCAAGTGATGTAAGAGACTTAGGCAAACATGGCCTTGATTGTCAAGAACTCTTACGATCAATCTTGGATCCCGAGACGACTCACACACTCTACGATGGACAATGGATGATGGTGGTGGATGATGGTGTTGTGATGGTGGTGGGTGGTGGATGAAGTGTGAGAGAGGTGGTGTGCCAAGGGATGAGATGAAATGAATCCAAGCACTCCTATTTATAGGCTGAACAGAGAGCTGGACACGGCCCCGTGTCCGCTGGGCACGGCCCCGTGCCCGTCTGACACTCTCTCTCCTCATTAATTGTAATTCGCAATTACAATAAATGCGCCTGCTGTACTTTTGACACGGCCCCGTGTCCGCTGGGCACGGCCCCGTGGTGGGCAATGGAAGCTTCTATAGATTTGTCTTTTCTGCTGCTTCTTGGGCACGGCCCCGTGCTGGCTGAGCACGGGGCGTGTTCAGCCTTCTGTTTTCTCTATTTTGCTTTGGAAGGTGCCGTTGAGGGTTCGGGCAGTCCACTAATGTTCCTTTTCTTGTATTTATGTTGGATTTAGCTGTCTTTTTGCTTTTTTTGTGTTTTTGAGCTCATTTAATCCTGAAAATACAAAAGGAAGACAAAAACACTCTTTTTCCAATATTAGTACTAAAAAAGGGTTAGTTTTATGCCTCATTTGATGTAATTTATATGTTGCATTTTACACACATCAAATACCCCCACACTTGAACTTTTGCTTGTCCTCAAGCAAAACTCTTTAATATGTGGCTTACACTCCCAAATGGAATAGGTAGAAGAGAAGGTTTTGGGCTTGTCATAAAGTGTCGGGATTTCCAAGATCTTTTTGGGTTTTAGTTTTATTTATTTACCCTCCTATTCGTAATGATTTATTTAGAACTGTTCATAAAAGAAATTACTTATTTGGGCATAACATGCCTTTTTAAAATTCTATTTATATACAAGTTCACATACCTCGCGGGGAAATCACTCACACTCGGCCGAAAGTGTATTTTTAGTGAATCACTCGAGAGCGGCACGGAACTTACTCCTACCATAGGCTTGCCAAGAAATCAATCCTCCTCCTTTTTAACTTTTATACCTTTGTAGATATCAAGAGGACTTTGTGGGTTAAGGGTTGGCTAGGGTTAAAGGTAGGTGGTTGGGTTAGTGGTTAGTAGAAAAAGGCTAAAAGCGTAACAAGTGTCGGTTTTCGTATTTTTACAATTTTTTTATTTTTGATGAAGCTTTTATTCAAACAAAGTTATTTTTGATTACTTTGTTTGTTTATTTTCTTTTTGCTTCATCATTATCAAACATTTTTTTTTTTTTTTTTTTTTTTTACGAAGAACCGAACTTGTTACTAAAATAAAGGGAAAAAAATGAAAAAAGGTTTTGGTGGGTAAAAGGGTTTTTTGTTTGGGTGATGAAACGAAAAGGTTTAGGCTCAAAGGGGCTAACTAGGGGGATTTTTGGGTAGGTGGTAAAAGAAAAAGAAAAATAATGGTGTAAAAATGAAAAAGGTTAGTCCTAATGCCTCCATCATGTACTTACTCGGGTTTAAGTTGATAAGGACCGGGAATGTATTGTCATGGCAAGTTCTAGAGTTGTAAGAACCAAGCGGCTATTCACACAAGAAACGAAAAATGAGCATTTAGTCAAATGATATGTAATTGTGTGCTCAATAAAGGCTCAAAACTCACTTTTGTGGGAATGGGTTTTTATGTGATCAAGTATATATAATCAAATTTTAAATAAGTTTGTCATGCCTTTTCATAATTTTCTTATGTTGGTTCTTTTTATCACTACGCTATCGGTTGTAAATTTGTAAAAATATAACCTTTTTGAGAACTTGAATTTCCCGAGTTAAACCTAGACAAGTAAAAAAAAAAATGAAATTTTTGAAAAAATTTGGGGTGATTAGCGGTTCCAATAGAGTTTTGTATAAGGCTTGTATTTAGGACTTGCAAAATTCAAGGTTTTAACATCCCCCCCACACTTAAATTACACATTGTCCTCAATGTGTCCCAAAAATAAATTTTTAGGTTGATTAGATGTGTAAAATGGTGTTTAAAAAGCAAAAAATTGTGTTACTGGGCACTGAACACGGCCCCGTGTTGAATGGGCACGACCCCGTGTTCAGGTGCCAGTAACAAGAACTTACAGAAGGTGGACACGGCCCCGTGTCCACTGAACACGGCCACGTGTCTGACAAAATTCTGCTGAACAGAAGCCAAACAACAAGTCAGGGAGGTGAGCACGGGGGCGTGTTGGCTGGACACGTCCCCGTGTGGACAGTCTGAAAGCCTGAAAAACAGGTTTCTTCCTCCGGTTTTTCCATTCTAGCCCTATAAGTGCTGAGGCTTAACACCCTAAGCCTTGGTTTGTACCTGTTTCATCACTTAATACCACACCAAGCAACACAAACATCCTACATTACCAAAGTCAATTGTTCCAAGCATAAAGTAAAAGAAAAATAAAATGCAGAAAATAGTTAGGAAAAGTAAATTGTCTAACACTTGGCACGCAGGCCATCAATTGTTCAAGATTGCAAAGGGTTAACCTGGGGAGTCATCAATCAACCGCTTCCTCCTATGCTCCTCCCGCCTACTCCATGGCATCATCATCAATATCATCATCATCATCATCGTCATCCCCTCCACGGCGTGCAATGTGGTCTCGTATGTATCCGACATCGTCTTGTATCTCGGATAGGTTTCTCTCGATAGCTCCGACCCGGTGGTAGGTGTTGCTCGCCATGTTATAGGTGTTCCGAGTACACATGAGGTTTTCCTGCAACAAATCATGCAAACTTTGAAAATTAGGAAAACTGCCTCCCGAGGAGGATGATTGGCCCGGATCACCGTGGGGTGGGTATTGGTACTGATGATGTTGCGGAGCTGGGAGGACAAGTGCTTCTTGCGGGTTCCATGCATGACCTTGCATCCTTTGAAAGGTTACCGTCCCGTCTTCTGCCTCATAAACCAGGTTCATCGAGCGGCATATGTGAATATCCACCGTACCTGACCATGGGCTCCTCTCAAATGACCTTGGAATGTGGGCGAAGTGCTTGAAGAGACGGTACACCCATCCCCCGAAGAAAATAGGAGTTGGTGCACTAGCAAGGCGGTTGTGATGCATGTTTCGGAGCATGAGGAACGGAACATCGAGCGGCCTGCGGTTGTGAATGCAATGGAGGACAAGCAAATCTCTTAACCCAACGACGCCACCACTGTCATGCCTTTGGCTAAGAGAGTAGCCGAGGAGCCTATGAATGTATCTGTAAAGCGGATCCCTCAGCTTGGTACTCTTAGTGCTGCTCGGATTGTAGAACCCTTCCCCAATCTGAGCCCACATGGCTTGGCGCTCGTTGTCTTCGATCTCTCTCAATCCCCCTGTATTTTCTTCGTTTCCCGCATCCTCCTCCGCATACAACCCGATGACACCCCGTCATCATCGAACGGGTCGCACCTTGAAGTGAATGCAAAGGTGCTGTAGAATTCCAAGGTGCATTCATGGACGGAACGGAGTCGGGTTGTTAGCGCGACTCTGAGTGGTCCCGTGACAATGTTGTTGAAACGGTCAATTTGATTCACCATGGTTAGTAGTTCTGTGCACGCCTGCCTCGGGTATTCCTCCGGCCTTGTTTGAAGAAGCTCGTATCGAGCTCTTGCATCTAGCTCATTGGCGTTGAATCTAGTAAACTTCCTGGCCATCTGCAAGAATACACCAAAAGTTAGCATGAAACAGAAATATTTTCGGACAAAAACTGCAAACAGCGGGCTGGACACGACCCCGTGCCCAGCGGACACGGCCCCGTGTCCAGGGGTCTGTTACTCAAAAATCCCATTTTTCGACCCGGTTTCGAAAACTTGAAAATTTTTGAACCACTAGGTGCGGTTTCCCCCGAAAATGAAACCCTAAGTGCCGTTTTTCCCAAAATATCCCGTTTACCCTATCAATTTTATCTATTTCGGTTCAAGAACAAGGGTTTGGGGTTTTTGTAAGAAATCGGGTGAATCTATAAACAATACAAGTGTATTTACTCCCCTTAACACTAATCTAACTAAATGCAAACAGATTTAGGCAAAAATTGTTGGGTCTAAATCGTGTAGTCTAATGTTATCAACGAATCAAGTCAATAAAGTCAACGCCAACAAGTCAAAGTCAACGGGCAAATCGACACGAGAAGATCGAAGAAAGATATGGCGTGTGAACGTTCGAGATATGATAGTTTTATTGCTTTGGATAGTTAAATATATTTTGTTTTAAACAAAATATATTTATTATCTTATTTAATTAGTCTTCATGTTTATTGCCCCTTTTAGTAAGTTATTATCTTTAGGGTCCTAAATGTAATTAGCCAAAAGTTGTTTTGGCTATAAATAGAAAGAGATGATTAGGGTTTCTGGACACACTTTTAGAAAAGATTTGGGGGCTACACTTGTATTATCATTTGCAAATCATTCAAGGGTTTTAATTGCAATATTTTGAGTGTGTTCATCTTTGATTTGTTTATTGAAAATCAGATTTTGGCTCAATTTGATCCTAACAATTTGGTATCAGAGCTTGGTACTCGAATTTGGGATTCAACAATCTTCAAATTCATCCTAAAAAATCTGATTTTGATTTGAAAAGTTTTGAAACTTTTAGGGTTTTTGATTTTATTCACTTTTTCTTCAAAAATCTTGTTTTTAAAAGGTTTAAATTATGTGTTTGCTGATTGTGAGTTGAGACTAGTATTATTTGAAAGATTCATAGTGATTTTATATCATTTCAAGAGGTTTCGGCTCAAATCAGAAGGTTTTTGATGAGTTTTTGAAGTTTCTGGGCGTTTTTTTATGAATACAGCGATTTTATTTTGAATATAGCGTTTTTATTGAAAGTTCTGGTGAATTTGTGTTTTCCGGCAACTTTCCGGCGAAATTAACTTTTCCGGCGAAATTAAATCTTGAACGCGAGTTCAAGTTTTCCGGCGTATTAAATACGCCGGTAAGTCACCGTTTTCCGTCGCCGTGATTCCGCCGGTTTTAACCCGACCGGAGTTTTTATTAAAAAAAAAAAATTAAAATAGAAAGAGTAGAAAAGGTAAACGGCGTTTTGGGGGTTTTGGTTCTTGTTTGTTTCACTCATCTCCGGTAATCATCAATCACAAACACAAGCTACATCTTCAACAATTTTAACAGTTTAACAGTTAAAAGAAAGAGTAGAATCAGAAATATTTTTTAACAAGAAACAACATCTTCAACAACACCCCGCCGTCGTTCGCCGTCACTGTCCAAAATCACCGTGAATAACTTCAAACCTGTGACACCATTTAAACCCTTCCAAACCACCCTCTTAAACCACCATCGTATAAACATCACCGTCTCCTCACCACACTCTCCGTTCACCAATCACCGATCACCGATCACCGGTCAACGTACACCACCTTATTCCAAACACCACCACCACAACTCCGCCGTAGTCTACCTTTCAACCACCACTTCCCCACCTTATATCCGCCATCCTCCAACCACCCACCACAGACGACCACCTCCATACACACCACCACCGTCAGATATCCCCTTTACCTACACACTCGTCCCTCACACGCGCCGCCGTCGATCTCACCACCTCCGCCGCGAACAACACTGCATCACCACAATCCGCCGCAAGCTATCATCTTTTGAGTGTGTGTTTGTTCTAGTGAGAGAATAGAAGTAGAGAGAGAGAGATTGTGTTGTTGTTGGCTGCTATTGTTGTTCTTCGAATAGATTGAAGTTTTGTGTTTTGTGTTTTGTTTTGGGTGTTGTTGCTGTTCATCATAGAGTGAGAGAAAGATACGATCAAAAGAAAGAAGGGGGCGGCTAATTAGTTTTAGGGTTTGTGTGTGTTGAAGATAGGTCATAGGGAGAGAGAGTAATATGAACGGTTGATGCTTTCTTTCAAATATTAGAGTTTCATTAATTAAAAAAAAAAAAGGATTGATTGATATTAAAATAAAACAATAGTGGTGACAGCTTTTGGAAAGGAAAGAATCGCGGGAATACACAAACATAAATTTGAAATCATAAATTGTAGTTTATATCTCTTTGAAGTCCGATTAAAATATATATTTATTTTAAAGGGTAAGTTGGCATAGATTTTTTGAATGGACTAGCTGATGGTATTGAAATATTATCTATTCTTGGGCCGGGTCTTAAAACTTTTTATTCGCGGGCTTTGAATTTTTGATCAATTTTGGGTCGGGTTTTAAGTTTATTTTATTTAGGCCTTTTAAAAAATTAATTTGTATTCGCAAAATTGAGTTGGGTCGGGATTTTTATGTTATTTTCAAAGTAATTTGACCTGGGTTTTGAGCTGATACAAATATTTTTTTAGAGGGATTAATTAAAAAAAATGTTTCAAAATCAGTTAACTCGCATTGCACAAGTTGAACATGAAACGGGAACCGCACCCCGACCTCCAAAGTTGAAAGGATCAGCCAATTTCAGCAGTTGGAAAAACCAAATCAAGTCCTTTTTCGAGTACACAGACTATAACCAATGGATCTCAATCACTGTCGGACCTCACGTCCCCATGACCGTTCGTGATGACATGCGTGTAGTCAACAACGATCCCTCGACTTACACAGATAAAGACAAGGCATTGATTCAACGTGATCGTCGGGCTCATGCTGCTTTAACAATGGCCATATCAACAAACGACTACAACATGTTTGAAGAATACACGACAGCAAATGAACTATGGTTGGCGTTGATTGATTTCTATGAAGGAGACAAGGAATTGATTCGGAACAAAAGGAACATGGTCCAAACGGAATATGACATGTTCTGCGGTGTTCGCGGGGAAAGCTTATCAGGTTACATCAGCCGATTTTTAAACATGAAGGCAAAAATGAAAAAGGCTGGTAATCCAATCACCAACCGCGCTGCAATCAGTAAACTTTTGAACTCACTTCCAAAAGAGTGGAGCTTAAAATGTATGAAAATTAAACAAAGCTTCTTAAACAATTGGAATCCAATCACGTTATCAGATGTGATCGATGCTCTAGAATCTTTCGAAAGAGATCAAGCCGAACATCCTCATAAATCTGTACAATCTGCTGATGCGCACAAGAACATGACATCTGTACCCCCAACAACCTCCAACGACTCTAGCTCACAAGCTGCAAACGCGTCAAACTTCAACAATGCTTCCGCAAACTCTGAAAAGGCTCCACAACGTGATGAAAAGAATACTGTGGTCGATGATGCTCAAGCTGTGAAGAAGGAAGAAGGGAGCAGTGTAGCAAGTGAAAAGATAGAAGAAAAGATTCCTGAAGAGGCGATGAAAATGGAATCCAACAAAGAAAGGGATGAGGAAGACTTGGCAAACAGCATTCCTTACGAGTTTAAAGTCAAATTATGTTCCCAACCATGTGTGAACGTCGTGGCACATTACAAATCCCTCAACCGTGACCTAATTAGAGACAAAGAAAAAGTTTTGCAATTTAACAAAGAGTTGAAAGAAAATGAAGCTGCATATCAGAGAAAGTTGAATTCGACTTTAGCTGAAATGCAGACTTTAAAAGAATTTGTTTTCAGAAAAGATTTTGTCATAAACGACTTAACTGAAAGATTAGAAAAATCTCAAAATGAAAATAATAGATTGCAAATCATAATTGATAAATGGAACGTCAGTAAAAAGGCACTGGTTGACATTAAAAATTGCCAACGACCGACATATGTGAAGGATGGGATTGGGTACAAGGACAAGCTCAGAAACGAAAGAAAACTCTTCTTTCCACCACATAGCAAAAACTATGTACCCATGCCATCACCTCATCCTGATAATGATTTGATTAATGAAAATGATCTTGTTGCTGAAGATGTTTCTTGTGAAAATGAAAAGGCTTCTAACCTTTCTGATAATTATGCAGATGTGATAGAACGTGATGAAGATGGATGCAATGACGAATGTGGTGGTTCGAAGATAGGCATAGGTTATTCAGGCGAAAGTTATTCCACCGTTAACTGGTTCGCCTGGAATTGTAATAAGGAAAACAATACTTCATTTCAAAATGAATGTAATGGCCGTGTGCCTACATTTAAAAACCACAACCATGATAATGTAGTGATTGAATGTCATGATTTAAATTCTGCTTTTTGTGATGAAAAAGTTGTGTGTGAACCTCCTGTGTTTGTTCCAGAATTGAAGCAAAACAGATTCGGAAAATTCCTCACGGAGGAGATTCCAGAATTTGTTCCATCTCACACTAGTACGTCAGAGTCAGAGAAAGAGCTAAATGAAGAAAGTAGTAGCGAAGACACAAACACCACAACTTCAGAAGGTGGCGAAGGAAGCTCAAGTGATGACCACGATTCAGACTTTCAGTCATTCCAAGAATGGGAAAGCTCAAATAACTTGGAAACTTCAGTAACGGATGCTTGTAAAACGGTTGAAGACCTTGAACCATCAGGTGTTCAAGAATCAACAACCTCAAATGACACTGCAAGTCCAGTCAATCAAGATCCACTAGAAGAACACTTAGTTATTGAAGACTGCACAAGCTCAGATGATGAATCAATGTTGAATGAAAGTGTTGGGGAGTCAAAGATCAAAAGATCATCTGAATTTGTCGAACATCACGTCTGTCAACATGCTGAGTCAAGCTCACAGCAATCCCCTCCCCTAGTTACATCACACGGAACTGCAAAGTCTCAAAAGCCATTCAAGGCTTGTTTTAGGTGTGGAAAAGAAGGTCATGTGCTCAAGCAATGCCCAGAACGACACGATCCAGACAGTAAAGGCAACCAATATTGCTTTTATGGATCAAAAGGTAAAAATCACACATCTTTGAAAGATCAGATGAAAAACTTTTCATCCAGGTCTCCACATGTGAAGCCGGTTTCACATGATTCAAAGATGAAAAGGACCAACACATCAAAACCTCAATCTTTCCCTCTGGGTCTTAAACATAAAATTATTTCAAACTTTAAATCTTTTACAAACAAAATTTTTAAACCAACACAGGTTTGGCGAGTCAAACCAATGGTTGTAAAAGAAATCAATGAGGGAAAAGATTTGGCATATCGGAAGGTTTCCTATATTGATGAAAAAGGACAACCCAAGACTACGATGGCTTGGGTTCCACTCTCTAACTGAATTGCTTATGAGTGTAGGAACATCCAATGAGGACTGTTAGTAACACTGGTTATTATCAGTGGTTGTTCCAAATACAAGTTCGAAGAGGAAAATCACAGGTTTGGTTATGGTATCTAACCTGGTCGCGCACTCAACGACGCTGTAACACACACTCATTTTCTTGCTGATATATGCTTTTGTGTGCCTGGTGTGGAAGACTTTATTTTGTAAATACATGTTTTATAATTTTTTAGTTTTTCAGTAAATGATTGTACATAAATAAAATTTTAAGGGGGAGTATTAAAATACTTCCTAGACCATGAGATGTGATTATTGCAAAATAATCATGATCCTATATGAGAAATGATAGGAGCTAACCTGATTACGTCTTCGCATGAATAGGATCGGATGGAGGATACGGCTCCAAGTTAACGATATGTCGGTAGATTCAGCAACACCAACGAGTAAACTGTTGTTAGGGAGCAAAACATAACGTCTACACAAGGATTCTGGCTTTTCTCAGGCATTACGCATCTTAGTGGGTAACACGTTGCGGCATATGGCTTAATGGTCTTAAATCTTGCGTTGATAGATTGCCAAAGTCTGAGATCTCGGGTCTTTATATTGGTTTTCATTCGGGGGTATCATAGTTGGTCTTCTGCTGCATCCAGATACATGCTGACCTAGAACTCCTATGATATCCCTTCATAATAAGCGCCTTAAAAAAAAAAAGGCCAAACCATTTCATAATAAGTGCCATTTTTGGCCAAAACCTTTTGATGGATTAGTTTCGGTCTCTCTGCTGTACGAAAGTACTGACCTGTTCACCGAACTATCTGTCTCAACCCTCGATAGTTCTTGGGATCTCTGTTGTACGAAAGTACAGACCTGATCTCCGCTCTATCGTTGAAAAGAATGAATCCAATATACTCACCTGTTATGAAGAACCTTTGTGCATACCTTGATCGCGGGGGTATGTCCTGATGTGGGACTCACGGGCAAAATGTTTCTATTCCTAATAGCTTGTGTGGGGGCCATAGAATTCTTGTCAATATTACCAAAACATAAAAAAAAAAGCTCACCAAAAGCATGTTGAAAGAAGGATGCATGGATTTAAGAGGACAAACATACCAGCAATCGTTCTTGAGTCGTAGCTATCCTAAAGAAAGTTGAAGTGTGACTAGGCTTTTCAAGTTGGTATGATCTCATATTTGATCAGCTCTAAATCTCAAAGGTTGAAAGTAAAAAAAAAAAAAAAAAAACTAAAATCCAAAAATATTTTGATTTGTGTACAGTTGTTTTTCTAAGTCTTCCATATCACATCAATCGTGTCTCAAACCACTTGAGATACTCTTTCCATAGCACACTACAGATGAATACGACTTTGTCTGTACTTTGAATCAGTCTAAAAGAAAATTTGGAGTTGTGTTTGTGATTGTGAACAGGTTACTTCGACTATTTGCTACAATGATGGCCGATCATCAATTGAGCAAGATACCAGACCAAAGCACCTGTTTCCTGAAGATTGTAGAAGATACCGAGCTAGGAATCCTCCTCCTACGTCTTCTGAATTACTCAAGCTAAAAGAGAGTTGGAAAAAGGTTGTTCCTGATTGTCAAAGATGATGCATGCAAAAAGGGGGAGCTTATCTAGATAAAGTACTAAAACAGCAAAGTTTCAAAAGAAGATCTTCAGTGAAGAAAATTTGGAAAGCATCAGTCTAGGGGGAGATTGTTGGGTCTAAAATTGAGACTGAAGCTTGCCAAATTGAAGATCACATCATGCATGATGTTGACGGTTCTAAAGATGATGCAAGAGTTTGATAACATTAGCCTAAGGGGGGAGATTGTTGGGTCTAAATCGTGTAGTCTAATGTTATCAACGAATCAAGTCAATAAAGTCAACGCCAACAAGTCAAAGTCAACGGGCAAATCGACACGAGAAGATCGAAGAAAGATATGGCGTGTGAACGTTCGAGATATGATAGTTTTATTGCTTTGGATAGTTAAATATATTTTGTTTTAAACAAAATATATTTATTATCTTATTTAATTAGTCTTCATGTTTATTGCCCCTTTTAGTAAGTTATTATCTTTAGGGTCCTAAATGTAATTAGCCAAAAGTTGTTTTGGCTATAAATAGAAAGAGATGATTAGGGTTTCTGGACACACTTTTAGAAAAGATTTGGGGGCTACACTTGTATTATCATTTGCAAATCATTCAAGGGTTTTAATTGCAATATTTTGAGTGTGTTCATCTTTGATTTGTTTATTGAAAATCAGATTTTGGCTCAATTTGATCCTACAAAAATTTTAGGTTCGATCCGGATGAACATCAAGAACCCTAGATTTTTCCCCAAATTTGTGGTGTATTAACTACATGCAAGTAACTAATCTAACTATTAGGAGTGATAGAATCATACCTTGACGTTGTTAGATCGATAAGAGACGTTGGAATTTCGCGAAAAATTGCCTGGAACCAGAGCTTTTGTGGGGAAACGGGGCGTGTGGAATGAAGAAACTGTTTTGAAAAAGGGGTTTTATCCCGTCTGCAGCGCGAACACGGCCCCGTGTCCAGCGGACACGGCCTCGTGCCGAGCTTCTCTCTCTTTTTTTTTTTTTCCGTGTGTGTGAGTGCCCCTTTTTCCCATAAGCTATGGTTTAGAAAACTTACCGCTTTATTTTGCCGCCTCAATCGTTCATAACTTACCAGGCATGATGTTTTTATTCTTCCACGGTTTGAAGCGAGATCTCTTCTTCCTCATCCTCAATAAATCCTTGATAGAGTTTCAGCCGTTGGCCATTGACTTTAAAAGGTGGCCCATTTTGAGGTTTAATTTCTACTGCACCGTGTGGAAAAATATGGGTGACGGAAAAAGGTCCTGACCACCTAGACTTTAATTTACCAGGAAACAATCGAAGTCGTGAATTAAACAAAAGAACTAAATCTCCTACCCGAAATTCATTAGGTTTAATATGTTTGTCATGCCAATTTTTCATTCTTTCCTTATAAATCTCAGAGTTTGAGTATGCATAATTCCTAAGCTCGTCTAATTCATTTATTTGACAAAATCGATTTTTACCAGCAAATTCTATATCTAGGTTTACATTTTTGATTGCCCAGTAGGCTTTGTGTGCAATTTCTACTGGCAAGTGACAACTTTTTCCATAGACTAGCTTATATGGGGTTGTTCCTATCGTTGTTTTATAAGCAGTTCGAAAAGCCCATAAAGCATCGTCTAATTTATCAGCCCATTCCTTTCTATTTAACCCTACGGTTTTTTCGAGTATTCGTTTTAACCCTCTATTGGTCACTTCGGCTTGTCCGTTTGTTTGAGGGTGATAAGCTGTCGAAACCCGGTGATAGACCCCATATCTTGTCAAAATTTTTTCAAGTTGATGATTACAAAAATGGGTACCTCTATCACTTATTAAAGCTTTAGGTGTGCCAAAACGAGAGAATAATTTTTTCAGAAATCTTACCACTACTCTTCCATCATTTGTTGGAAGTGCCTCGGCCTCGGCCCATTTAGACAGGTAATCTACTGCCACAAGTATGTATTTGTTTCCCTTCGATGGTGGGAAAGGTCCCATAAAGTCGAGTCCCCACACATCAAAAATTTCACAAACAAGAATGCCATTTTGTGGCATTTCGTTTTTGGAAGAAATATTACCTGTTCTTTGGCAAGCATCACATGTCTTTACAAGATTTTGGGCATCTTTGTAAATGGTTGGCCAATAAAATCCTGAATCAAATACCTTTCGTGCGGTACTGGCAGCACCATGATGTCCTCCGTATGGACCTTCGTGACAATGGCGGAGAATTCTTCGGGCTTCACTACCATGTACGCATCGTCTGACGAGTTGGTCGGCACACATTTTGAAAAGATATGGATCTTCCCAAAAATAGTGTTTCACATTGGCAAATAATTTTTTTCTTTGATGATGTGGCCATCCTTTTGCGACTATTCCACTAGCTAGGTAGTTGGCAAAGTCGGCGTACCATGGTTCTTCCTTAAATTCCACCAATTCCAGGGATTCAGTTGGAAATTTTTCGTTGATTTGCTCGTCCCTGGTTGCCTCCAAAGCTGGGTCTTCTAGGCGTGAAAGATGATCTGCTGCGGTATTTTCTGCTCCTCTTTTGTCTTTGATTTCAATGTCGAATTCTTGGAGGAGTAGAATCCACCTAATCAAACGTGGTTTTGCGTCTTGCTTCTTAAAGAGATATCGAATGGCTGCATGGTCTGTATAGACTATAGTTTTAGAAAGAACAAGATAAGAACGGAATTTATCAAAAGCAAATACCACAGCTAGTAACTCTTTTTCAGTTGTTGTGTAATTTTCTTGTGCATCGTTAAGTGTTTTACTAGCATAATATATTGGGTGGAAATGCTTTTCTTTTCTCTGTCCCAAGACAGCTCCAACTGCAAAGTCACTAGCATCACACATGATTTCGAAAGGAAACTTCCAATCAGGTGCTATCATGATAGGTGCATTGACTAGCATTTCCTTTAGGGTTAGAAATGCTTGATTGCAATCCTTGTCAAAGATGAAAGGAGCATCTTTTTCAAGTAATTTTGTTAGAGGCCTTGAGATTTTTGAAAAGTCTTTGATAAACCGCCTATAAAATCCGGCATGCCCTAGGAAGCTTCTAATAGCTCTTACGGAGGATGGAGGAGGTAATCTAGAAATGGTATCTATTTTGGCTCGATCCACCTCCATTCCTTCGCTTGAGATCTTGTGACCGAGTACTATTCCCTCCGTTACCATGAAATGGCATTTTTCCCAATTAAGGGCGAGGTTAGTTTCCTCACATCGGGATAGCATTCGTTCAAGGTTATCGAGGCATTGGTCGTATGAATCCCCAAAGATAGAAAAGTCGTCCATGAAGACTTCCATTGTCTTTTCTATCATGTCATGGAAAATGGCTACCATGCAACGTTGGAATGTTGCGGGGGCATTACATAGACCGAACGGCATGCGTCGATAAGCAAAAGTTCCATAGGGACATGTAAAAGTTGTCTTTTCTTGGTCTTCGGGTGCTATCGGGATTTGAAAGTAACCTGAAAAACCATCCAAGAAACAGTAAAATTTATGACCGGATAATCTTTCTAACATTTGATCAATGAAGGGTAAAGGAAAATGATCCTTTCTTGTTGCTTCATTTAATCGTCTATAATCTATACATACTCTCCATCCTGTGACGGTTCTTGTTGGTATTAATTCATTCTTTTCGTTAGTAATTACCGTCATACCTCCTTTCTTTGGAACTACTTGGACGGGACTTACCCAAGGACTATCGGAAATAGGATAGATACGTCTGGCGTCAAGTAATTTGATGACTTCGTTTTTAACCACTTCTTGAACATTTGGATTTACGCGACGTTGTGGTTGTATGACTGATTTGTAGTCATCATTCATCAAAATTTTGTGTGTGCACATAGGAGGACTAATTCCTTTTATGTCAACAAGTTTCCAAGCTATTGCATTTTTGTGTTTTTTCAAAAGACTAATTAGTTTTTCTTTTTCTAGGTTATCTAATTTAGACGAAATAATTACAGGTAATTTACCATCTTTGTCTAGAAAAGCATATTCCAAACCTTTTGGAAGTTCTTTGAGCTCAAGTGGTGGGTCTTTAGGAGACTCCTTATTTGGTTGCTCGTTTCGATCAAGAACTTTAAAAGTTTGTTCTATGGCGACCTCTTCTTCAACAAAGTGGTCAATCTCTTCACTTGTATCGGGTGGTTCATCTTCATCTTCAATTAGGGGGTCATTATTGCCGAATGGATATTTCATTGATCGTTCAAGATCGACACTTCTTTTAAATGCCCCTAATTGAAGAGGTAAATTGTTGAACTTCCGGTTTTTCAAAGCTTCGTGAGTTTTTACAAATGGTCGTCCCAACATTAGAGGAGCGTCATCGAGGATGACAAAGTCGGTTGGGATTACCATTTGATTTGTTTGAACCAAGACATCTTCAACTATACCGATTGATTTTATTACCTTCCGATTGGATAGAAAATGGGTATTTGAAGTGGAGAAAAATCACTAATACTTAATTTTTCGAAAAGGTAGTTAGGCATTATGTTAACACAAAGATCTTTATCGATTGTGACATTACTAATAAACGAATTTTGAAAGAAACATGGAACCGGTGTGATGTTAATTTCAAATGGGTCTTCTTTTATTAGTGAAGTTTGATCATTAGTTAACTTAACACTTACCGTTTCGTTAATTTTAGTGTTAGTGTTTAACTCTTTTAAAAACTTAGCATGAGTGGGTACTAAACAATGATTTTCGAAAGAAGGTGTCAAGAGATTAATTTTTTCAAAATTAGACTCTTCTTGGATTTTAACGTTATTGGACTCACCTTTTTCGTTGTTTAGCTCATGTGTCGGTTTTTCACTTATTTGTTCTTCCATTTTTTCATTTTTAGTTATCTCTTCCTTTTTTAATTCTTCTCTTGCGCGGGACTCCTCTTCCCTTGCGCGAGCTTCTTTTATACATCGATCGATAACTCTAATGTGTTCTAATATCCTATCGGTCACTTCGGTTATAGAAAAAGAATCATTATTTTCTAAGCTTGAATCCGGTTGTTCGACCCTTTGTTCCTCATAATACCCATATGAAGTTGATGGTTCACACCATTGTTCTTCATTGTAAGCACATGATGGATAAGGTTCGTAATTTTGTTCTTCATAATACTCATATGAGGTGGGTTGTTCACGCCAAGGTTCCTCATAATAAGCATATGAAGGTGGTGGCTCATATCTTGATTCCTCAAAGTATGAGTAAGACGGTTCATACCTTGGTTCATCAAAATACGAGTATGAGGGAGGAGGTTCATACCTTTGGTCTTCACAGGATGTGTATGAAGTTGATGGCTCGTACCTGGGCTCCTCATAGTAAGTGTATGAATTGGATGGTTGATACGAGTGATTATTTTGAATCGAACGTGTATTACGACAATTTGTGCAATAATTACCCCTATAATCATCCTCATCATAGGTGTAGTTGTAACCTCCTGAGTATTGATCCATAAGAATCACTCAGCAGACCACAACTGAGTCTCGGGACCAGAAAATGAAACAAAAATTGAAACAGAAGGCTGGACACGGCCCCGTGTCTGGTGAACACGGCCCCGTGTACAGGATCTGTATCTGGGCGTTTTAATTAAAATTACTGGCCACGTTGAGCACGGGGGCGTGTTCAGCGAGCACGACCCCGTGTTCAGACTCTGTATCTGGGTATTTAACTAAAAATATGCAGCACGGGGGCGTGTTCAATGAGCACGGTCCCGTGTTCAGGCTACTGTAAATGCAAACTAAACTAAAATGCAGAAAAATGTGCGCGCGTTTTGAAAAGGTTTTGAAAAACTGATTAGGCCGTCGATTTTAAACTTTCTCAAAATCCTCGTGTCCCCGGCAACGGCGCCAAAAACTTGATGTGCGTGAAAGTGTCGTATATTTTAGGTGTATATTTTAAGCCCTTTTTAACACTTATTTTAGCCAAGTTTTAAATTTATAAAACACGATATTTCACTAACACTAAACACACATATGGGCAAGTGCACCCATCGTTGAGTGTAGTATAGCGTTGGTAAGATACCGAGGTCGTCCAAGGACACAAGAGCTTTTAGTACCGGTTTATCCTCAACGTCTAACCAAAATAAAAAGTTTAGAAAATGTTTTAAACTAAGAAAAATAAAACTAACTAAAATGCTGAAAATAAAAATAAAAGAAAAAACAGATAGACAAGATGAATCACTTGGTTCCGACTCGTATCTAGTATAACCTTTGATTATTTCCGCACTTTTGCACATAATTAAGAGATTATCTTAGTTATTGTAGTAGGCCCCTCTTTTGAAGGTGACGTTACCCTCACCCCAGTAGTTTGAGTCAGCAGGGATACAATCCTAAAGGGGTGGATTATTGGAAGATAATTAATTAAGTTATTAATGCAGTATTGTGGTAGGCCCCGCTTTTGGCGGTGACGTTACCCTCGGCTAAGTAGTCTGAGTCAGCAGGGATACAGTCCTAAGTAGCCGGGTTATAGTATTAATAGTAGTTAGCTTATGAGGGGATCAAAGAGTTTGGACCCCCGCCATCCAATACCGTGAAGTATTGAAGGAGGTCCTACTAAATTTGACCCAGGTCCATTGCAGGACCTCTAAACGCTGAACAATGGCAAGACCTTTACCAAACCGTTCCCTTAACCCCCTACCAGGTAGCCAACATACCTCCATATAGACCGTGGAGATATGAATGGTGAAAATCCTTTATTTTATATAGACAGTAAAATAATGCCAAGACACCACGGACAAACGATAAGGAAAGATCACCTTCAACATAAGTAACTAGTTATTAAAGTCATTAATACAAAACCAAATAAAAAGTGCAAAAGATTAGAAATAAAAAGTATTAAACTAGACACTTTGTCTTCACCAAGTGATGTAAGAGACTTAGGCAAACATGGCCTTGATTGTCAAGAACTCTTACGATCAATCTTGGATCCCGAGACGACTCACACACTCTACGATGGACAATGGATGATGGTGGTGGATGATGGTGTTGTGATGGTGGTGGGTGGTGGATGAAGTGTGAGAGAGGTGGTGTGCCAAGGGATGAGATGAAATGAATCCAAGCACTCCTATTTATAGGCTGAACAGAGAGCTGGACACGGCCCCGTGTCCGCTGGGCACGGCCCCGTGCCCGTCTGACACTCTCTCTCCTCATTAATTGTAATTCGCAATTACAATAAATGCGCCTGCTGTACTTTTGACACGGCCCCGTGTCCGCTGGGCACGGCCCCGTGGTGGGCAATGGAAGCTTCTATAGATTTGTCTTTTCTGCTGCTTCTTGGGCACGGCCCCGTGCTGGCTGAGCACGGGGCGTGTTCAGCCTTCTGTTTTCTCTATTTTGCTTTGGAAGGTGCCGTTGAGGGTTCGGGCAGTCCACTAATGTTCATTTTCTTGTATTTATGTTGGATTTAACTGTCTTTTTGCTTCTTTTGTGTTTTTGAGCTCATTTAATCCTGAAAATACAAAAGGAAGACAAAAACACTCTTTTTCCAATATTAGTACTAAAAAAGGGTTAGTTTTATGCCTCATTTGATGTAATTTATATGTTGCATTTTACACACATCAACAATTTACTCTTAAATTAATATAAATCTTATCAACTCTAAATCATTGGCATAAACTTAACTTTAAATCGTAAGGTCTTAGTTAAACTAAAAAGCATTGTGTCACTTAAGTTAACAGTAGATAAAAATGCATATTATTTATTGTTAATGTTATTATTGTTAACTATGTGAAATTATATTAAACAACTTATTAATCAAACAAAAAATTTAAAATAGTATTAACCTATTTAAAAAATAATAAAAATCCATTTTGATTTAGAAAGATTTTTTTAACAATAGATAAACCCGTATAATACACAGAGTTTTTAAAGATATAACATTTTTTATTATTTGCTATATAAAATTAAATTTATTCAACCCGTACAATACACGGAGTTTTTTTAATTTTTTTTTATTATTTAGTATATAAAATTACATTTCTTTCACCTGTGAATACACAGTAAGGCTAGCAATTTTACAGGAATACACGAATACGTGACACGAACCTACACGAAGTTAACAGGTATCGTGTATGGCCTTAACAGGTATCGTGTACCAAACAGGTAGACACGAGATTACCTGTTAATTTTCGTGTATAAACAGGTTAAGTAACTGGGTAAGTTAATACCCGTTAGTACACGATAAGAAATTAAATTAAATAAAACTTATCAGCCATGTGCATGTGGGTTCCTTAATTCCTTTCTATTTTCATTCCTCATTCAATTCAAAAAATAAAATAAAATAAAATCCTAAACTCCTTCTGTAACTCTCAGATAGCATGTCATGTTCGTGTTTTTGTCCGTGTTAACAAGTAATTTTCGTGTATAACAGTCGAACAGTCGTGTTAACAGGTATTAACAGGTAATTTTCGTGTATATCGTATCGTGTTCGTGTTTGAAAAAAAGGACACGATAAGTTATTGAGGCGTGTTCGTGTATGGGATTTCGTGTATCGTGTCTTATCGTGTACGGGTATACACGATATGCTAGCCCTAATACACAGGTTTTTTTTAATATAACTTTTTTATTGTTTGGTATATAAAATTATATTTATTCAACCTGCACAATACACGAGGTTCTTAAAGATATACTTTTTTTATTTTTTAATATATAAAATTATAGTTACTCAACACGTGTAATAAATGAGGTTTTTAAAAATATATTGTTTTTTATTTAGTATATAAAATTACATTTGTTAAATCCGTGTAATACACGGGGTTCTAACCTAGTTTATTTAACTAAAGGAATTCAAAATCCTTCCTATATGTGAAGGAATTAAAGTTATATTCATTGGAATCTTTGACCTTTTTGACCCGAACGCTTTTGACCCGTACCGTTTCAATCTGAACCGTTTCAACCCATACCGATTTCAACCCGTACCGTTTCGAATCGAATCGTTTCGACGCGAACGGTTTCGACCCGTACCGTTTCGACCCGAACCGTTTCGGCGCGAACCGTTTCAACGTGAACGGTTTTGACCCGTACCCTTTCAACCCGTACTGTTTTGAAGCGAACCATTTCGACCCGTACCGTTTCGAAGCGAACTGTTTCGATGCGGAACATTACGAGCCTCACCGTTTCGACGCGCACCGTTTCGACCCGTACCGTTTCGACGCGAACGGTTTCTACCCATACCGTTTCGAATTGAACCGTTTCGACGTGAACCGTTTCGACACGTATTGTTTCCACCTGTACCGTTACGACCCGAACCATGGGTTGTGGGTGCCGGGGTGATGGTTTCCAATTCCAAACACAACAAAAATAGAATTGAGATTCCAATTCCAACAATTTCCAATTTCAATTGGAATGTTTAAATTCCAAATCCAATTCCTTCAAATTCTAGTCCCTATACAAATTCAAATTCCAATTCAAAATATTCCGCGAACAAAACGCCCCCTTATCAAACCTCATGATTTCATCATTTCTATCATTTCAATATATATATATATATATATATATATATATATAGGTAGAGGATCCTGTAAAAATGGGTTTTTTGTGAGAAAGGTAAGAAAGAATCTACACCATTAGATCTTTGATCTTATGGTTGAGATCAATAGGGACCAAATTGTAAAATGTGTTTTATTATTTTGGACTGATTTGAAAATTGTAGGGGTAATAGAGTCTTTTATATCCACTTGAAAATAGGAAACTGTAAATCAAATCCCTAGAATTTTGAATCCTCTTTCTTCTTCTAGATCTGTGTATTCGAATCCTCCTTCTTCTCCAGATCAAAGATCTCGAATCATCATCAGCATCAATCCATCTCGAATCATCATCATTGTCAGTTTACATCTCGAATCATCATCATCATCAATACAGCAACTTCATCATTCCTTCATCATCATCATCATCATCGATACTGTCGGGTGGTGAGGTTCGGGCGAGAGAAAAAGAAGAGAGACTGTAGAGAGGCGGCGGGCGACAGTGGTGGTGCCGGCAGTGGAAAGACGGGGTTGTAGTGTTATATAGAGTTATAATAGGGTAATATGGTGTTATATATTATTCATAGTGTTTTATAGTGATTTGTAGTGTTATGTACGTATTACAATGTTATGAACTGTTGAATGGTGTTTTTCAGTTTCTTTAATATTATTATATACTTATTGAATGGTGTTGTATAATTATTGAATGTTGTTATATATGTGCCGAATGGTGGTTTGCAGTGTTATTCGTAGTGTTTTTTATAGAGATCATTAAAATGGTGTTATATACTTATTAAATGGTGTTATATAATTATTGAATGGTGTTATATATGTGCTGAATGGTGGTTGCAGTGTTATTCGTAGTGTTTTTACAGAGATCTTTAAAAAAAATCATGTTCCTATAAATAAGGTGGCGGTTATGGAAGGTTTTGAATTAATTGAATCAATGATAAAATTACTTGTTTACCTTTTTTAATTAATTTGGATTGAGGACATTTGTCATCTCCGCAATATTTCTCACACTTCTAACACTTTTAACTTTTTTTTACAATAACCTTACCCTATATATATTTTTTGGGTAAAGACCTTACCCTATATATATGTGTGTGTGTGTGTGTTAAACATATTGTTAAGGATAGGGGGTGTGGTTTAAAGCCACTAGGGGCTTTATTACGCCACGTCAGATCCACCTAGGTGTCACGTCATATGAGGGGCTTCAAAGCCCATCCCTTTAACTTGCATGCAATGGTTTACACTGTGTTCCAGAGTTTACTAACGGAAGGAAAGGAAACAAAAAGAAAGTAAAAATATTTTGTGTTCCAGAGTTTCATTTAAGGAAGGAAAAGAAAGGAAAATAAAACATGTCGTGTTCCCGAGTTTCATTTAAGGAAGGAAAAGAAAGGAATTGAAAGGAAAACTAGGCTAAATTCTTTAATTTTTCTTTCATTCCGATTTGGGAGGAAACGGTGGGAAAGACATCTTTTTTTTTTCCTTTCTCGTCCTTTCCTTTCTCACTTTTACTTTCTTTTCTTATCCCTCGTTAAGTTAACTCGGGAACAGAGCGTTAAAGTCCCCATCATCATTACCTAATTATTTTTAATTACATTTTGTATTTTTTTAATTTATATGTCAGTTTTATTTAAAACGAAATAAAAAAACATAATTCAATAAAATAAATAAAACATTACAAAGTACTTAAAAAATACAAAGTTACTCAAAAAATAAAAAAATTACAAAGTTACTTAAAAAATAAACTACTTGAAAATAAAAAGCTACATATATTTCTCTTGGATTTTTGCCTTACGAGCCAGGCTCGTCGAGCCTCTAAAATGACTCGGTCCTCCTCCGGTAGGTGGGAAAAGTCTTTCTCCAGAAACTTCATATCTTTCTGGATTTGTTTCTCCATTCTAAGTTCATGCTCCTTTTACTTGATTGAGAGAGGCCGGTTGAGTCTACCGTCGAACTCGTCCGACCTTGACGGGCCATCCGATGACGTTGAAGAAGATATGTCTCGTGCTCGTGCAACTGCCTTACTTCTATCCCTACCCTTCAGTCGTGGCAGCTCTTGCGATTTTTCAAAATTGAAATCATCGAACTCGTTCTTTAGGTTAATAGTAGTACGAGCATCGGACTCGGATGGTTCGTTAGCCATTGTTAATTTGGATCGTTCTGACCTATGGGTCGTTGGGTCAAACAGTAGTACAAGATGCCACTTGGGAGATCTGCGAAGAAGCTCCCACGAAGGTATCATCGTAAATGGATGCCCATGATACAATCTATACTGGTTGTGGGCGGCGGTCATAATGTCCACGTCGCTTGAACCGCTTCTTCTTGTATGATTGTTGACGAGACTATTATATGTGTTGTTGAAATTGTTGATTTTGGTCCGCATTGCGGTCCACTTGCCCGAAAATGAGTCGTCCGAACGATATTCACCACGACATATTGCGGCGAAAAACTTCCCACGTACACGCCTCCAAAGTACGGATATATCTTGGTCGGTTGCTATATTTTAGTAACAACAGAATAAAATAAAAAATATTTATAAAAAGTTAATGGAGAGAAAAATTACAAAAAATCGGATGCGCTGACACGTCGAGCCATGCTTGTGACAATGCAAGTTCTTCCGTAGGCGTCCACCTCTGGATCGTTTTAGGAGCACGTACTTCGTTCTTGCCCTTCTTACAGTGCCTTCTACATCGTCCACCTTTTGAGGAAATGGGTTGAGTTTAGGATACGTTTTGGGTTTCGGGTACGGATTGGGTTTGGGTTTGGGTTTGGGGTATGTTTTGGGTTTGGGGCATGTTTTGGGTTTGGGGTATGTTTTGGGGAAAAAATGGCGGTGGGGATTAGTATTCAAAAAACCCGGGAATCGGTGGCGTGGTGGGATGAGGGGAGGTTGGGGTGATAGGTGGCATCGGATAATACCCAACCTCACCCGTTCGCGGGTCTCTTTGGTAACGTTCTTCTTGCTTGTTGTTGGGATTGTTTGCTAAATTACCCCAAAACGGATTGTTGGGATCCCACGGGTTTTGGTTGTTGGAAAACATTATGTGAATATGAAAAAATAGATGAAGATTAGATGAAAAATGGATAAAGAATGGATGAATATTTGAGTAAATGGGTAGTGTATTTATAGTGTTAAAATAAAAAAATAAAACTTAATTTTTTATTATTATTCTGACCGTTTGGCAACGGTCATTTTTGACCAAATTCCTCGAACAAAGCGAATTTTTGCTCGTTACTGGGCTGGCGATGAGGATACAGCGCCCCTTCTTTGGCGGGCTCGGGATGGCTAGAGGGAGCCATAGGGCGCTAACGATGCTTATGTGGCCAGAAACGGTATACCACAGCACTGGCTTAGTGGTCACACATCCACGTATAATGTAGAATTAATAATGTGTGCTCCATGTTATAACTTTAATAACGTATGTTGACATCATACACTATTGGCAACAGAACAAGGCTTGGTAGTTAACCATTTTATCCACAAAAGGAAGTACTTGAGAGAAAAAGATCATAAATAATTACAAGAATCTGTATAGTTGTGTAATGTAGAGTAGGAGTATGGTTTTTCGTTCAAATAAAAATACAAGAATATGTGTAATTATAATGTAGAGTAAGAGCATGTTTTTCCGTTCAAATAAAAATACAAGAATACGTATGTAGTTGTGTAAAGTAGGGTAGGAGTATGCTTTTCCACTCAGAAAAATTGACTAACAATATGTGGGATTGTGTATATCACCTAGTTTAACAAGGTATATACCCCCACCCCAAAAGTGATTAGTTTCATTCTATTTTAGTTTAGTTTTTCTTCATTTGAAAAAAAAAACTCCCCTTATTCCCACATACCCTATATCTTATTTTCACACCCTCTATTGTATACGGGCCGTATACAGTTATACGGCTCGTATAGAATGTTTTTAAATAGGAAAATGCGCAGAGAATGTTTTTTTTTATTTTACTATATACGGCCCGTATATAGTTATACGATCCGCATACATGTGTATACGAATTGTAAAACGTATACGGCTCAATGGATTTAGTTTGTCAGGTTTTTGATGTTACCAAATGTATACGGGCCTATAACTGTATACGGGTCGTATATAAGGATGTTTTTCAAGTATCACGTTTTTTTCAGTAAAAACACAATCATTCTAGGGTTTCAAAACTATTCATCACCTTTAACAATGTCGATAAACGTTGATCGGAACACGCCACTTAAATCAGAGCACAAGTAGAGTAACGTTACCGATCAGTCCGTTGATGGAAACCTTAGCGATCGGAGAGATCTTCGTGTTGGTTATTTATCGATTCTGCGAGTTATCTGCGGGGATGGGTACAGAAACCACCAAGGGTGATTATGGATTGGTTATAGAAACCACTAGCAGAAGAACCCGACACGTCTTCTATGATGATCCGAAACATTCTGAATAACTAGCAGAAGAACCCGACACAAACAAGTTCTCCACAGTTTGTTATTTAGATCTCTATTCGGGCATCCTTCCAAACTACAACACACGATAACTTTAAACTTTATATTGGGTGATTTGACCAGGAAATGATTGGAGGTGATTGCTACTTTTAATAAGTTGTCATAGTTGTCAAATTCATTGTGTGCATTCATATTGTTTAGACAATAACAGATAATAAACGGATTGTTGGACTTCTTGTTCCAAATGCACGCCTCAATTAATCTTTTTTACTCTTTTCTTCGATTTCAAAAAATCTTTTCCTTTTCCTTCAACGAGAACATTCTCCGTAACATGAAGACGTGTCGGGTTCTTCTACTAGTGGTATTTTAATGAAGTATTGAAGATTGAATGTGCAAACCGCAACCGTTTTTTACTACAGAAACGGTGGCTATGCAAAATACAAACCGCAACCATTTGTGACTATGGGAAACAAAAGTTTTCTTTTTGAGCTTGATGGATGTCCGTTATCTCAGTTGAGGCGTGCATTGTTTAAATCTGAATCAGTTGGTATGTGTTCGTATCAGCGTTGTTTATCACCCTGTGTGAGCATTGAAACAAGAAGTCCAACAATCCGTGCAGTCATATTTGTTGAGACAACAACAGATAATGAACGGATTGTTGTAGTTCTTGTTCAAAATGCAGCTGTAGTACCGGGACCACTGGACCAGCCACATGTCAGATAGTTTGTCATGACAAAAGATATAGATGTAGGAATATAACTAGATGTTACATGTGTCAGGATCTTTATCTATCATGTCATCGACCAACTGCTCGAAATCTCTTTCGTTTCTCATGTTAGGGAGAATGTTCTCGAAATTGAAGGAAAAGGAAAAATGGTTGTTGATGTTTGAGAATTAAACGAATGTACGTGACAAAACAAGGATCGTTCTAATAGATTAAAGATATTAAACAGTTGTCAAATTCGTTGCAGGTTGGTTTTGGGAAGAAAAGAAGGGGTTTACGGTGTTTTGGTAGGTTGAAAGAGGTGAATGGTCTTGAAAGATTTGTTGAAATCGAAGAAAAGAGTAACTAGCAGAAGACGTGTTGAGTTCTTCTGCTAGTTATTCGGAATGTTTCGAATCATCACAAAAGACGTGTCGGGTTTGTATTTCCAAACTACAACACACGATAAGTTTACACTTTATAGTGTGTGATTTGACCGATTGTCAAATTCGTTGCGTGCATTCATATTATTTAGACAACAACAGATAATGAACGGATTGTTGGACTTATTGTTCCAAGTACAGCTGTAGGATCCGTACTTAAAGGTCTCTCTAAAATATGCAACCGAGACCGCCTTGTTAATTTTAATGAAGCAATGAAGATTGAATGTGCAAACCGCAACATTCTTTGACTACGGAAACGGTGGCTATGAATGCTTGGAAATTTGCATCAACTCTCTCCTATATCAACATACTCTTCTCCAGACGCTTAGTTGTTATGAGTGACAACTTGAGGGGTCTAGTTAACTTTCAGATTCAGGAAGCAGATGATTTGTCAAAAGACATGGCAGACTGACAAGTGCATGCATTTAATTCTTTAATCTATTAGAATGATCCTTGTTTTGTCACGTACATGCATTTAATTCCCAAACATCATTACAAATTCCATGTTTAATTCCCGAATGCATCTACTTCTCGCAGTTATAACACATAGTCAATGTAGTAAAATGTGAGCTTTTACACCAACCATATCGATATTCTAGTTCTCCTTTTCTTCAATGATTAATTTGTAATATATGAATAAGATACCTTCGAGATACTTTGTGTTAGTTTGATTTGAATTTTGAAAGTTGGAAGATGTATCTGGTGGGGGTGATATGGTAATTTACAATAATGAAGGAAGGATTGAGCTTGATGGATGTCCGTTATCTCAACGCTTCTTCTTACATTACTGATCTGGAATTGGACAACCGCAACCATTTTAGTGCTTCTCAATCAGATATTATTTATTGAATCTTAACTGAAACAGTCGGGAAAAAACTAAACCGAACCAACATAGTTGAAGGTGCATGTCTGCAAAAGGTGCAAGAGAATGGCGAGTAATCAGTTGTATTTTTACAGATTTGTTTCTTATTGGCCATTATTCGACCGAGTAATCAGTTGTATTTTTTTACAGACATGTCGCGCATTGTTTAAATCTGAATCAGGTTCTCAAAACAAGGATCGTTCTAATAGATTAAAGAGAATAAACCATTTTTTTTACCATTTTTTACCCATAGTATACGAGCCGTATAATATTATACGGCCCGTATACAATCATCGTATACATTGTATACGATCTGGTAAATTTTTTTCACATGGTGTATACAGGCCGTATAATAGTATACGGCCCGTATTCTTAGGGTAAAAAATGGTAAAAAAATGGTTTATTCTCTTTAATCTATTAGAACGATCCAAGAAACGAAAGGGATTTCGAGCAGTTGGTAGAAGACGTGTCGGATTCCTCTCCTATATCAACATACTCTCATATAAAGATGAGTTGGTATTGAACCAAGAATACGAAGATCAATAAAGATGAACTGGTATTTAACCAAAAATATGAAGACCAATAAAGATGAATTGGTATTGAACCAATCATTTGTTGATGTATATAATAGAGTAACCCTCACTCTCACTCATATCTATAGAGAGTTGGGTTTTCAACAAATCTTTGTGTAGTTATTCGGAATGTGCTTGTGCTGTAGAAACCAACAAAATCTGATGTGGGTGATATAGTAATTTTCAATAATGTACGAAGGATTGTAGTTATAGAACCCGACAAACCAACAAAATCCGAATACTTCAAACATTCTAAACCCTAACTGTGTATGTGCTTGTGCTGTAGAAACCAATGATGAATTTGTGTACATAACTGAACGCTCATTACTGATCTGGAATTGGAGAACCGTTGTGTATCTGAATTAGGTTCTCAAACAAACACTACTAAAGAAGAGTTGGTATTGAACCAACATTCCTTCAAACATTCTAAACCCTACCTGGAAACAAACCAACAAAATCCTGATAGTGAAAAACATCAGCAACCATTTTTTCTTTTCCTTCAATTTCGAGAACATTCTCCTTGTGTATGTGCTTGTGCTGTAGAAACCGGTGATGAATTTGTGTACACAACTGAACATTCATTACTGATCTAGAATTGGAGAACCGTTGTGTATTTGCTTACCCTGGAATTGGAGAACCGTTGTTTATCTGAATCAGGTTCTCAAACAAACACTACTAAAGATGAGTTGGTATTGAACCAACATTCCTTCAAACATTCTAAACCCTACCTGAAAACCAGTGTATGTGCTTATGCTGTAGAAACTGGTGGTGAATTTGCGTACACAACTGAAGGTACGTGACAAAACAAGGATGTTGGGAATTAAACGCATGTACGTGACAAAACAAGGATCGTTCTAATAGATTAAAGAGAATAAACTGTCCCAACCTCTGACCCCTGCCTCGGGAGGCGGGCGACCGCGGCCTATTCAGAGATGGTGGTATCGGTGTTTATCATTATTTGGTAGCGAAATTTACATCAGGACCGTAGTTAGGAAATATTTTATCAGAGTAAAAACCACCTTTTTATAATAAACATATTGGGGTAAACCCAAGTTTTTTTTACAAACATGTGTATAGGGGATAAACCCTAATTTGTTGAATAAAACATCTTTCTTTATTTAGGTAACTTTTATAGCCACATTTTCCAAGCCTTCAGTGCTCTCCAGCTGGCTTCTATTTTGGTTTTCACATTTTGTTACCTGAAACGCGTTTTAAAAACATTTTTCAGTGGGAAATACTGGTGAGTGAATCCCAATTTAATCAAAACAGATTTTATCCTTGTACAGTATTGAGGGCTATCAGCAATTACATTTGTTTATTATTCTACCTTAATTATCACCCACGGCACTGTCAATCCTGACTTGTGGAAATGTTACTACTCACAGTGTAATAACAAATTTTGTATACAAAACCCCAACATAACGACGATAATTGTAGAATTACAAATACTCAATCACCGTTAAATATAATTTAAAACAATTGAGGTTTTGTAAAAACAGTTTACAAAAAGAAAGGATTACTCACTTTTCTAATTTAGGCGTTTTCCTGTGGTTTCCTGGTTATAATCTAATAAATTAAACAATGCACACGCGTTAGTATAATAACCCAATATTTACATTAGTTATACCCTCCCCGAGACAGAACTCCAAAGACTACGTCGGGCAGAGCCTAGACAGCCGTTACGGAGCACTAGATCAATCGGGCAGCGTATCTAATACGTAACCGGGGGTTAAAATACTTACAACGAGGCAGAGCTTTGCTATTTAGAGGGGTATTATGCCCGAATATTACGTTTACACTACAGAAATAGAGAGAGAATTTCGTGTTTGAGCGTCGGAAAATGAAGGCCGATGCTCCTAATTTATAGGAGCTGATTTTGGCTTTCTCGCGGCCCGCGTAAGAAACATAGGCCGGGTAGGCCCTAGCTTGGCCCGGTCACCGATCTAGCTTCGACACGTGTGACACGTGGCGGCTCCGGGGCGTGCCTCATGTCCACTCGCTCGCGGCCCACGTAAGATGAAGAGCAAGTCTTTGCGGCCCGCGAGAGACTATAAAAATTGATTTTTATTTAAATTTTAATAAAATAAAGGTATTTAGGGCCATTTTACGTATACGGGGTGTATTTTAAGGCGTATAGGGGTGTTCTAATTATTTTAGGGGTGTCACAAATATTTTAGGAGGGTTGTTATATCCTCCCCACCTTGCTTTAGAACTCGTCCTCAAGGTCTACTGGAATAGGTGTGGATACTTCCTCTGCATCTCAGATTCAAGCTCCCAAGTGTACTCTGGTCCTCTCTTTGAATCCCATTTTACTTTGACTAGAACTAATCTCTTGTGTTTGAGATTCTTGACTTTCCTGTCTTCAATTTGTAGAGGCTTCTCTACGAATTTGAGCTTTTCATTTACCTCTATGTCTTTAAGAGGTACTACTAATGTTCATCGGCTAAACACTTTTTGAGATTACACACATGAAATACATCATGTATTCCTGCCATTTCCTCTGGCAGTTGTAGCTGATAAGCTACTGGTCCTATTCTTTTAATAATCTCAAAGGGTCCAACAAACCTGGGGCTTAGCTTTCCTCTTTTGATGAATCTTACCACTCCTTTCCAAGGAGAAACTTTTAATAATACATTGTCTCCTACTTGAAATTCCAATGGCTTTCTCCTGTTATTAGCATAACTCTTTTGTCGATCGCATGCTGCTTTTAGTCATTCCTTGACTTGAATAATCTTGTCTGTTGTTTCTTGTACTATCTCGGGTTCAGATAGTTGTTTTCTCCAATTTCTTCCCAACAGATTGGGGTTCGGCACTTTCGTCCATAAAGTGCTTCGAATGGTACATCATTGATGCTGGTGTGATAGTTGTTGTTGTATGAAAATTCTATTAATGGTAGATGATTGTCCCAATTTGTAAGGACCGGTTTGACTCCGAACGATTGCGAACCGACTCGTACGACTTGCGGAATCCGTGTACGAGCGAGACCGAAACACACGAGACGTACTCAAACTGTGATTCTATAAAGCGTATGAAAGATACAAGCACCTCGAATCACCTTTTGCCTTTCTCTCTCTACTTTCTCTCGCTACTTTCTCTCTCTATCCTCTAAGCTTCAAATCTTCAAAATGGCAAAAGTTCCTAAATGAAACCCTAAGGCTCCTATTTATAGGCCAAGGCTTATAAGGAGAGTTCCCCTTATTTACAATAATGCCACCTTGCCTTTTACTAACTAGATACAACATAAAGCCTAGAATTTAACAGTTTCTGCTACGGTTTGAGATGACGGAGGCGATAGACATAAATGCACTAACAGACTCCCCCTTGGATATTGCCGCAGTCAATCTCAATCATTGAGTCAAACTCGTAGCTTCTTTTCTTTCTCTCTCTCTAGCTCGAACAGAATCCCCGTGGATCTGTTTTCAGCTTCAGCTTCTTCCTTTCGGTAAACTCTTCAGGCTCCCCCTTTGGTCAAGCTTCCGTGCTTTTGGGATCGACACCTGGCTTTCCGGTTACAAGCTCTTCTGGGAAAAGTATCCTGGCGCCTATGCACGCTTCCCCGTTTGTTGAGCTCGTCTTCAGACTCCCCCTTAGACTCGGCTTTCGGGGATCGTAGTCTGGTAGAATATCTGCAACACTCATACGTTTATAAGTAAAACATTTTTAGATTTCCAGGTATCGTAACCTGGCTCCATCAAACTTTCTAAATCAAGATCCTGGGACTAAGATATAATAATATGAAATATATCCAGGATTACTTGATATTCTCCCCCTATCAACAATCTTCAAAGATTTGGCAGTTTCAACGAACCAGATCGGAAACTGGCTCTTTTACAGATTTTAACAATATAAGCATCCAAATCCCTCACAGTTAATCATCCAAGTCCAAATTAATGACCTTGGAGATATCACAAACTGTTTTTGATTTTTGATTTTAAAACTTCAAGTTTCAAATTAATGAACTTGTTTTATTTTCAGAAACACAATCAGCATACTTAGACTTTGAAACTCAGTTTTCAGACATCGGTTGTCGAAAATAAAGCAGAATCAAAAATCTTTTTGTATTTTTCTGAAAATATAAAGCAGTAAAGAAATATGTACAAACATATTTACAGACAATATTTTTGATTGAGTTTGCGTCAGAGGATCATATCAGTTTTTGACAAGTCACAAGTACCGTTGAGCTTAGTTACACATTAAGAATTAAAACAATTCACTTAGATTGTCGATATACTGATCCACTTAAATTTTCATACAAAGTTCAACTGATTCAGGATGCGAATTAGATGAATTAAGAACTTAAACTTATTCATGTGTCCCACCTCTTGAATATACTCCCGTATCCAGATCCCAATATACAGTCTTACAGGTGAGTATACCTAGATGATATCTGTAAGGGGAATAAATTATAGTACGAAACCGTGAGAGCTCAGGTCAGAACTTCCGTTCAGCAGAGAGATGACGGCTCGACTTTTGGTGTGTCCCCTTTAGAGGATCTTTTGAATTACAACAGCCATGATTAGCATTTTTCAATGTTTCATCATTTTTTAGCTGAGGGCTGCGCTATGTTTCAAGCAATGCGGAAAGTATTCTCCGGGGACTAGGCTATTGCTTCCGCAAAATCAGAAGTCCCGGGATAATACCCCAGATATCACTAAGCATAAAGACCTAGTATCTCAGAAAGAGGGGTCCTTCAAACGAGATTTCAGGGGTTACCTATATATCCAAGTAGTGTTCCCCACGAAATAAGCAAGTTTGAATATAGGTTTATATCCCGAAAAAGTTTACGGAATGTATAAAAACCTATCGGCATATCATCAGTGAGACTGTTTAATGCTATATAATCAATACATTTCTTTAGCATACTGTAACTGTCCACTGATGTACTATCATTTCCTCTTTTTACACAAAAACTCAATTTTGAATTTTTATCATGTTTTTGGCTTTTTCAACTTTTCTAATGTTTTTGGATTTTCTGACAATAATACTCCCCCTAAAATGCAAAACCATTTAAAGAAAATTTGACAACCTGATACTGATAGCATTGTCTCGCCATCCATTTTCTGCATCTCATGCTCTGTTTTGCAGAAAATATAACGTACCCCCTTGATTTACAACCCATTGATATTTTACAGTTTGAAAACCGTTTTTCAATCTTGTGAAATTAATCATGTTTGTTCAGCCGTGAGGGTTTCGGCGTATTCAATCAACATATTTTTGTATTTTTGAATATTTTTGACAAAAACAAAACATATTTTTGGTTTTTCAAATTTTCAATTTTTAGGGTTTTTGAAATATTGTTTATTTATTTACAGAAAAGAAATAAACTCCCTGTTTCAACCAACACAAGGTTCAGCAGCCTCTTCTTCTTGTGCCAGGCTGCTCCGATTTCCATTCTCACAGTCTTCAGTTTTCTTGAGCACCTGCACATTTACACTTACTCAATCACTTAAACAATTTAGCCCAGGTCTGTTTGACCTTAGGCATTTCAACACAATAATTTTCATTCAATGCCGGAAAGTCTTTGTCGTCTTTCACAAAGACCTTATCAACTTTGACTTCAACTTTTTCATCTTTTACAAAAATCATCGGTTTCTTAATACTCCATGTCTGACCTTTCGGAGTACCTCTTTTGTAAAAATGAGACTCTTTTTGAACACTTTGTTTTTTAATAACTTTTGGTTTCCAAAACTCTTGTGGTTTTGTCATATCAACAGTTGTTTTCCAACTTTGAGTTGTTCTGACTCTGGGTGTGTAAGAATTCCAGGTCTGTCTCGAATCAAACCTGTTTGAGTTTGATTTCCAGTTTTGAGTCGAAGCAAACTTGTTTGTGTTATACCTCCAAGTTTGTTTTGAGTCAAATCTGGTTGACCTTTGTCTCACATTCTCAGATTTTTGTTTTTCAGCATCAATCTTCTTTTTGTCAACATCCACAGGTTTCAGATTAGGACACTTGCATGCAAGATGTCCTTTTTGATCACATTTGAAACATGTTCTCATGGACACATCTTTGACCTGTGGTTGTTGCTTTTTCTTTTTAGCAAAGAACTCATCATTAGACTGTCTCATTTTGAGCTCTTTTTCTTTTGCTAAACTGTCTCCTTGAACAAAACTCATTTTTGCCTGATAATTTGGCGTTTCATTTTTGTTTCAATTCTGTTTCTTCTTATAACCCAACCCAGCCTTCATGTTTTTCTTTTTGTAACCAGGTTTGTTATAAAAAGTTTTGTGACCTTTTCCAGCAAACTTTGGAATCTCAGACTTCTCAATCTCAACCATTTTGAAAACTTTATCAACCTTTTCCGAAATCACATTCTGAATCGGGAATACAACATCTAAGAATAATTTGTCAGATCCAATCATGGTATAAACCAATCCTTTTGAATCATCATTCAAATTTTTCTCGGATTTTGTGTTTTTCAAATATCCATCATGAAAATTACCTTCATTTTCATCCTGTGATTCAGATTTACCTGTATCAACCGACTCTTCTTTCAACACACTTTCAACGACCTTACCTACCACCTCTGAATCACTAGAATCATCAGATTTGGAATAGGTTACGTCAATGTTATCTGGCAATTGATCTACCACGTTGAAAGCTTTTTCGACCTTTTCCTCATCATAAAACACAAACTTTCCCGGTGGTGGAACTTTATGAAACTCTGAGCCAATGCCTTTCTCGTTTTGCTCAGACTCACCATCCTCCGGTTTTATGTTGAAAATACGTTCAAGCACATATGATGACGCGTGATAACTTTTTAATTTGTTATTATCCTGTTCTAAATCAGCAATCTGACGTTTTAGCTTAGCAACATCTTCAATGTAAGAGTTAACAACTTGTTGCTTTATTTCATACATTCGTTTATACTCATTAGTTGTTTCAGAACAATATTTCAATCTTGATTGAACAAGTTTCATTTCACTTTTTACTTTTTCATATGATTCTTTTGTAATGTGATAAGCCAATTTTATCGAATCATATTCCTTTTTCATTTCCTGAAAAGCACTCTCTTTTTTATCACATTCTCCTGTCTTTTTCGAAACATTTTCTTTCAAAACTTCATTTTCTTTTTCTAACTTTTTACATTTTTCTGAAAGCGTTTCATTATTTTCTTTTAAAACCTTTTCATTTTCTAACATTTCTTTGCATTTTTCTTTGAAAACATTTTTGATTTTAGTGAATTCAAGATCTCTTGTTCTGAATTTATCATCTTTTTTAGTACAAGCACTGCACGTTTCCATGCATTTCTTGCATTGTTCAACGATTTTGATTACAGTTTCAGAATCAGAATTTACCTCAGTGATTGGCACTTCGGTGTCTGCTTCAGTTTCTTTCTGATCAGCTTCTTCCTGCTGCTTCTCATCAACAGAACCAACATCTGTTGAACTTTCAATCTTCACTTCTTCTTCTGCTTTATTCACATCTTCTCTAACCTGCTGTTCTTCAGTAACAGCTTCTTCTTCAACTTCCACATTCACCACCACTTCTTCTTTCACTTCTTCAACAATCTTCACATCTTCTTCTTTAACTGCTTCTGCTTTAACCTCTTCAGCAGCTTTCTTCAGATTGTTTACCATCTCTTCAACATTCTTCTTCATTCTTTCTTCATTCCTCTTCCTTAGTTTTATCGTCATAGCATCCCTGATGATTTTATCCAGCTTTTTCACATATGTCTTGTCTTTTGCAACATTTGAGTAATATTCGCCGGATCGAGGAATAACAAGAAGAACATCATCGTGAACTATGTCACTTCTGGGAACTACCGGTTCACCTTGTTTGTTGACATAACATTCTTGCTTTTTATCCCATCGTTTGTTTGCAACATCATTCTCATATTCTTCCTGCATTTTCTCCATTCTGCACCCTACAATGAATCTTTCTCTTGGAGTTTTTTCTTTCAAAATCTCTTCTCGAGTTTTCTCTTTGACCTCAGCAGCAACATTTTCTTCTTTGTTTTCTTCACAAATTTCAGCAACAAGAACATGATGTTGGGCTTTTGATGATTTTCTGCCCTGAGCTGTTACAGGACGATCTTCATCTTGTAGAATCTGACTCCAATCATATCCTTCATCATCGTGGATTACAGCATAAGCTCTGGACTTCTCTCTGGGTTTATCTTCGATCATCTTTGGCTCTTCTCTGCTACGGTGGTAAATTGCCTTTCGGTAATAATCGTCATTGAACGGATGTTCATTTCCACCAACCGCAGAGTTAGTGCACTATCTCTTGAAATGACCTTTTTGCTTACATTTGAAGCAGGTCACTTTGGACTTATCAAATCCAAGCTTTGTAGATGCCCCACCGAGAGATTGCTTCCCAGTAATTTCCATATATCTTTGAGCTCTGCGGATGCAGCTTGCCAAACACCAACGGATGTCAATGAGTTCCATCTCTTTCGGATCAATCTGGTCGTAGTCTTCTTTGGTTAACTCAGAGTTACCAATCTTGCCTGCAACTAGACCTTCATACGATTCCAGAACAGATGCAAGGAAGCTCATTTGTTGTTTAGCTGCATTGATGCTCATTGTCGGAGAATTCTTCAGTTTGAGAGCAATGTTGCACAAAATCTCCTCAGTTTCATCAGAACTTGATTTTGAAGATGAATGATATCCAGAATGGTAACTTGATGAAGTTGTTTGTGGTACTTTCATCCTTTCACCACTGAATGATGTCTTTGGAGAACTGCCAACTTTCTCCGAAGGTACATTGCCTTTGTAGTATAGACCAACATTCTGATGATGAGATGAACCACTCATCTTGTTTTGCTTTTGTAGCTCCAGATCATGACTCTCAATCTTTTCTAACAATGCATCAAGAGAAATTGTATCAAATTTTTCATCATTTTTCAAGATAAAAACAAACGTTTGCCACTGATCAGCTCGTGGTAACGCTTCGATTACTTTATCAACAATTTCTTCTCTAGTTTTCACAATTTTAAATCTTTCAAGTTCAATCTTTAAATGGCAAAACCTCTCAATCATTTGCCTCACAGTCTCTCCCTTTAAACTGTCAAACAAATCAAATTCTTTTTTCAATAAAGCTATTTTGTTTTTCTGGATTTGTTTACCCCCCTTAGCTTTAACCTTCAAAGCTTTCCATACAGATTTAGATGACCCATTATGAACTAATAATGAAAAGATGTCATCACGAACTGATTGCTGAATCAAAGCAATCATCTTCTGTTCATAAGAAAATTTCTTTCGATCATCCTCTAAATAATCTTTGATCAGAATTTCTTCTCCTTTGTCATTTGTTGGGTTCTCATAGCCAAACTTTAAACAAAACCAACTTTCATGTGCATATGCCTTCGTCCAATTGACAAACCTCTCCTTCCACCAAACATAATCCTCAATGTTATTCAGCTTCGGAGGTTTTGAATATGTTCCATAAAAGTTGTCATTGTTAATGTTGTCTTTGATGGTTTTCGTTATCGCTTTGGGTGTATCGTTTGAACCTTCCACTGTATCTGAGGTAAACGCATTGTAGAAAGTATTGATAAATTCTTCAGCCATGATGTGATCTTCTCGATTAACAGCACCTTTTAATCACCTGAATCACGAACAAACAAACACAATGAGTTTAAACACTATCAAACAAATGAATCGTAAAAGAATTTGGTCCGTTCTGATGGATCAAAAGTCAATCGGATGATGTTGGCCCAATCGGATGAGATCAGCCCACACGGATGTTTGTCTTTGAACGGATGAAGATCCGGATGATGATTCGTCCGGATGGGGATTCAGATGGTGATACGTACGGGTGGGGATCCGGATGAGTGTCTTATCCGTGCGACTAAGGTGATCCGTACGAGTGATGTAATCCGTGCGGATAATGTAAGACGACTCTTTGACACAAACCAATATACTAAACAACAAAACTTGAGTTGATCGGTTGGCTCTTTGACTTCAAGGCAAGATCACATGCAAGAGATAATCAAATCAAGAATCACATGAACTTCTGACAAAATTCTATTTAATACACAAATCACATGCACACCGATTTCAATGATTATCAATGATGACTAAGAAACTTGATCGGTTGAAGTGTTGTGACACGTATTGCTATTACGCGAATTGTTAATCGTGCGGATGAAGTGTTCGTCCGGATGGTCAACTAATAGTCAACACGGATTGTTATCCGTACGGATGGGGATCCGGATGATGTTATCCGCACGGGTGGTGATACGCACGGGTGGGGATGTTATCCGCGCAGACAAGTTGTCCGTGCGTATGGCAAGTCAACAAGTCAACACGGATGGCTGAAAGTAATCCGTGCGTGTGGGAAATGATGCTATCCACACAGGTGACACAACACCTTGAATCTGACACTTAAACAGTCACGTGACAACAATTATGAGAATTATTTGCTATAATGAAGATCACATGCAATCACCAATTTTCAAATCTCGGAAACAATCACATGCAAATACTGAATTCAATTTAATATCATGTGTGACTGACAACTATCACATGAAATGCAATTTATCAAAACAAAAGCCACGTGCAATACTGAAATCACATGTCTCGGAATGATATCCGACCGGATCAGTCAACTAAAGTCAATGGATTTAATGAACTGCAAGAGTGAAAGAAATCACGTGACCTGATCAGGCAGTCCTGAAATGTTGACTAAACGACAAAATATTGGGTTCACGTGGCAAGCTTAAGTGAATTATTGTGACACGGATTAAGAGGTCAACTACGGTCAACCCGGATAAGTTGTGCGCACGAAGATGCTATCCGTGCGTACAAGTGTTCATGCGGATAGGTCAACGAAGGTCAAAGCGGATTGGTTATCCGTGCGTGCGACTTATCCGCACGGATAGGTCAACAGCAAAGTCAATACGTATATGTTATCCGCACGGAGAAGTCATGCGTGCGGATGAACATCAACAACAGCAACATTATTCAACATTTTCGAACCACAAAAATCTAATTTTCTCACAAATGGCTTAGAGTTATGATTTGAAAATTTGTAGGCTTGTAAATCATGCATATTCGCACAACATATCCGAAAATTATCAATTTTTAACCGTAAAATCCTGGTTAATTTTGCGTTTTTCTGTTTAAAACGTGACAGAGATGAAAAATGAAAAACTTTATCAAATCTGATACGAATTGATATCTAAATCTGATCAAATCTTGAACGAAATCGTGCGTTTGATCCTCGCAACCGAGCTCCTGCTCTGATACCACTTGTAAGGACCGGTTTGACTCCGAACGATTGCGAACCGACTCGTACGGCGTGCGGAATCCGTGTACGAGCGAGACCGAAACACACGAGACGTACTCAAACTGTGATTCTATAAAACGTATGAAAGATACAAGCACCTCGAATCACCTTTTGCCTTTCTCTCTCTACTTTCTCTCTCTATCCTCTAAGCTTCAAATCTTCAAAATGGCAAAAGTTCCTAAATGAAACCCTAAGGCTCCTATTTATAGGCCAAGGCTTATAAGGAGAGTTCCCCTTATTTACAATAATGCCACCTTGCCTTTTACTAACTAGATACAACATAAAGCCTAGAATTTAACCGTTTCTTCTACGGTTTGAGATGACGGAGGCGATAGACATAAATGCACTAACACAATTTCCTCCGAAATCAATTACACAAGCTCTAAGCATATCTTCCATTGTCTGGATCGTCCTTTCGCTTTGTCCATCTGTTTGAGGATGATAAGCGGTGCTTAGGTTTAGCTTGGTTCCCATTGCTTTTTGGAAGCTTGTCCAAAAATGAGAAGTAAAACGACTATCTCTATCGGAAACAATTGACAAGGGAATTTCATGTAATGAAACTATTTAATTTACATATAAGTTGGCTAGTTGTTCCATTCTGAAAGTTTCCTTCATTTGTAAGAAATGAGCAGATTTTGTTAATCTATCTATAATCACCCAGATTGTATCATTACCTTTTCGTGTCTTGGGTAATTTGGTAACAAATTCCATTGTTATCAAATCCCATTTCCATACAGGCATTTCCAATTGTTGCAACAAACCTGAAGGTTTCTGGTGTTCAGCTTTGACTTGGGAACATGTTAGACACTTGGCAACATAAGCTGCTATATCCTTTTTCATTCTTATCCACCAGAAATTCTTTCTTAAGTCTTGATACATTTTATCACTTCTAGGGTGTATCGTATACTTAGATTTATGGGCTTCTTCTAATATTCTCTGACATAGGTTTCCTAGTTTAGGTATCCACATCCTTTTCTTATGGACTCTCCAAATTCCATATGTTCCTTGTTCTAATTCCTTAATCATTCCTTTCAATTTTTTAGTATCATCTTTGATTACTGATTCTTGTACTTTTCTAATTTGCTCGTTTAAATCTATTTGCAGATTTAATTTGAGAGAACGTACTCTTTTTGGCTTTTCGTGATATTTTTGACTTAAAGCATCGGCTACTACGTTAGCTTTTCCTGCATGATATTGGATACTACAATCGTAATCACTAAGAATTTCCATCCAGCGTCTCTGTCTCATATTTAATTCTTTTTTCCCAAAGACATATCTTAAACTCTTATGATCAGTGAAAATAGTAAACTTACTACCATAAAGGTAATGTCTCCAAAATTTCAGGGAAAAAATTATGGCTCCTAATTCTAAATCATGGGTTGTATAATTCTCTTCATGATTCTTAAGTTGTCTAGAGGCATAGGCTATAACCTTTTGACGTTGCATCAACACACATCCATAACCTAACTTAGAAGCGTCACAATATACTACAAAATCTTCAGTTATTCTGGTAATGCTAGTATGGGTGCGTTGGTTAATTTTTGGTTAAGGATTCTAAAGGCTTTTTCTTCTTTTGGTCCCTATTCAAACTTAACAGATTTACAAGTTAGTTTGGTTAAGAGAATGGCTATTCTAGAAAAATCTTGGATAGATCTTCTATAATAACCGGCTAGTCCTAGGAAACTTCTAACCTCTGTTGGTGACTCAGGGAATTTCCATTTAGTAATCGCCTCAATCTTTGTGGGATCTACATGAATTCCGTCATGGTTAAATAAATGTCCAAGAAATTGTACTTCTTCTAACCAAAATTCGCATTTTGAAAATTTAGCGTAAAGTTTTTCTTTTCTCAGCAAATTTAGGAGTGCATGCAGATGCGTTGAATGTTCCTCTTTACTTTTAGAGTAAATGAGAATATCATCTATAAAGACAATTACGAATTTATCCAAATATGGCTTACATATTCGGTTCATCATATCCATAAATGCGGCTGGGGCATTGGTTAAACCAAATGGCATGACAGTAAATTCATAATGGCCATACCTTGTTCTGAAAGAGGTCTTAGGAATGTCCTCTTCCTGTACCTTTAATTGATGATATCCTGAGCGTAAATCGATTTTAGAAAAGAATCGAGCTCCTTGCAGTTAATCGAACAGATCATCGATTCTTGGTAATGGGTACCGATTTTTAATCGTGACTTTGTTCAATTCTCGGTAATTAATGCACATTCGCATTGACCCGTCCTTCTTTTTGACGAATAAGATTGGTGCTCCCCATGGCGATGAACTTGGCTGTATAAATCCTTTCTCCAACAGTTCGTCTAACTGTTTCTTTAGCTCTTGCATTTCTGCGGGTGCCAAATGGTAAGGTGCCTTGGCAATTGGTGCTGTTCCTGGTAGCAGATGAATTCTGAATTCGACTTCTCGGTCTGGCGGTAGTCCGGGTAATTCTTCTGGAAATACATCTGAAAATTGGGATACTACAGGAATGTCTTTTAATTCTTTTCCTTTAGTATGAATAATTATGGAAATCATATACACTAGTGACCCTTTTCTTGCACAACTTGTTGTTTATATCACAGAGATGAATTTTGTGGATCTACTTGGCTTATCTCCTCTAATTATGATCTTTTCACCCTTTGGTGAATTTACTTGTATTGACTTTGGATCACATAAAATAATGGCTTTATTGGCTATTAACCAATCCATTCCTAATACAATATCAAATCCTGCCAGATTCATTAGGTAAAGGTTTGCAATAAACTTTTGATTTAAAAATTCTATTCTTGCTCCCTGCAAGATTTCAGTAATCTTAATGGATTCTTCATTTGCTGTTTCTACTAGGCATTCTTATTGGAGTTTAGTTAATGGTTGATTGAGTAGTTTGCAAAATGAAGTATTAATAAAACTTTGGTTCGCACCAGAGTCAAATAATACTTTAGAAAAAACATCATTAACTAAAAACGTACCGGCAATCACGTCCGGAATCAGCTTTGCTTCTTCGGCTGCCAGAACAAATGCTCTAGCATTCATAGTAGTCTTGTTTTTTATGGCTGGAGCTAGTTTCGGACAGTTTGGCTTGATATGTCCTTTTTCTCCACAGTTGAAGCATACTCCATTACTGGGTTTCTTCCTACAATCTTCTTGTTTGTGTCCTGGTATCTTGCAGTAATTGCAGTAGGTGGAGCATCTTCCTGAATGCTTCTTCTTACAGGCTTTAAAGTAAGGTGTAGAGGTAGAACCTATATTTTTCCCACGGTTGGAATTACCGTAGCGAAATTTCTGGGTAAGTTTTTTAGCTAGGTTCTTTCTTTGGTTTTCTTCTTGGGTACGCACTAATTCACCAGTCAAGGTATTTGCTAGTTCTACAGCTTCTTCTATGGTTTGTGGTCTAGCTCCCTTGACTACATGTCTAATTTCACTGATTAATCCCCAGATGTACCGGGAGATTAACACTGGTTCTGGTGATGCTAGGGTTGGCACTATTTTAGCATATTCAAAGAATGTAGTAGTGTAACCATTGCTGTCTACTCCAGTCATTCTAAGGTTTAAGAATTTATTAGCTATCTGTTCTTTTTCATTGGGAGGATAGAATTTCCTTTCCACCATGTCCTTAAACTTGTTCCATTCCATTTTAAAGACCCTGTCGCTTCCCCTAGATTGGAGGATAGTGTTCCACCATTATAGAGCTGCATTCTTAAATAAATTGGAGGCAAACATGATCTTATCTTCTTCTGCGCACTTTCTTATTTTTAAGACTGCCTCAGTCTTTTCTATCCAGCGTAGGGCTGCAATGGCCCTTTCATTGCCAGAGAATTCTATTGGTTTGCAGGACCAGAATTCTTTGTAAGAACAACCATAAGACATGGTTCTTCTTCTTTTTGGAATTGGCAATTGAAGAGAGGGCCCATTGTTCACGCTGTGACTAGGTTCAGTATGGGTTCGATTACTTCCACTATTACTGTTATTATTTTCCGCTTCTTTAACATGTTGGATGATATATGGCATAGCATATCTAATTCCTTGGGTTACAATGTGTCGAATTTCATTGTTATTTATTTGATTATCATTATTCTGGTTTTCCTGATTTGCGGCGTCGGCCATCTGGATTATAAACATTTACCAAGTATTAATATCGCAAAACAATATTAAATGAAAACAATCACACAACAAACATATTGGTCCAAAATCGTCGGACATTGCGACCTTTACTCTATTTTATATATATATATAGGACAAAGATCCGTTAGGAACCACCCTTTACTCTATTTTATATATATATATAGGACAAAGATCCGTTAGGAACCACCCTTTATTACTACTTAATGGGGGTCCATCCAAAACTGCATGTTACACTCGTCATACTTCCAAACGAGCCACTCACCTATCTGTCTCATTCTCTCACTTCCTTCTAATATCTCCTCACCAAAGGTGCGGAGTTCTTGCACATTCTCAGTACTCATGGGTGGTGTGGGTGCGGTATTAGTTCAGGGTATTGGGGCATCGGTTCATCTCGTGGGTACGAGTTCTCTAGTATCTCCCTGATATATTGGTCATTATCAAAGTATGGGTCTAGAGGATCCAAGTTTGGGTAAGGTGCTACTGGGTTTTGCATGGGTTCCTCTATTGGGTAAAGTTGTTGGTAATCCCTATGGTCGGCAAACCATGGGTCATAATCTGGGGGATGGGGTGCTGGTATTCTAGGAATTTCAGCTGGGTCAAAAGCAGGTGCTGGAATTTGGTCTACTGGGTTTGGCTCTATTTCCCTAGGTTGTGTGGGAAATAGTGGTAACGGCTGAGGTGCTAAGAGTTGTTCCAAATTCGGGTCTTCAGCTGTAGTAGCTAAGATATGAAAATTTGCTAATCTCCTATTGAGTATATCCTGTGTTTGAGCGTTCATTTCTCTATTGGCCGTTGCTAATGCCCGCTGTTGTTGCAATTTTCTCATACTTTTTCTACGTTGATAAGCTCCTCTGCTGAACCATCCTCTATTCTTGGGAGGGAATGGCTCCTCAGATTGTGCTTTGAATACGAAAATCCTTTCTTCGGTATCGGCCGAATACCCCGAAGGGGTAGGCTGGGAAGAGGTTCCTTCGTTCCTAGGTGAACTGGACAGTTGACGGTAAGCGTCCAAAGGTCCTTGGTCACTCATACTGTAAACTAACAAATTGTCAAATAACACAAAATAATAATCTACACGTATGCACATAGTCTTATTGATTATTTCCTAACAAAATTGACAATTACAATGCCAGCAGAACACTTCTTTGGCTAAAATTTGTGGTTGTAGCTCTGATACCACCCTCTGTCGCAACCCCCGACCCCTACTCAGAGATGGTGGTATCGGTGTTTATCATTATTTGGCAGCGGAATTTACATCAGGACCGTAGTTAGGAAATATTTTATCAGAGTAAAACACCACCTTTTTATAATAAACATATTGGGGTAAACCCAAGTTTTTTTATTACAAACATGTGTATAGGGATAAACCCTAATTTGTTGAATAAAATATCTTTCTTTATTTTAGTAACTTTTATAGCCACATTTTCCAAGCCTTCAGTGCTCTCCAGCTGACTTCTATTTTAGCTTTCACATTTTGTTACCTGAAACGCGTTTTAAAAACATTTGTTAGTGGGAAATACTGGTGAGTGAATCCCAATTTAATCAAAACAGATTTTATCCTTGTAAAGTATTGAGGGCTATCAGCAATTACATTTTTTTATTATTCTACCTTAATTACCACCCACGGCACTGTCAATCCTGACTTTTGGAAATGTTACTACTCACAGTGTAGTAACAAATTTTGTATACAAAACCTCAACATACCGACGATAATTGTAGAATTACATATACTCAATCACTGTTAAATATAATTTAAAACAATTGAGGTTTTGTAAAAACAATTTACAAAAGAAAGGATTACTCACTTTGCTAATTTAGGCTTTTTCTTGTGGTTTCGTGGTTATAATCTAATAAATTAAACAATGCACACGCGTTAGTATAATAACCCAATATTTACATTAGTTATACCCTCCCCGAGACAGAATTCCAACGACTACGTCGGGCAGAGCCTCGACAGTCGTTACGAAGCACTAGATCAATCGGGCAGTGTATCTAATACGTAACCGGGGGTTAAAATACTTACAACGAGGCAGAGCTTCGCTATTTAGAGGGGTATTATGCCCGAATATTATGTTTAAACTACAGAAATATAGAGAGAATTTCGTGTTTGAGCGTCGGAAAATGAAGGCCGATGCTCCTAATTTATAGGAGCTGATTTTGGCTTTCTCGCGGCCCGCGTAAGAAACAGAAGGGGCCTTCGCGCCCCACGACATAGGCCGGGTAGGCCCTAGCTTGGCCCGGTCACCGATCTAGCTTCGACACGTGTGACACGTGGCGGCTCCGGGGCGTGCGTCATGTCCACTCGCTCGCGGCCCACGTAAGATGAAGAGCAAGTCTTTGCGGCCCGCGAGAGACTATAAAAATTGATTTTTATTTAATTTTTAATAAAACAAAGGTATTTAGGGTCATTTTACGTATACGAGGTGTATTTTAAGGCGTATAGGGGTGTTCTAATTATTTTAGGGGTGTCGGAAATATTTTAGGAGGGTTGTTATATAAACCAAGTACAAATCATCTGCTTTCTGAATCTGAATCTGAATGTTAACTTTGACTCATAAACCCTTGAATCCCAATGCTTCTCTAAAAAAATTGTTTCTTTCATTTTCATGAGGTAAAACCGGTTTCAACATCAAGGCTTGTTTTTCACCCTGTGTAAGCATTGGAAGCCCGACAAACAGTCTTGCAGTTACGTCTTCAATCAAGACCGCATTGTTAATTTTAATAATGATTCGAAACATTCCGAATAACTAACAGAAGAACCCGACACGTCTTCTATGAAACGGAAGCTGTTATTTCGGTTGTTCAGTACTTCCGAGACGATTCAAGTGAGTCCTATGAATCAAGTGTCTGTCTATTCAATTGAGAGGAATTATTGCATTACATCCCCGTTGAAAACAAGTGGTTGTAATGACGGGACCCTTGATTTGAAACGAAATCGTTTGTGACTATGGGAAACACAAGTTTGTTTTTGTTCTTCAATCTTTGTTACTTGTTAATGTTTTATTTTTTCTACTTTTAGAAAGGTTTGACCACCTCACGACTGTAAAATGTCTCGTGTGATTGGCACCTTAAACCCCTTATATACATTGAGAAAAATCCAATTTTCGAATAATACAGGCCGTATAACATTATACGGCCCGTATACAATGTTCGTATACATTGTATACGATCAGGTAACTTATTTTCACATGGTGTATACGTGCCGTATAATGTTATACGGCCTGTATAGAATTAAAAAAACTGACAAAGTCTGCTGGCACAGACTTTGTTAGTTTTTTAAATTCTATACGGGGCGTATAACATTATATGCCCCGTATACACCATGTGAAAATAAGTTTTTTCTATGTGTTAATATTAGAAAAAAAAATACTAGAATTGAACGCATGTTGTATCATATGTTATTACTAAGGGTGTACGGTGTGGAAGTGGGTAAACCCACTTTACCGATTGGCAAACCAATGCCAACTTGTTTGCCGAACATAGTTTGCCGAAAAGGGGGGCAAAATCGGTGAGTGGATGCCGAATCGGGGAAGGGAGGGAGGTGAGAGAGAGGGTATTGTGGGGTGGGGTCCAATCCAATCTCAACCAATCACACATTTTTCTTTTTTTTTTTTAAAAAAAATAGTTTACCACTTCACCAAGTGTCTAAACCATTGCCAACACTTTTCACCAAAGTTTAAACACTTTTGACTGATTGACATGGCGCGCTCTGATTGGTCGGTTTTTTGGTTTGCCACTCAAAGTGTTTAACCACTCCCTACACCCTAAAGTATGAATGACAAAAGCGCGTAAACGTTATTAACTTATCAAAAGACAAGATCGAGACAAATATAGGTGGTCTTTTGCCAAGTTGAGTTCCTGGATACACAATGAAAAACACATGCATGCGTTAACAATATGTCTCTCATGAGATAAAAAAGTAATTATCCATAACCTACATAATATCCACCTTTAACCAATCATATATGAGGCATTACAATCTTTGAGACGAGTGGATATGAACATCTCTTATGCTATAGAGTGTGTTGTAGAACGACGATGATCTACTTATTTATATACTATTAATTATAAAGATGTTTGTGCATAGTGGGTTTGCATATGATGCTTAATGAGTTTTTTGTGCATAGTTGTGTTGTACATGATGCTTAGTAGTGTTGTATCCTATGTTTTGGATTTTTTTTTTAAAAAAATTGATGTTTCACTTTAAACTCAAAACTACTTGTTTTTGTAGTTTTAACCCAAAAGTTTTTAGTTTTTTCAATTTAACCTCACAATCTTTTTACTTTCAACTTTGATCCCCTATGTTTTTCATATTTTGTAAATTTTTTTGTTTTACGTTTAGATATAAATTTTGCGACTTAACACGGCACAATGTGTGTGTGTGGTTCAACGATTTTACGTTTTGTTATATGTTTCGTTCTAAATTTTGTGAGTTAACATGGGGCAACGTACGTGTGTGGTTCAGTGTGTTTACGTCGTCTATTTTTTTCCCGTTTAACAAGTTCATCACAACGTGCGAGTCCAAAATCAAGTTAGTTATTATTTTCTATTTATATATGCCGGTCTAATTTTTCCACGTTAAGACGCCGCAACTTCAATGTTGGTGGTCGTTGGCTATAGTGTGGCATTGGTGCTATTTGTCACGGTTTTACACCCCCGCCGCAACGCAGGGAGCTTGATACGATAGGTTATTTATATAATTATATGGATACAAGTCATGTAACGTAGTAATTATGATACCAATAAATGTATTGAGATTATTTGGTGAATTACTTATTTGTATAAGATGGTTATACAAACTTAACCGACAAAACATCTTTAACACAGTGTGGGGTTGGGTCCAATTGACAAAGCCATTAAAGTTAAGGTGTTCACGTAGTGTTGCTCCTCTTGAAGTCAAGGATTCGAGCTCTGCCGAAAACGAATTTAGTGTAATTTAAGTCGATAAAACATTATATACCAGATGAAAGTTTTATATGATACGAAGCTTATGTACTTTTGAAATACGATAAACATTTTAATGTAAGCAATTATGCATTCATAATTACTTCAATAAACGGTTGTCAATGAGTTAGTGGTGGAGTGGTAAGGGAGAGCCTTAGTATTCAAGTGACCCAGATTCGATTCCTGCCTGCACCATTTAGTTTCGGCGACACCCGGTGATGATGGAAGACTAGGCGGCGACCGCTAGTTCAATCCTTGAACTGATCGGGTTTTGCCTCAACGTACTGTCGTGCCTTCGGGCGAGTGTTCACGGGTTTCGACCCTAGATGAGGGTTTTCCACGGTTCAAAGGCGAGAGTATCCCGATGTGGTGAATTTCGCTAGTTGCCCATTTAAAGGATTCGTTGGCCGTTTAAAAAAAAAAGACGGGGTGAAAATAATAAAAAATAAAATGAATAAACTACGGGGTAAAAATAAAAGTTTACAATATAAAACGTCAAACTTTGTTTTTAAACGATAAAGCTGAACAAACAATAACTGAAACGACAAAACTTAATTACTAGCATTTATTTTAATAAAATCCCGCCTAAAATACGCGCAAAAAACATCCTATATAAACAACATCTCAGGCCTTTCAACAACCACACCAAACCCAAAACGTCATATTTTACTATATACCATTCATCTTAGAAACACCAAAAAACTCAAACATCAAATATTCCAATCAACGTTTCTTTGAGATATATTATTTTCTCAGTAAACTTTCACTCAATGTGATGGGCAAAATCCTTATGTTGGGATATTGTCCATCTCATTGAGCAAAATTTTATTGAGTCTATCCTCAATATAAACGCCAAAACATACAAAAACCACAAAATTGCAAAACGTCATTTCTTGGGATTCAGTTTTGTTCTCAATAAAGTTTTGCTGAATGAGGTGGACAACATTGTTAGACATCTTTCTTAACAGATGATTAACAATGTTGTACATCTCGTTCAGCAAAACATTATTGAGTTTAGCATGACCAAAACTAGAGGTTTAGGGTACTTTTATTTAGTGGCGTTGTTTTTTTTGGCGTTTGGTTTGTTTGTCCGATCTTATATTGTTGTTATTTAACTTCGAAGTAACATGTTATGAACAATAAGTAGAAAAAAAGATGGAAAAAATGCTATATAAGAGATATAAAATGCCAAATTCCAATCAGTGTGTGTTCTGTAAGAATGAAAAATACAAAACGCCAAACTACTCTTAACTTGCTCTCGAAGACCTTGTCTATTTTCTTTTAATTACGGACTTTTTGCATGTCGATGTGTAGTGTCCATAGCCTTTGCAATTCTGACACTGTCTTTCTTTTGCCCCGGGTTTCGACATTGATTTCGTTTTCTCGATTGCTATCTCCTCTTTAGATTTCATGCACTTCCGAGATCCAGAACCTTTGGACTTATACCCAACAGGAACTCTTATCGGATTCTTGTCGTTTTTATATTGACCGGTTATCTCGGCAAATCTATTCCTAGTACTAGCAGGAGGAGCAACAATCTGCATATCTTGAACCTTCTTCATATAAGATTGAACATGAACTTTGTATAAGGATAGCTCCTCTTCATTACCAGATAAACGGTTCAAAGTATACTCCATTGAAAAAATAATCTCTCGCATCATACTTTGCACATCAGGATCAAGCTCGGTCATATATTCTTGACTAATTGAGTATTCGTAACGTTGCTTTATGCAATCCGCAATTCCGATTATCTCAGCTTGAACGTCACAAAAAATATTTTTCGTGTATATGTCAGCAGCTTGGCCATCCAACACTTGGTAATCACTCTTCAACTGGGGGCGTTTGTATCGAGATTCATGATCATTTTTCCGGTGCATGTGACGCTGTGCTTCAATTGCAATTTCGTAATGAGTCATGAACTCAAAAAGAGTAGCTTTTCAATTGCACACTTGACCAAAAAAATGAGTCTCACTCTCTGACCTCGATGTCGTTCGCATAAGACCCGACAACTCTTCCATTCTATAGTATTGTAAGACCCTATAAGCGTTTTGACCTAAAGCGACGCAACAGAAAATGAACTATAAAGTTTCTTTCTTTTAGTTGCTGTTGGTGCACTTGTGTCTGTACTTTGTCTGTATTTTGTCATGATACAAAACGATGTCTTGTGTTAGTCTGGGTTACGTCTTAGGTTTGTTATTATGTGTGTTCGATGTAAGTTTGACCAAGTCAACCATCCTCCTGGTTTGACTTGGCCAAACAGTTAACACATGTTTTGTAATGTGTGTGTGTCGAAGGATGAGTCATCGAAGGATTGTTTAGATCCTTCGATGAGCTCGAAAGATAACCTTCGATGGATGTTGTCGGACTTCGAAGGATATCATCCTTCGAGGTATATGTGGATCCTTCGATAGGTTTCAGATCGATAGATGATCCTTAGATCAGTCTATCTGATCCTTCGACCATACGAGCTGAAATGGGTATATATACTCATGTAGTGTGTTCACTTCATTTCAGAAGAGAGACGAGAGACAAGAGAGGTGAAAGGTGTGTGAGAAGTCTTGGAGAGAGCATTCTGTTGAGAGCACACACACACGAGAGAGAGAGTTTGCAAAACACATTTGTAAACATTGAGCTTGTAACCGAACCTTTCATACGTATTAATACATGTGGTGTTAATCGGTGAAGATTGTGTGGTGTGTTTGTGCTTGTTCTATCTCGGTTTGCATGCTAGCTTGGATTCCGCACTTGCTAGTGTGTTAGACATAACAAGGATTAGGTTGAACCTCAACCTCCGAGGGACCTACAACTGGTATCAGAGCCGTGGCTCTTTTCCTTGTTAAAAACCGAGTTTATACAAGACTTTGGAGTGTTTTGGACAAAAACTCACATGGTTTAGCACCCGTTTTTACTGTTTTTCTCGCTTTTTCAGACGTTAAAACGTGTTCTAAACTATCCGGGTGTGTTAAAGGGCGGTTTGGGTAACTTAAAAACTTGTTTTTAAAAAATTTGGTAAAATCCGGCCAAATTCCGGCTTACTCCGGTGACCGGTTTCTGGTTCAGAACCTTGTTTTACTTGGCAATATTTTATTTGTTCAAATCTGGTTTTGGCAGAAAGTATGGCCTGAGCATACCTTCTGCCGAAAGTTTCTACCAACTTGTCACCTTTTTCACCAACCTGTCACTTTTGTCAACTGTGTCAGTTCAGTTCGAAAGATATCCTTCGAAGTCGAAAGATCATCTTTCGATCAAAGGAGGTTCGATAGATAATCTTCCTTCGAACATCCTTCGAAGTCTGTGACTTATCTTTCGATCCAAGGAATCTTTTCGAAGGATATATCGTTCGATCTACAGCTCTTATTCGAAAGATAAGGATCCTACGATTGGAGAGTCTTTCGAAATCAATTGTTCGAAACTCAACAGTGATCTTTCGAACACTGTTGATCCTTCGAACACGTTTTGATCCTTCGATCCTTGTCTGTTTAAGTTTAACAAGTTTGTGTTTTTCAGGTCTTTCGATCAAGAATCCTTCGGCTGGTTGTTATCATTCGAGATATTAACATAGTTTGTGAAAATTAAATTTTAAAAAGGGAAAACTTGTTTTTCAAATTTTAAATCAATTTTCACTTAATATATTAATTTTTATAAAATGGGAACAAACGGTCAGTGGGATCCAACCGCGTGGACTCAAACAACTTCGACTCCACAATCATCAGCTACGCACGGTCAGTGGGATCCAACCGCGTGGACTCAAACAACTTTGACTCCACAATCATCAGCTACGCAATCTGCGTCAGATTTCAACAAAACTGCATGGATGCAGGCTATTGCCCCACCTCAAGCTGCAATGATAACTGCAAATCAATGGGCATTGGTCACAAATCAAAGCAGCAGCATTCAATCTATAATGCAGAACGACAGCGAAACTGGTACAAGCACAAAACCACCAAAGTTAAATCACATCAATGATTGGGGATGGTGGAAAGAAAGGCTGAGAACTTATGTTCAGGGGCAAGGGCAAGGTCAAGATCTATGGATGTGCTTCTTCACCGCATTTGACAATGATTTGGAAGTTGCAGGATCCAATCCAGAAACTTACAGCACTATGTCTGATGATGATAAGAAGAAATTTGAGTTAGAAAAGAAAGCATTCATGATTCTCACACAAGCTCTTCACAGAGACATTTACCACCAGTTTGTTTACTGCACGACTACTAAAAGCCTGTGGGATATGCTCACGTTACGATGTGAAGGAAATGCTCAATCTAGAAAGATCAAGCAAGAATTACTGAAGAAAGAGTTTGAAGGATTCACGTGTATGGAGAATGAGACTTTGACAGAGTTATCTACAAGGTTCCATCACTTGTTGAGTGAGATGTTTGCTTTTAGAGTCACTGCCAGTCCACAAGAAATGGTGAAGAGATTCGCTGATAGCTTACCAGCAAAGTGGAGCGGTTATCTTGAAATTCTCAAAGAAAATGGTGTTCTAGACACAATCACCGTTTATGAGTTAATTCAAAAATTGGAGAATAAGGATGTAGAAGAAAAGCTCAAGGCAAAAAGAACACTAACTCCTCAAAATCCAGAGATGTACTTTGGGATTGCAGGAGGTATCAGTGGAGAAAAACCAGCCTCTCAACATGCAAAGCTTCAAACAGCCTTCATCTCAAACACCGGACCTTCCACAACAGACCAGTTTGATCCTTCAGCATACACGATGTATTCAAGACCAGTTTCTTCTCCTCTACAACAGGTTGTGCAACCGACAGCTCAGCAGCAACAGTCGCAACAGCAAGGGTTTTATGGAAGCTCTTCAAATTTTCAAGCCACTTCCAATCCGAACACAGTCAGATTAGACACTTCCAACTTTTCCAAAGTCAGTGTCAAAATAGCCAAGGAGCATATGGAGATGTTGAACACCTTGGTTAGTGCTTATTGTGGATTGGTCGCAGGTCAGATTGGGAATATCAATCTAACCAATGAAGATTATCAGCAAGTGGATAGAGAAGAGTTTGAAATGATGGATATCAAATGGGCTCTTGCTAGTGCAATTCGAAGAGCAAAGGAGTTTATGGAAAGGACGGGGAGAACCAACTTGAATAGCAACAACAACACCAAGTATGGTTTTGATAAGAATGCTGTCACTTGCTTCAATTGTGGTGAAAAGGGACACTTCAAGCGGGAGTGTCAGAAGCCACCTAAGCAAGGAAATCAGAATCCCTTCAGGAATCAAGGACAGCCACAACAGCAACAGAACAACAATCCTGACAGATCAATAGTTTCCGTTGGAGGAAATGCATCTGGATCCACAAACACTAATCCCCAAAGAGGATTGGTTGTTCAAGCTGATGAAATTTGCAATTGGAACCTTCAGCTTGGAGAAGGAGGAAATGGTGGAACAGCATGTTTTGCTGAAGTCGTAAAGGATTTAAAGCACGCCAGTGGTGGAGAATCTTCCACCAATGGTGATGTATCTTCTGAAGATGAAGACAGTTCTGGTTATAGTGGAAGCTCAGATGAAGAATCCTCCACCTCAGGTAATGATCATGTGGATGAGACATCAAGTGCGTCAGTCGATGCAGATATTGATGAGCCTTTGGAAGAAGCTGCAACAGGAACTGAAAGAAGATCTATTTTGGTGGATCAAGCTGCTTACTCTTCGTCTTCTCTCCATTCAGCCTTTATGGCTAATGTCGACAGTTCATCAAGTCAGGTATGTGTCGATGAACCCACTGGAGTTAGTTGTGAAAATTGTGATAGTTTAAATGTTAAATATGCTGAAAAGGAAAGTCAGTTTGAAATCACACACAAACACAATCAAGAATTGATTGTAGATCTTTCTAAAGCAACTGAAGCTAACTTGTTTTTAACCAAAAATGAAAAGGAATTTAAAGCAACAATTGCGTCATTAAGACATGATGTTTCAGAATTACAAAAGTTCAGCAGCCTAAGACTGAACAACCAAAGGTTCAACAACATAAAGTTGAACAGTCTAAGGCTCCTCAACCTAAGGCTGCACAACCTAAAATTCAACAATCAAAGGTTGAGCAACCTAAGGTTCAACAACAAAAGGTGCAAAACAAAAGAGCTCCTGTTAAGAAACGAGAACCGAAAATGAACTTTGTTGGATCCACGGGTTCAGACAAACTTGAAACGTTTCAGGATAAATCAAACATTGAGTTCATTAGAATTTTAAAACGAAATGATCAGAATAATTACACCCAACACACCAACGGATGTGATTTAGGTCCAAGCACGTCTAGATCACAGAGTTCATTGTCTGGTTCTCCGTCTGGTCATCAACGTGTTTCTCCGAAGTTTGTAGAGCGGAGAACATGTTTTGAATGTGGGACAGTTGGGCATATTGTAAGATATTGCCCACACGTGCAAAAGCTGAAGTAAAAAATGAGTGCTCCCCAAGAAATCGATTACCGAAAACGATCAGTTTCCCCAAAACAAGACCCACGTGTCTTGAAAGAAAGGGAAAAGAAGTTAAAGCAAAAGAATCAAAAGGTAATTGAAAAGGCCTTAAAATCAAAGGTCAAAGAAGAAAAACCTGTACAAGCAAAATCTGAAACTGTAAAACCAGTAAATGCTAAAACAATAAATTCAAATACTGGTAAAGGACAAACAGCTTGGAAGCAAAAGCAGGTAATTCAATCAGGGGGAGCACCACAGGTTCTTTTTCCTAATCATCAAGTGATTGAGATCACTTTCCTTGATGATCAAGGACGACCCAAGTCCACAAAGGCTTGGGTCCCCCTCTCAATCTGATAAGTTAAGTGAGTGTGTAGGATATTCCAGGAGGAACTTTCGATAGTCGTAAGATTGTTGATAGTGGAGCGTTCTTACACAAGATAGGCGACAGAAGAAATTGTTGCTTTTGATGAAAAGAAAAGGAAAAGGGAAACAGAGTTGTCCGTCGAAAGAAATTGATAACTTCGACAAAATGAAAATCATTTCAAAAGTGTGATTGTTAAAGGCTTTAATCGGGTCCCCGGGATAGATTCACGCAGTGTATATTTCTTTGCGGTGTGATTGATGAAAATGTGTTCGTTGAACAAACCAACCGGGTGTGCGGATGCCTTGGCTTGGATTGAACAACCGCACACTACTTCTCAAAGAGAAAGACAAAGACCTTCGCTGGTGTAATGTGGAAGACCAGCCGGACCCGGAGGTTTATGATCTTGTTGCTGTGTGAAGCTATCTAGGATTAAGTGAAGTAGCTACATAAATCGACCTTGAAATCCACACCGGGTGGATATCCAGTTTGGGAGAGCACTCAGATTCCTTGCAATGCACGATGCAGTTGCAGGATACGGTTTTTAATTTCTAATCTCTCCTATACTTGTCGATATTTAAGCTGCTTTATGAATTATTATCTCGTACAGCACTCCTTGACCAGACACATTGATCTCGAATATCTCTTCACACGTGATTGTTTCAATATGAAACTCGACAATGCTGTCATGGTCCGCACCGCAAACCGACATGCCAACTGATTTTTCCAAAATTCGATAAATCATTTCTGATTCAAAATTAATTTTGGTAAACGGCATTGAGGTAAAACATGAGTTAACCAACATCGGAAAATCATTTTTGTAAATACCTTTGTGTTTTTAATTTTTGTCTTAGTTTGCTGATTTTAGGGGGAGTAAATCCAAATTTGAAAAATCCAAAAACATCGAAAATTTAAAAAACACAAAAACAATAGAAAAACAAAAATGAGTTTCCTGGCGAGAAAAAGAGAAAATGATAGTACATCAGTGGTCTGTCTAAACCTCTTTAAACCTAAAATGAAAAACGATAAGCAGCTCTATATAAGATGTATCGGTAGGCTCACAATCATTTTAAAGTGTGCAGGGTGATATAAACTTAAATCCGACTGAAGACTAGGTGGGAACCACTCATTGGCATATGGTCTTAGTACCGAAATTTCGTTTGAGAGATTGCCGAGGTTCTGAGATATTTGGTCTTTATGCTGCTTATCATCTGGGTATCATGGTTGTATCTTTTACCGAAAAATAACGATGACGCAAGTCTAGATCTTCCATGATACTATACATACGTGTACATACTGCATACGACCTCAATAAGTGATCAACAATCACATGTCCTCAAATAAGTGATAAAATATCACATATATCCGGGAGTCAAGTTCGTCTCTCTGCTGTACGAAAGTACTGACCTGTTCACGGACTTGCTCCTGTGCCTTCATGCATCTAAAAATCAAGTTCCTCATCAATAAGTGATTCTATCACATAGGGCTTGTTTTCAAATCAAAATAAGTGAGAATCTCACATCATATACGGTCAAACAGATGATAATCGGTATACTCACCGGTAAGATGAACCCTCGTGCATACCTTGATACGGGAATGTGTCGTGATGTGGATGAACACCGGTCGGTAAGTATAAATCATACCTTAACGTATCCCCTAAACATGATTACATCTGATAAGTTGAGCTTATGTGGACAACAATACCGATAATTGTTATAGAATGCTTATCTTAATGTTAACTAATAGAACAACAAGAGCGTTTTGGCATGACCGTACACTGATATGATTCTCTTACCCTCGAAACTCACAAAAAGAATGTCTGTAAATATTTATTTACTGCTTTCGTTTCTGCATCTTTGTATATATTTATTTATTGCTTTCCGTCTTTACTTTTGAAAAATGAAAAATTCCAAAAAGATTTTAGGTGTGTTTTAATATAAACTTTATAAAATCCAAAAAGATTTTGCTTCTAGTTTATTTTTGATTGACTGATGTTGGAACTCGAGTCTGTCCTACCCAAAATCCTGATTATAAGCCGGAAAACAATTGCACCTTCATAAATGGTCGAAGTTAACATATTTTGAAAGTTAAAGGATTAAAATTGTACATTTTCTAAACTTTCAAACTGTTGTCGGTTGGTGTTTGATTGAGATTTGATCTCATATGTATCTTTTGTTTTAATAATTAACTATATTCCAAGCGGTTGTTCTCATTATGCGTTTAGCTTTCTTGCATGTGCAGATGCTAAAGGTGAGGAGAACATGTTCGATGACAAGCTTTGGAATGAAGACACGAAGTGGAGGCACTCAAAGGATAAAATGATCGAGCTGCTGCTGGCCTCTCATCCACACCACAAGGATCTAAAGAATTGAAGTTCAAAAGATTCACAAGCATGACTCAATGGAGAGTTCATTCTAAGGGGGAGTTTGTTAACACACTTCCTAAATTAAATGGGGAGTTTGTTGGTACACTTTCTGCTTACGACGCGTGAAGACTTTAAAGATCCTCCGACATTGAAGACTTGAAAGGACGTCAAAGACTTGAAGACACGAAAATCGAGACAAAGCTACAGCCAATGGGGAGTTTGTTGGTGCACTTGTGTCTGTACTTTGTCTGTATTATGTCATGATACAAAACGATGTCTTGTGTTAGTCTGGGTTACGTCTTAGGTTTGTTATTATGTGTGTTCGATGTAAGTTTGACCAAGTCAACCATCCTCCTGGTTTGACTTGGCCAAACAGTTAACACATGTTTTGTAATGTGTGTGTGTCGAAGGATGAGTCATCGAAGGATTGTTTAGATCCTTCGATGAGCTCGAAAGATAACCTTCGATGGATGTTGTCGGACTTTGAAGGATATCATCCTTCGAGGTATATGTGGATCCTTCGATAGGTTTCAGATCGATAGATGATCCTTCGATCAGTCTATCTGATCCTTCGACCATACGAGCTGAAATGGGTATATATACTCATGTAGTGTGTTCACTTCATTTCAGAAGAGAGACGAGAGACAAGAGAGGTGAAAGGTGTGTGAGAAGTCTTGGAGAGAGCATTCTGTTGAGAGCACACACACACGAGAGAGAGAGTTTGCAAAACACATTTGTAAACATTGAGCTTGTAACCGAACCTTTCATACGTATTAATACATGTGGTGTTAATCGGTGAAGATTGTGTGTTGTGTTTGTGCTTGTTCTATCTCGGTTTGCATGCTAGCTTGGATTCCGCACTTGCTAGTGTGTTAGACATAACAAGGATTAGGTTGAACCTCAACCTCCGAGGGACCTACAGTTGCTCTAACATACTTGAATACCGTTTAGGACAACCCTTTTAACATGAATGCATCATTCATCATTTATTTAATGTAACTACGTTAACAAATAATTACAAACAACGTGAGCGCTTTCCCGTACAATCCATGATCTTCAACTCTACCCTTGTTCACTTGTCCATCATGAATATCTGACTAACATGCGGTCACCATATATAACCAACACGTTAGTAAATGGTGTAACACCCCGAAAATATAAATCTCTATTTATAAATACAATGTCGGTAAATAAACAAAATGAACTAACTAGGAATAAAAATAACCTAGTTAGAAGAAAGCCTTGTAGTAACATATTAGTGTGTTAGAAACACCTAAGATAAGGATCAAACAATAGTTGGGGGACCAAAGTTGTTAAGTTTGAAATTTATATTATTAAAACAAAAATAAAACCCAAACACACACAAGAGTGTGTGTCTGGTTCGATTAAAACACAGGAGCGACCAGGAGCTTGCTCTCAAACCCTAGTTTGTGCTATTTGATCAAAATTGAAGGCCTAAACCATGTTCAAAAACGAAATCCAAGCCAATATTAGTGATCTCCTTAGTAAAGAGATCATAAGGTATGTAAAATTTCATCGAATGATTCCATCTAAAATTCTGGATGAATAATTGAAATTCGAAATTAGTGTTGCATGATTGTTGTATGGATGAATTTGGAATGAAATAATGTCTAGGAATAAACCCTAGTCATTAGATTGTTGAAATTATGCTCATTACTTGTGAATTCCATAATCCCCAATGTAGGTGATTAGTGGGTTTTGTAAAAGCATGTTAAACACTAGAATTATAGTTATCATTCTAGTGTATTTTGAACCCTATGAAATAAATTCGGATTTGTTGATGTGAAAATTTGATATGAACATGCTTAATTGATGTTAATCTTGGCTAAATAACAAACTATGAACTTGATTGTGAATTGTGTAAAATTATGCACTTAAGGTGTTTATAAAAATGCCTTAAAGAAAGCTAAATATTGGAAAATTGAACCAAAATGCATACTTGTATGTATATTGGTGAACAAATGCCTTAAGTGACACGAAAAGAGTTCTAAACGATTTGTGATTGAACTCTATAGGCAAGGAAACCGGGACGTCAAGCGGACAAGCCGGTGGTGATACGCGTTTGAAGGGAGCGCTTTAAAGGTATGTAACCTTGTTCCGTTACATCGTGTTAACTAGAAATTCTGTTTGTTTGAAATAGTGCTTTTAAAAAAAGATAGCAATTGTAGAAGTGATGAAGATCACTATTGGTTAAACAAGTTAAAAACATGATTGGAAAATGTTTGGTAGTCACTGAAAATTGAGGATTCCATAAATGAGCCAAATGGGTCGAATAGATGTTTGGTTGAAAGTGTGAATGTGTTTTGAATAGCATTTGGCGATGATGGATCATAAGAGCGTGAAACCATAGATTTGGTAATCAAACGTTGGTGATCGTAAGCCCCGGATGTTGGGTAAATACGCCTTGAGATCATAATAATATTAGTAGTAGAATTAGTGCAAAACTATGCGGGTCGAATAAATAGAAAAGGGACTATAAGCCGTTCAGTCTGTAAACTCAATTTTTGATATGATAATCATGATAGATGCGTTGGTAATTTAATTACGGACGCGTAGGAAAAAGAATCACCTAAAACGGACATTTAGATAGAAAGTTATGCAAGTTTAAAGTTGGAATTGTGAAAAACGGAGCTGGGCAGGAAATGCAGGTCTCAAACCTGCATCTGCTGGAAAACCGTCTCCCCCGCGGCACGCGGAGGGAGATCCTGAATCTGTCACGACACGCGGGGCTTCCTCGCGGCCCACGAAAGCTAATGTGTGATCTGTCGCGGGGCGCGACAGCCCACAAATCACAATGCTGAAATTTTATTTTGTTTTTAATCGTATGATTCCAGAACTTGTTTATACGTATTTTAACATTGTCAAAACTAACATTTAACGTGGTTTTGACATTAGGTGATGTTGGACTCACTCCGGATGGCGATCAAGAAAGAATTCAAGAACCGAACACAAAGTTTGAAGCTTCTGCGTTTATCAATCTTTGTTTTAGACAATGTTCTTTTTGTAAACCTTCTAATTGACGTCTCCGATGTTTAAACTAGTTAGTAGTTAACTAGAATACTGTTACAATGCAAAATTACTTTTGTCTAACTTTTTGAAATGAAGCATTTCTTTTAAAAATGCGTATCTTATATAAAAATCTTAAATAAATGAGACGGGTGTTACAAGTTGGTAATTAGAGCTCAAGGTTGTTAACAAAGTGTGTTCGGTTCAAGCTTGATCAAACATCCGGTAAGAATTAGTTACTTTAGTAGATTTTATTAAATGTTAGAAAAAGAAATTCGAATGGACGTGCACGGGAAGAGTGTGTTAACACACTCAAACCCGGAAAGTGCACTAAATGAGAACGGTTAAAGCAAGTTATGAACTTGGCTAAACCGAAGCGAATAAAGTATATGTTATAAATGAAATGTTTAACAATTGGTATAAGTATTTCAGTTTCAAGATGACGGAAAAAGGTAACAATGATGCGGTGCTGATAGTCACCGAACAAATGAAAGAGGTGATTGCCGAAGAGGTAGGAAAGGCAATCGAGAATAGTCTATCCGGTTTTATAGACAAAATCCAAAGTACAGTGCTTTCGTTAGTTAAAGAACGAGTTAAAAGGTTGGAAGACAATGTCAACCTTGTGAAGGAAAAATCCAGAGAATGGAAAGGTTGCTCATACAAAGAGTTTATGGCTTGTAAACCGCCAATCTACAATGGGGAGGTTGACCCGATAACATGCCAACGATGGCTAAGTGATGTCGAAGGGGTGTTTAAAAGGACCCACTGTGACGTAAGCGATTTTGTGGCTTACGGAACAACTCAGTTAAGGGGTCAAGCCAAGGACTAGTGGGATAATAAAAAGAAGGAGATTGGAGCTGAAGCGGCAAAGGCTATGACATGGGACGAGTTTAAGCACCATTCCTTAAACACCACAGTCCCAAGGCGGTTATCAACAGAATCAAGGAGGAATTCATCCAGTTAAGGCAAAAGGGTGAATCAATTGATAAGATCACGGGTATTTTCATGGATAAGCTGAGATTCTGTGATGAGTTAGTGACTACCGAAGAGCAGAAGATATACTACTATTACAATATGCTGAGTGCTGAATATCGGGAGTTCATGACTCCCTCGAAGTACGAGACCCTCACTGAAATCATTAACACCGCCCGAGAACGGGAGATTGAGTTAAAGAAACAAGTAGAAAGGGGTGAATGAAGGGCGCAAGATGTGAATCCAAGTCCTACAAAGAAGGCGAGAACAGCAGAGTCGGCAAGAAAATCTGATGTGAAAGGCGGGTGCCAAGTTTCAAGGTGTGCGGAAAAGGGCACAAGGGTGAATGTCGTTTCAAGGACAAAGCGTGTCCCATATGCGGAAAGACGAGGCACCCGGCTTCACTGTCCCCGAGAGAAGTTTCTGTGTCCTACAAGTGTTACTAACCGGGCCACAAGAAATCAGAATGCCCAGACTTGGTAGGAAAGAAAGATAACAAAGAATCTACAACAGAAAATTCACAAGGCGAAGGCCAGTCCTTCCAACTAACCGCGGCTGAAGCGAAGACAGAACCCGATGTGGTCTCAGGTATATTCGCAATAAACTCAATTCCTGCACGTGTATTATTTGATACGGGTGCGAATAAATCCTTTGTTTTACATGGATTTATTCGACATCCTTCATTTGTTTTGAAGAAATTGCCTATGCCCTTAGAATTTGAAATAGGGTACAACAAGAGTTTTATAGTGTGTGATGTTTGTCAAAGTTGTAAATTGAGTATCGATGTCGAAGAATACTCGATAGATTTAATTCCAATGTCGATGAGAGATTTTCAAGTGGTTGTTGGGATGGATTGGTTATCCCGACACCACGCAAAGGTCGTGTGTTTCCGTAAAGAGATAAAATTAATATCTCCGAGTGGAAAACACGTTACTATCTATGGCGAGATGGGAGGTAACCCAGTGATATGCTTGATGTTGAAAGCTCACAAGCTTACGAGGCAGGGATGTAGAGCGTTTATGATATACGCGAATGAACCAGGGAAAGAATTACCAAAGATCGGAGACGTACCGGTGGTACGTGATTACAAATATGTGTTTCCGGAAGAGTTACCGGGAATACCGCCCGAACGGGAATTAGAGTTCAGAATCGAATTGGTTCCTGGCGCGAAACCCATAGCTAAGGCGCCATACCGACTCGCGCCATCGGAGTTACAAGAATTAATGTCGCAAATTCAAGACTTGCTCGACAAAGGATTTATAAGGCCGAGTGTGTCTCCTTGGGGCACACCGGTATTGTTTGTGAAGAAGAAAGACGGGAGCATGCGAATGTGTATCGATTAACGGGAGTTAAACAAGCTCACGGTGAAAAATTGATACCCGCTCCCGAGAATTGATGATTTATTCGACCAATTACAAGGTGCGAATTGGTTTTCCAATATTGAACTTAGATCAGGGTATCATCAATTAAAGGTCAAGGAAGAAGATGTGCCGAAGACGGCCTTCCGTACGCGGTACGCACATTACGAGTTCCTCGTGATGTCGTTCAGGTTGACAAACGCACCCACGGCTTTCATGGATCTCATGAACCGGGTTTGCAAACCTATGTTAGACAAGTTGGTAATCGTGTTTATCGACGATATTCTAGTGTATTCAAAAAGTGAGGCGGATCACGCGCATCATTTACAGGAGGTGTTAGAAACCCTCAGACGGGAGATATTATATGAAAATTTTTCGAAGTGTGCCTTTTGGTTACGAGATGTACAATTCCTCGGTCTCATCATAAGTGCCATTGGAATATTGGTAGATACGTCAAAGATAGAAGCCATGTCGAAATGGAGCCCTCCGAAGAATCCTTCGGAAATTAGAAGTTTCTTAGGGCTTGTGGGATACTACAGGAGATTCATTCAAGATTTCTCCAAGATTGCTTCACCACTAACTAAATTAACTCACAAGGAGGAAAGATTCATATGGAGTGTTGAACAGGAAAAGGAGTTCCAAACGCTAAAGGAGAAGTTAACTCACGCTCCGGTATTAACGTCGCCGGACGGAGTCGATGATATGGTAGTCTACTCGGATGCGTCACATTCGGGGCTCGGATGTGTTTTAATGCAACGAGGCAAAGTGATAGCTTATGCCTCGAGGCAACTAAAGGTGCACGAAAAGAAATATCCCACACACGATCTTGAATTGGCGGCGGTGGTATTTGCACTAAAAATATGGAGGCACTATCTATACGGAGTAAAGTGCACCATATTTACCGACCACAAAAGCTTAAAATACTTCTTCAATCAGAAGGAGTTAAATATGTGGCAAAGGCGATGGTTGGAAACGGTAAAAGATTATGACTGTGAAATACATTACCACCTTGGGAAAGCCAATGTTGTGGCGGATTCTTTGAGTAGGAAAATAGATTATGTTCCAATACGAGTGCGGTCGATGCAGCTTGTTGTAACCTCGGGTTTACTTGAACGAATCCGAGAAGCACAAGTCGAGGCGATAAAAGAGGAAAATTGGAAAAGAGAAAGAATCAGTGGCTAGTTGGAAGAGTTAACGGATAATAATAATGGGTTGAAAACCTGGTTTGGCAGGATATGGATTCCTAACTCGTGTGGAGTCAAAAAGCTACTACTTGATGAAGCTCACAAAAGCCGTTACTCCATCTATCCGGGAGTGACCAAGATGTACAATGACTTGAAACAAAATTACTGGTGGCCCGGAATGAAAAGGGATGTGGCTAAGTATGTGGAAAAAATGTTTGACTTGTCTGCAAGTCAAGGCGGAACACCAAAGACCCTATGGTAAGCTTCAGCCATTGGATATTCCAGTTTGGAAATGGGAACATATTACTATGGACCTGTTGACCAAACTGCCAAGGACGAACCGAGAATTTGATGCTATATGGGTGGTTGTTGATAGACTGACGAAAAGTGCTCACTTTATTCCTATACGTGAGACTTATACTTCAGAAAAGATGTCGGAGGTGTATACCAATGAAATAGTGGCACGCCATGGAGTACCGGTATCCATCGTGTCTGACAGGGATACCCGGTTTACTTCGAACTTCTGGCGAGATTTCCAAGATCAGATGGGAATGAAATGATTTATCAGCACTGCATACTTTCCTCAAACGGATGGGCAGAGTGAAAGAACGATACAGACACTAGAAGACATGGTGAGGACGTGTATTATCGATTTCGGGGGCAGCTGGGACATGTATTTACCGTTAGCAGAATTCTCTTACAACAGTTATCATGCCATTATCAGCATGGCCCTGTATGAGATGCTATATGGTAGAAAATGTAGAACCCCTGTGTGTTGGGGTGAGGTTGGGTCCACGTGAACTGGCCCATAAAGATGTAGTTCGAGCAACTAACGAGAAAATTGACGTGGTTCGAGCCCATTTGAAAGCGGCTCAAGACAGACAAAAGTCTTATGCTGACAAAATACGAAAATCGATTGAATTTCAGGTGGGCGATAGAGTTATGTTGAAAGTATCCCCATGGAAGGGCGTTATCCGATTCAGAAAAAAAGGGAAACTAAGCCCAAGGTTTATCAGGCCATTTAAAATCATTGAACGGAAGAATTGAGCGGAATCCATGGCATGTTTCATGTGTCACAACTCCGAAAGTGCTTAGCTGACGAAACGGCTTATATCCACTACGATGATATCGAGGTGGACAATAGCCTTAACTATGCGGTAAGGCCAATTGAGATTCTAGATCGGAAGGTTAAAGATTTGCGAAATAAGAGAATTGATCAAGTGAAGATCAAGTGGGAGCATAGAAAAGGTTCGGATACTACATGGGAGTCCGAAGAGGAGATGCGACGTCTCTACCCAACATTATTCGGTACGTATTTCGGTTTCGAGGACGAAACCCTTTTAAGGGGGGTGGACTTGTAACACCCCGAAAATATAAATCTTTATTTATAAATACAACGTCGGTAAATAAACAAAATGAACTAACTAGGAATAAAAATAACCTAGTTAGAGGAAAGCCTTGTAGTAACATGTTAGTGTGTTAGAAACACCTAAAATAAGGATCAAACAATAGTTGGGGGACCAAAGTTGTTAAGTTTGAAATTTATATTATTAAAACAAAAATAAAACCCAAACACACACAAGAGTGTGTGTCTGGTTCGATTAAAACACAGGGGCGACCAGGAGCTTGCTCTCAAACCCTAGTTTGTGCTATTTGATCAAAATTGAAGGCCTAAATCTGTTCCAAAACGAAATCCAAGCCAAGATTAGTGATCTCCTTAGTAAAGGGATCATAAGGTATGTAAAATTTCATCGAATGATTCCATCTAAAATTCTGGATGAATACTTGAAATTCGACATTAGTGTTGCATGATTGTTGTATGGATGAATTTGGAATGAAATAGTGTCTAGGAATAAACCCTAGTCACTAGATTGTTGAAATTCTGCTAATTACTTGTGAATTCCATAATCCCCAATGTAGGTGATTAGTGGGTTTTGTAAAAGCATGCTAAACACTAGAATTATAGTTACCATTCTAGTGTATTTTGAACCCTATGAAATAAATTCAGATTTGTTGATGTGAAAATTTGATATGAACATGCTTAATTGATGTTAATCTTGGCTAAATAACAAGCTATGAACTTGATTGTGAATTGTGTAAAATTATGCTCTTAAGGTGTTTGTAAAAATGCCTTAAAGAAAGCTAAATGTTGGAAAATTGACCCAAAACGCATACTTATATATATATATATATATATATATTGGTGAACAAATGCATTAAGTGACACGAAAAGAGTTCTAAACGATTTGTGATTGAACTCTATAGGCAAGGAAACCGGGACGTCAAGCGGACAAGCCGGTGGTGATACGCGTTTGAATGGAGCGCCTTAAAAGGTATGTAACCTTGTTCCATTACATCGTGTTAACTAGAAATTCTGTTCGTTTGAAATAGTGTTTTTAAGAAAAGATAGCAATTGTAGAAGTGATGAAGATCACTATTGGTTAAACAAGTTAAAAACATGATTGGAAAATGTTTGGTAGTCATTGAAAATGGAGGATTCCATAAATGAGCCAAACGGGCGAATAGATATTTGGTTGAAAGTGTGAATGTGTTTTGAATAGCATTTGGCGATGATGGATCATAAGAGCGTGAAACCATAGATTTGGTAATGAAACGCCGGTGATCGTAAGCCCCGGATGTTGGATAAATACGCCTTGAGATCATAATAATATTAGTAGTAGAATTAGTGCAAAACTATGCGGGTCGAATAAATAGAAAGGGGACTATAAGCCGTTCAGTCCGTAAACTCAATTTTTGATATGATAATCATGATAGATGCGTTGGTAATTTAATTACGGATGCGTAGGAAAAAGAATCACCTAAAACGGACATTTAGATAGAAAGTTATGCAAGTTTAAAGTTGGAATTGTGAAAAACAGAGCTGGGCGGGAAATGCAGGCTCAAACCTGCATCTGCTGGAAAACCGTCTCCCCCGCGACACGCGGAGGGAGACCCTGAATCTGTCGCGACACGCGGGGCTTCCTCGTGGCCCGCAAAAGCTAATGTGTGATCTGTCGCGGGGCACGACATACCAAAATGCTGAAATTTTATTTTGTTTTTAATCGTATGATTCTAGAACTTGTTTATACGTATTTTAAGATTGTGAAAACTAACATTTAACGTGGTTTTGACATTAGGTGATGTTGGACTCACTCCGGATGGCGATCAAGCAAGAATTCAAGAACCGAACACAAAGTTTGAAGCTTCCGCGTTTATCAATCTTTGTTTTAGACAATGTTCTTTTTGTAAACCTTCTTATTGATGTCTCCGATGTTTAAACTAGTTAGTAGTTAACTAGAATACTGTTACAATGCAAACTTACTTTTGTCTAACTTTATGAAATGCATCATTTCCTTTTAAAAATGCGTATTTTATATAAAAATCTTAAATAAATGAGACGGGTGTTACAAATGGTGACATCATATATATTAAATATGGACATAAAAATATATAACCACATAGCAATCTAACATTGTATACAACTCCAACATGATATTCTTTTGAGTTCATTCTTTTACACCGAGCCTCCAATCTTTGAAAGCTCAATACTTACATACCTGCATTCCTGTTTCATTCTTAATAGCAATACGGTTAGGAAGACATAAATCTCAAACGTATTAAAAACCTACCACTTCGCATAAACTCATACCATTGATATTAATTCAATAAGTTACATCTCGTGTTTACACTTACATGTATCCATATACATACATACCTATCCTATACAAACACCTCACATACAAATACACATGACATATACTCACTACGATTCTATAGCTAAGTACATACATGCAATTCACATTCACATGTTCATTTTCAAATTTTCGTACAAAAATCATACACGCACTATCCATCTATAAACATACTTATCATAAGTTAGTTCTTACACGCGTATAACACATTCGTTCAATTCAAATTCTAATCATAAAATCACATATTCGGGTATATGGCACCCACATACAAAACCGCGATCATAATTCATATTTCCATACTCATATTCTCACATATACTTAAGTTTTACAGGTCTAACATAACTTTAGAGCCTTAAAAACATCTTACGGGGTACCGGGACGGAACCAGATGAGTCAAATGCAAGAAACAACAAACATCAAAACTTTTTCAAATCCCGCCGTAAGTTACGGCTCACATGTCGTAGCTTACGGCAAGGGATTTCTGCATTTTCTTGTTTCATCCACCGTAAGTTACGGCCAGCTGCCGTAGCTTACGACCAACTACTGCTATTTTTGTGTTTGCAGCTTTATTTGACCCGTTTCGAGTCCCACTCGATCGTGCCTATTCCGATTTGCTTCAAATTAAACATGTAACATCTAAACGAGGTCTCGTTTCTCCTTACACTATCATAGTCCCATTCTAACAATAATTTCAACATCTACATAAGCCCAAACATACTTTAATTCTGTCATTTAAGCGATTAATCTTACTTCTTAGTTTGACCCGTTTGGTTGTTATCATACAACTTCCAATTTAGTTGACCACTATCAACCTAATACCATCGAACTTATCTTAGTACTTCCATTGATTTTACATTCCTGTATGCCTCTCAACAATTAACATATAACAATTCCCTTTAAATACTAAAGAGTGATTCTGGAAATCACTTACCTTATGCGTCCATGTTCGAGCTCGTCTTCTTGCCACCTTTTGACTCATTAGCCATCCGTGCTTGAGTCCTTTCCAAAGTAAATTCCTATTCTTTCATGCTATCATTTTTATAACTTGTTAGTTTGCATGTTCATCCATATCGATAATCATTACAAATTCTTAGTTACATTACTTTCATTAGTCAATCATTCACTAACATGTATTGCTCAATTCACTGAAAATAAGCTATTTTAGGACATCCGTTTACTGTACTTACGAGCTTGCAAAAATTACGATCTTTTTATGTGACGTGCCCATCGGAGGGGTTATCCTTGTGTTAAATTTTTAGATTCTAAATCTCTACCAAAAATTTATAAAAAATCATTTACTAAGCAGCAATCAGATTCGTCACTTTCTGACTGCAGCCCACGGAAAAGTTCATTTAAAAATCCTTGATTATCCGATTGACATAATTCCAGTTGGAGATTTTCATAACCTCCTGAATTGAGTTATGACATTTGTAATGGGATGAAAATTCTGCCAGAAAACGCAGCTTGAACATTCGATACGGAAAAATTCATAAAACGTTAGTTTTTGTCCAAAAAATGCAATTCCAGCTGGGTTTGAAAGGTTTTTCCTAGAAGTTCATCACAAACTCAAAAAACATCAGTTTTTGACAAGATTTGACCCGGTTATAGACGATTAAATTCGGCTGTAACTTTCTGGACAGATTCTGTTTCATCACCCGAATTCTTGTACGAGTTCCATATAACATACATTCTTCGAGTTAGTTTACTACTAATCTTATCATTATCATAGTTCATTCATATATGTCAAGCTATTTCATAAAATCTCACAACCTAACTTCACTTAGATATTTCATCATACACTTGGTGTGCGTACACCATTTAATGCACAATGTACAACTAATTTATGCATGATCCTCCAAGTTCATGCCTAATTCATCAAATACAACTAGAATCAACTAACTTACATACCATACTCAAGCTATCTTACAATAATCCATTACATACAATTTACACATCAATAATTCAAGCAAGGATTTGACAAGGTGAAACATCTATGTTATCATCTTCACCACTAGAAGTGGGGTTCACTTCAAACCCTCAAATTACTCAAAATTCTTAACAACAAAAGTTCTATTTGGTGATTCTAATATACAATCATGCTTAATTTCATATCAATTCACGGATTAAATCATAACCAACTTCATACAACTTCACCAAAAGACAATTTCTAACATACCTTATGGTTAGCAATTAGAGGTGATCAAGAATTGATGTACATACACAAGATAAATCATCAATTGCCCCCTTAATTTGCTGAATTTCCTCTTAGGTTTTAGTGGGTGTTATTCCCCATTTTCTCCACATACATCGACGCACACAAATACATACATTCTTAAAATGCAGAATTTTTATAAGGTTTGGCTCACTTGCTACATTTGGTCCCTCTACTTGGGTTTGTTGATCACTTATAACCAAATTCATTCCTTACTTGTTTTACTAAGTATTTTAACTAAGTTAAATAACCTAGTTTATTTATTTCATGATATATCATATGGAAACATATGGCGAATGTGAATATTCGAGTTTTGGGGTGTTACAAGTATGCAGGGATCCAAGATTCCCTGAGTGCAAAAATATCAGATAGCCAGTCATTATCTGCTAAATTGAACTCTCCGATAATCACTTCCCATCCTGATTGAAACTCTTCTGATGTAAGAATATCCGTCCACACAACACCACAAATACGTTCTTTGAAATTGGTGGAATTGCATAGCCTAACACCAACCTATAATAACACGAAAACGCCATGCAAAAAAAAACATATATATTACACACAGACAAACTTACATGAAAAAACAGTAACATCGTTAAAGAACGCCATACATCTTAAAATGGCAAACATAAAAATTAGGAAATCAACCTTCAAAGAAAGTTTATGCATCATATGCCACATGCATAAGCATGTATCGTGTCAACAAATACAGTAGAAATAGCCTTCTTCATTGCTGGATCTTGGTTAGTGACAACAACTTTTGGTTGAGAACCAACAACTTTTAGAAAAACTCTCAACAACCAAATATACGTATTAACAGTTTCTGATGCCAATAATGCAGCACCAAATGTAACATTGCAGTGATGATTGTCTATACCAGTGAACGGTACAAACACCATAGCGTATCTGCATATGAAAACGCCATGAGAAATGAAACGATAATAAAACGCCATTTCATGTGAACTCTGAAAAACGCCAGTGCATGTAATCATTGAAAACGCCAAAAGAACAAAAAAAAGTTGAATTTTAAAATATTACTTGTTTGAACGATACGTGGCGTCAAACGAAATCACATCACCAAACACGTGGTAATTACGTTTGGCTTGATCGTCACACCAAAAAAGTCCCTTCAAACGATTGTCTTCTTCTGTGAAGTAATCGTATGAGAAATTAGGCTGGGACTGTTTTTTTCCATCCAAATGTCTCACAACCATCTCAGCGTCGTATTCCCCTATAAACAAGTTAATTTGCCTCTTGTAGTTCTTAAATTCAACTTTACTTGCACCGACGTCTTCAAAACTGCCAAAACAAGTCTTCATAACATTAAACACCTTGACTGGACCCAAATTCAACTTAGACATGCTGTGTATAACATGCTTCTGGAGCTGAGTGAGGTGTCGTTCAGTTGGAAGAAAATGCTTATCAGGACGTTCAACAAGATCATGATTGTGCTCCTCAACAAACTTATACACCTTCCATGATCTAGCCTAAAAAATTACACATAACAGTGCACCACAATCAATCCTCTTTGAAAAGTTGGATCGCACTAACTGTTCCTTTTGATTGGGGTCCAACGTATCAACCTTCTTGTCCTTATATACCCCAACTCTCGTTCACATGTAATATTTAATATGTCTTACACCTTTGGCGTTTATCTTTTCAGTCCCTTTCCTGACTAAAAAACCACAAGCCTTGGCATACGTAACATACATTGAATAACAATCATCGAGGCTTGTGAATGTCATGTCCATTCTAGGCTTTATTTCTTCACTAACGTCAGGAATGATAAATGGTAAACTAGTTTTGGGTAAAAACCTTTCACTCGAGGAAGCACATTCGTTAGAGAAAACACAGCGAGGAACAAAATTTCAGAAAAACGCCATTAAAAATAGAAAATGTCTCCTAATAACATTATCGATGAAAACACCATTAATTGAATAATAAACAAAACATAATAAACAAATAATTTGAAAACGCCATAATACACACACCATAACTTTTTGATTAACAAATATGATGAATTAACAATACTAATGCAGCGTGATAATGAACACGCCATGAGATGAATAATTAACAAAAATAACATCATAATGAAAACGCCATAGTTAACAAAACCTGATGTTTACACAAATTAACAAATAGTAATAACTGATGTTTACAAATACTACTAAATAATATTCAAAACTAATTAGGTGTAAAACGCCAATGATCGTAAAAACATAAGAAAAATACTAGACCCCAAACGACAATTAAAATTAATAATGAAAACTCCAATTATCAGTTCTTACTAATAGTTTAACTACCAATTAAAACGCGAATAAACTGGATACATGAACAACGACATTGAAAGCATACAACACATTATGAAATATTAATCGAAAAAAAAAGAATGAAACAAGCATAAAAGAACAAAACGCCATATCTGTTGTATATGTGTTGCATCATTTGTTGGAACAAAAATATAAAACGTCATCAAATATTACTTTGTTGAACAGAATCCACGTTAGACGCCATAGATCTGAGTAAGCTTGGAAAGGAGGTAATAGCTAATACAAAATCTTTGGAGTTTTAATTTGAAACATATTTATAACGCGAATAAGGAGGGAATGTACAAAAGGACAATCGTACCCCTGCATATCAATTAGCGCCCCCTGCCACGTGTTGGGCCAGGATCCGTTCTCACCCTTCTCACCGTTCTCATACTTTAGGACGTTTTCTCCTGATCCTGTACCTATATATATATCTGGATGGGTTAAAATGAAAACCATCCCTAGTTGTGAAAACCGTAGGAACCACTTTTCCACCATTGATCTTTTGAGATTGATGGTTGAGATTAAAAGTGATTAAAACAAATATTTAATTCTTTTTGTTTTATTATGTTTTTAATATTTTATTGTCATAAGGGTAATTTGGTCAATTTGCTATTTTTGTCTTATTTGTTTATTAATATTTTAATACTTTACAAATCAAATGTTTTTGTCGTATTTGGTTATTAATATTTAACAAATCAGATTTTTTTATAGATTTTTTTAGAAAGCAGATTTTTACGCCCCGGTTTTAAACTTTTTTTAAGCCTCGGTTTTAAATTTTTTTTACGACCCAGTTTTAAAACATTGTTTTACGGGTTAAAAATTTTTTTACGCCAAATTTTTTTTACAGGTTTAATTTTTTTTACGCCAAACATTTTTTTACGCCGAAATTTTTTTACGCCAAACATTTTTACGGCAATTTTTTTTTACGCCAAACATCTTTTTACGCCCCGACCCCGATTTCAGGTTTACGAAATTTGAGAATCTTAACGAAAAAACTCACCCAAAATCATGACTCAATTAGATGTCTCAGATAAGTTGATACTTATCATCATCGACTGAAAATATAAAAACCAACAACAAAAATCAAAACCATGAGTGGATCTTGAAAAAAACAGGGTTTGGCTCAAAGTTTCCAGAAATCATGGCTGCAAAGTGGGGTTGTAGGTCAAAAACCTACCCTCCACCATCCTTGTCACGCCATCGTCATAAATTCTCGAAAAAAATGTTTCGAACTATCGCTGCCAAGAAAAAAAATGTTATCAACATAACCAAGACAACCAACTGAACAGATCAAAACCCACCAACCGGTGCTGCCGGCTAATAAATATAGCAGAAGGTATAAACTCATGTAAACTCACGTACTCCTCGGGTCGCCGGACTCATCAAAATGAGTTGCCGGACATCAGTGAAGGTCATCGGTGAAAAGTCACCTCCGGGTCGCCGAACAACCCCACCGTACTATTGTTAGGATCTGAGTTTGGTTTTGATTGTGTTTTCACGTTTGAATTAAGATGAAGATGGATGAGTTGTGCAGCGGAATTAAGATGGAAACAAACTTTACACATAATTAAACGAGAGAATTGCTTTAATCAAAACATTTTCCACAAAGAACCGAAAGATTGAATTTATTTCAATAACGATTACAGTGCGATGATTGAATGCAAACTCCCCCTCAGCCTGAGCTCAGTGTTTGTTCGTGTAGGAAAACAATTTTGCAAAGAGCTAATAGAACAGTACAGAGCACTGTTCTATTTATAGGCACTAGCAAACCACTGAGCATCTAAGCTGACGTCACCATGAAAGTGACATCTAACCTCCTAACAAACTCTAACCTCTGATCTATACAAACCTCTGTTATGCTAAACTACTGATATTACATTTCATTACAAAAAGACATAATAAACTACTGCTGCATCCTTCCACTGATGTGAACCCAGCAGTACTTGTCCGGATCAGCAGAGCTTGACTCAAGGCAGTAGATTGAACAGCGGTGCTTTAGTCTTCATCAGGCTTTTACTTGATCAGCAGTTTGTAGGTCAGCAGTTTGTACGAACAGTAGATAGGAGGTCAGCAGATGTTGAAACCACTTTCAAGGGGAGAGACATGTATGCAACATCTGCTTATTCTGGATCCACTGCGCTAATCCAGTTTTGGATTTAATTATCTGTTCCTTTGATAGGGTTCAATCCCAACAATCTCCCCCTGGAACAGATAATGCCAAAACCCTTCATTATTGTGGAACTTTATTGCCTCATCAACAGTTCCCTTATCTGACCTTTAAGTTGTAGCTCAAAATCTAGGGCATCTGTGTCATCTTCATCCCTACCAAGTGGAAGATCAAGGAGATCCTGCATATCTTCAAGACTCAGGCCAAGAGCTTGTTCCCTTGTTATTTTCTTCACTTCTCCACCAGACCTGAACATAGTCAATACATGGGTCTGTTTGTCAGTTTCCCACTTTAGTACTTTTGAGCCTGGTGGGTTTCTTGGGAGATTTTTCTTGGATGAGGTGTTAGGAGATGCAGGCCTATTCATAACTATTTGAGCAGTATTTGCAGGTTGATTCAGGCCAAGAGTATCAGCTATCATTTCTTTAATACCTTCTTTTACAATCTCATCTCCTGCCATTAGCTCTACCACTGTTTCAGTATCCAACCGTTTTTGTGGCCTTCTTTTAAAGATGGCTGAACCAGCTGGAGCAGTGGCTCTCCTGACTTGCAGCTTTGATGGTCTCTTTGAAACCTCTGCCTCAGGATAGTCAGGTTTTTGAGGAACTGTGGGATCTTTCTTTCTTAGTTCCTCCAGCCTTTTGTAAGTGGCCCTGACTACGTTTTCTTTCCATCTTGCCACTTGATGTTTAGACCCATAATCAGCAGGAACTAACTCCTATTTCATTCTCTTCAGCTCAAGTGATTTTTCAGGCACATTCTTTTTGTACTTTGACCATTCTGGAGGAGTGTGTTTGACCTTATTCTTTATCATTTCTTGAATCCTGGCTGCTTCTTGCTCAAGCTCAGGGATGGTCCACTCCTTGTACATGTGCTTCTCTCCCTTGTACTTCTTGGTTGCCATAATGCTTTCAATGTAGTCTTTTCTCAGAGTTTCATCTACTCTCTCTGAGATTTGCTGACAAACATTTTTTGCAAACTGCTCTAAAGATCTGACTTGTGTGAGCAAGTATTGATAATTCTGCTGAATTTCTCTATCAGATTTCCCATGTGTATTTCTTTTTGAAATATCCTCTGCTTGCTTAGCCTTGATTTTCAAATATTCTTCAATATTGTTAGGCCTGGGATATCCTTCAACAGATGGCAATTTCCTTTTATCAGGGTCATCCTCATAGTAGAAAGATTTGATTTCTTCTCTGACTGCTATAAGTTCAAGAGGAAATTGAACACCTGCAGGAGCTAAGGGTTGTTGAACTTGTGCTGATGAGAGAGGAACAGGCTTGGGTATTGTAACAAGTGACAAAGATTTTGAAGATGTTGGTGGTGGTGAAGTGTCATCATCTTTCAGGATTAGCCTTCTCCTTTTTATTTGAGGAAGGACTGATGATGCTTTGGGTGGAACAGTGGTGGTAGTTTGAGTGGCAGTGGTTTGTGATTGACTACTAGCTGTTGAAACAACTGGTGCTTCAACCACTGTTGTCATTACAGCAGATGTTGTAACATTTGCTGTCTTCTGCTTTTTGGCAGGAGGCGATGGTGGTGATGTTGTTTTTGGTGGTGATGGTGGTGGTGGTGGTGTTAAGGCAGTGGTTGTGGTGTGTGTTGAAGTGGTGTGTGTTAAAGTAATAACAGATGTTGAAACCTCTGAAGTACCAGCAGTAGTTGATACAGCAGGAGTTACAACAACTGTTTGGGTGGATGTTTGATGTTGGGGGCTTTTGGATGATGGTTTAGGAGTATGCTTTTTGAGTCTGGATGGTGTGGACTTGGGTTCCCTCACTTTTCTAGTGGGATTTCTTTTTAGCTCAGGATTTTGAACATCCTTCAGCCCAGAACAACCCTGCGCATTCAGCTTCATGTAAGCTCTTTTCTCCTTGTTCCACCTTGACATATCCTTTGCCTCTCTGTCCCTTTTTACACTTGCTATAGCTTCATCAAGTGCATTTTGGGTAACATCAACCTTTTTGCTACCATCTAGCAAAGGTATCTGCTTGGTCATATTCTCCATTTCTGGTTCTATGTAAAGACCATCATCTACTCCCTTCTTCTTCCACTCTTTAATTTTCTCCCCCTTTTTTGCATTATCTGGGGGTAATTGATCAATGAAGAGAACAGTTGGAGGAGCAGTGCCAGTGGTTTTCAATAAATGGGCCTTGAGAGCCTTGATGTCTGCTTGTGTGTTCTTGAACCTAGACTCCATGATGTTTCTCAGCTTTTGTACATGTGTTTCATGTTGCTGATCAGCCATTTGTTTTTGTTGTTGGAGAAAAGGTTGAAATAGATTCCAGAGCTCATTTGTAGCAGGTGCTTGTGGTGGAGCAGGTGCTTGAGGTGGAGCAGCAGTGGATTGCATCTTTTGTACTGTCAACAACTGTTGTAGCATGTCTTTGATATCTGCAACAGCTGTATCCAGTTTGTCAACTCGTTCCGTTAAATCCAGATATTTTAAACCATCACCCAATTTAATGGGATCATCTGATTTCCCACTAGCAGTGGTTTTATCAGTGGTTGAGGTAGGGAGTGTACTCCAAACATTAACCACTGATGCCCCTTTTTCTTGGTACTGGGGTCTTCTTCCTTCAACACTTGACAATCTTTTGATATTGCCAGTGGTAAAAAAGAATCCACTGGTAGATGTCAGAGGTTCTATGGAAGGAATTGCCTCCAAGGAAGTCTTATTAATGTAACCATTGTCCAAATGTAAACCAGTGGGTTTAACAGTTGTAGTGGCTGCTTCACTTGGATTACCACCAAGAGTTACTTGTAACTCAAGGGGTGTAACCTCCTCAGGTTGTGTTGGTGGGTTAGCAAAGATTGATACATCAGACCCAGTCATTTGTTGAGGCATGTTCTCATTGATGGGTGATTGAGAAGGACTGGTTTGTGCCTGGTTCAAATTAATTGCTTCCAACAAAAGTCTTGTTGGTGGAGGAATTGTGAATGTGAGGTTTGGGGTTAGAAGAGAATTTGCCCCGGGCATTGGGTTGTGGATGATGGAAACGAGTGATTCCAGAGCATCATATTGTGGAGTCCCTATGTGTACAACCTGTTCTTTTTTAGAAGAAACAGGAGGAGTTTCGGTTATGGGTTGAGATATTTGTACCAACTGCTGTGAGGAAGAAGCAGCAGTGGTTTCTTGTGACTTTTGTTTTGTCACAGACAGTTTCTCTGGTATCTCATCCTCCAGAGTTGCCTTTTTGATGGGTTTGGGGGGTTTTTGAGTTTTTCTTTTTATTGGCTTTTTGGTGATTGTAGGTGCAGTGGCGGAGCTTGACCAAAGGTTTCGAGTGGGCGTAAAGTGATGGAACCCAATTTTTTTTTCTATCGTTATGTTTCGGGTTAGGTCGGCTATTTATTCGGGTCAGGTCAAATAATAATTGTTACAAATAAAACTAAAAAAATTCATTCATTCAAAGGACTCATACTTACGCATAAAACTTGCGATTAAGTTTATTGTGTGGTAGGTAATTTAGGGTTAAACAAATAAGAGTTCAAATATATTTACAAAACTACCCGTCACTTATATACAAAGTGGTAACAAACTTTGCTTTAATTTATATATTGTATAAATATTTAGGAAAAATAATTGGGAGGAGGCGATCCTATACAATTTTTTTAAATTTCCAGACGAAAAATTGGGGTGGGCGGGTGCACCACCGGGCAACAAGTAACCTTCGCCCTTGTGTAGGTGTGGGTTTTAAAGCAGTTGTTTTGCTACTTTGATCACCTTGAGCAGTGGGCTCAGCAGCAGATACCTGAGGAGCAGTGGAAGCTGCTAAATTCTGCTCAGGCACCTCTGCTTGTGTTTTGCAAGGTGTTGACATTTTTGTAAAAGTTTCAGCAGTTAAGTTGTGCATTTGAAGAGATTCACCTTGTTTTATTGCAGAAGGATCATTCTTACCAAGTTTCTTTTCAAAATAATAACTCAGAAATCTTGGAAAAAGTAAGAATGCCTTTGTTTCAACATTTTTAACCAAATCATTAAAAATTTCCCGAGAATAATTAAAATTTTCTCCTTGAAGAATAGCATATCCCAGATTTTGAATTTTTAATGGTATTTCATTAAAAGCAGTGGTTTTGTTTGAAACACACATTAGGAGGGTATGAAATAAAAATCTTGTTGCAGAAGGGAAGTAACCTTTTTGTAAGGTGTCCTTTTTTACTTCTGCCCTCTTTCCAGAAAATCATTTTTTAACTCGTTTTTGGGAAAAGAAATTGTACCTTCCTGATCATCGAGTTGAAAGACCTCTAAAATAGATTGTGGTGTAATCTTGACGGCTTTACCCTTTAGAGAAGAGTTAATGGCTATTACAGCGTCTCCTTGTTTTTCAAGGGTTGCATTCTTCCAAAACTCTCTTTGGGTTGTCAAGTAAATTGGTGCATCTGCTGTTAACAAAGTTTTGTACTTTGATGCAGATATGGTAGCAAGGATGGAATTGAAAGCGTCTGTAGTGCCGGGTTATGTGATGTCTGGTCTAGATGCAGTTAGGTACAGTAAAGACCCAATCATGCTTCTATAAAGTGTTTGGTCAATCAGCTCATCCTTTTCATCAGACATGACAAGCTTATTTGTTGCCATGGGTGTGCTGCATGGTTTACAATCATTCATATCAAATTTATTCAAAAGTTCTTTAGCATATTTGCTTTGATGAATGAAAGTTCCATTTTGCATTTGCTGAACTTGGAGACCAAGAAAGCATTGCAGCTCACCCATTGCACTCATTTCAAACTCAGCTGTCATGAGTTCCCTAAACTCCTCACACATTTTATGACATGTGCTTCCAAAAATAATGTCATCCACATAAATTTGGACAATCATTAAATCCTTCCCTCTCCATTTTAGAAATAGTGTTTTATCAATGGTACCTCTTTTGAAACCATTTGAGAGTAGAAAGGTGGAAAGAGTTTCATACTAAGCCCTAGGTGCTTGTTTCAGGCCATACAAGGCTTTGTTTAGCCTGTAGACATGATCTGGATAAAATGGATCCTCAAAACCTGGAGGTTGACAAACATACACCTCTTCTTGAATTGTACCATAGAGGAAAGCACTTTTTGTCACACCCCTTTCTGCGGCGGAAGCACGAGGTGTGATCATGAAAGGTTCTCATTGCATACGATTAGTAAACATTCTACATGCTCATAAAAATATCTTCAAATACCAAACATTTCATAAGTTTAGCGTTTACATCGCTCGATATCATAAAACATTGTCTTAAAAAGTTACCACTTTATTTATCGATAAACATAGCGACATCCACGAGCATGAGTAAGACCACGCGCACATCCATCCTAGTTACCTGAAATACATGTGAGTTTTGAAAAACAAATGTGAACATAATGTTGGTGTGAATTCATGCAGTTTTTGTATTTCACGTTTGTATACTTTGTATGAAAACATAGTTTGGGTCATGTATAAATCAAGCTTTCATATATAACTAAAGTTTCATGTGTACACCACGTACTCATGTATAATTTAAGTTTTTCTTAAGTACCCCACGTACTCAAGTATAATTCCCATTTTCTTGAGTACCCCACGTACTCAAGTATAATTCAAGTTTTCTTGAGTACCCCACGTACTCAAGTATAAATCAAGTTTTAGTATGGTATGAATCTTATGTAAATAAAGTATTCCTGTAAGTATCAGGATTGTTAATGGGTTGCAAAGCCATTAACATGTGACATGACATAGGAAGTCACCAAACCTTAGGCATTTTCTAGTTGGCATATTCTGAGACACAAAAGCACTACTCGATACTCGCCCTCACCGAGAGTGTGGCTGCCCGACACCCGTTAGATCTAACCTTTTGTTCTGCGGTCTACGTATATTGTTGATTAATGGTGCTTATGTACCCTATTCGTGACACAATTTCTCGTATCATTTCTCATATCGCATCATACTTGGTACTCGTCCTCCCCAAGTGCGCTTCTTGTATTCTTATATTTCATCACACTTGGTACTCGTCCTCACCAAGTGTGTTTCTTGTTATCATACCATTTCTAAACATAGTAATATATGTACATGTATTTCACCCCCGAAGTTATAAAACTGAAAACAGTTAAAAGAAAAGGGGGAGCATGAACTCACAACTTTGCGTTCCTTGCGTCGTAAACTTCACCGGATTTTGCTTATAGAGCGTCGTGACCTAAACGTGTTTTCTTAACGTCAGTCACTAGACTTTCTTCGTAAAGCACGAGTCACTATCTTTTGTATTTGTATTGTTGTGTTAAAAATATTTTATATTTTTAACTAATTATCTTACTTATATTATTTTCTCATAAATTAATATAAGTATCTCTTGTTTTGCACCTTGCACCCGAATTATGTATCTTGTATGTTGTTTGTGTATTTTTATGTTTATACTCCTCATGAGTATTTAGTGTATTTTTAAGTCTTAATACACTAGCACGTATAACACATACTATATACACTTAGCACAAAAGTTGGTGATCAAATAATATATATATTTTTCTCAAAAATATATACATACTTAATATCCATTTTTATTCTAGAAGAAATCCTCATTTCTTATCACCAAAAATTAGGGAAACCTTGGTAATATTTTAAGATACATTTTTAGGGAATAAGTTTCTCAAAAACTTATATTTTTTTCTAAGTGTCAAAATTTATAAAAATTTTGACAGAGTTTCCCCTAAAAATGGAGGTTTCCCATGTTTTCAAAACATGTGTTTATTTTCTTTTAATTCGTCAACAACCAATTTTTCAACAACAATCAACAACAATATATACTAACTTCTCTATTTCATGAACTTGAGAATTTACAAAAGTGTGTAGTAACTTACTAGCTCATTTAGTAAGTCTTGTTATCTTTAAAAATAAAATTAGTTTCTCAAAAACTTTATTTTTAAAGAACTTGGAGTTTTACAACTTCTAGTCAAGATTTTCAAAAATACTTCTTTGTTAAATTTCTTGTTACGCAAGTGTTTACATACTTATTTATTTACTAAAAATGTTTCTAGTTCATAAAATATCCGGGTTTTAACATGACTTGCATCTTTCACTTGGTTCTTCCGAAAAACCACTTGTAGATCTTTAGATCTACATGTTTACAACTTCATTTTACAAGAAAAATTATATTTACCCAAGTTCATGTTTCATGGATGGAAAGTTTCATCATCTTTCATAACTTTAATACTAACATACTACTAGTTCATGTTCTCAAACATGGACTAATATGTCTAGATGATGATCCATCATTGTTTCTACTAACAACAACATCAAATAATAACAACCATACAAGATTTACACAACTAGTTTCTCTTTATCCAACTTATTTATCTTTCTTTCAAGACTTTAAGTTTTGATCTTGTGTGTTCTTGAGTTTTAACCGTTAAATCACCTACTAACCACTTTAAACAAGAACAAGAGGGTGTTTAGAAGCACTTACTACTAGCTCGAGGCTAGGGAAGAAACAAGATGTAAATGTGGTGGTTAAAAGAAATCGATGAAGGTCCTTCAACTTCCGAACACACAGAGCCTCGTGAATCGCCTTCTTACACCTTCAAGTGGGCTTGGAATGGATGAGCTTGGATTGAAGGTGGTGGTAGTATGATGAGGTGGTGGCGGCCGTGACTAGAGAAGGAGGAAGGGAAGAGAGTGTTTGACGTTTGTTGTTGAGAAGTGAGAAGATGGTTACCTCTCATACTTATTTATAAACCATGTTTCAACATTATCCTTCATATAATATGTTTCATAATCCAACAACATTGGAATAAAATATTAAAAAGAAATGTGGGGGTGTCCCCATTCCACCAAAACCGTAGAAGGGGGATGGGGGGTATGGGGTTGGAATGTAATGAAATGGTAATTTTCTAGTTAGTTTCTAATGAGTTTAATTAGTGTATATAGTGTGTATCATAATATAAAGGGAGTTAGGGTGTACGGGGACCCTAACTAGCTTAGAAAAATAAAAACAATGCTTCTAGCATTATTTTGGTGTTCCGGGTAATATCCGGTTGTTCGGTTAGACACCGGTTTGTTAAAGTGTTAAATTACATTTTTTAGTGTCTTTTAAGTACCATTTTGTAATAGTTTCGATTCCCGACACTTAGGGAAATATTCTGGATGTTAAAACAAAATTTCTGCATGATATTTATGTTGTTAAAAGCCGATTTGAGCTGAATTATATAAAATTCTGCACTTAAAGTGCGTTTCGGGTGCTTTTTAGTGCTTATTTTTGCTTTCGCAATGTCTATATATTAAACCCTGCATGTACTCTTGGGTTTTAATGTACTTTTGTCGTCGGACCTACACCTAGGCCTCAAATCTAATGTCTGACTGCTTTCTGCAGTTCTGTTGACACAGTGTGTCTTACCGGTGAGTTTACTAGTATTTCTGACGCAACGCTCTCGTTTATGCATAAAGCAATATTTTGTAGTATACAATGTGCATGAATTCACTTGTTTAATCATGTGTTCAGACATTGCTGACAATTAAGCACATAATTGCAGTCATTAAATAATAGTTAAAGTGTACGGAAATTACCGGTTTGTGCCAGTTGTCACAGTCTCCCCCCGTTAAAAGAATTTCGTCCCAAAATTCAGGCTGAACTAACTCTCGCTGGAGTCTTCTTGAATAGGTGGGGATACTTTTCTTTGAACTGGTCTTCACGTTCCCATGTGTACTCGGGTCCGAGCTTAGAGCTCCAACGTACTTTGACAAGTTTAACAGTGCTCCTCCTGGTCTTGTTGACTTTCCAGTCTGTAACCTCAACGGGCTGCTCTGTAAATCAGAGGGCGTCATCAATATGCACTTCATCCACCGGGATGATCACGTCTTCTTGTGTTGGACTCTTCTTGAGGTTGAATACATGGAACGTATCATGTACTCCATTAAGTTCTTCTGGTAATTCCAATTGTAAGCCACGATACCAATCCTTACCAAGATTTTGAATGGTCCGATGTATCGTGGATTCAGCTTTCCACGTTTTCCAAATCTTACTACGCCTTTCCAAGGTGAGACCTTTAACAGCACTTTGTCTCCCACCTCGAATTCTACTGGTTTTCTTTTCAGATCTGCGTAGCTCTTTTGTCGATCTCGAAAGGCCTTAATGCGCTCTCGGATCTGCGTAATCTTGTCGGTTGTCTCTTGCACAAGTTCAGGACCAACCATACGTTTATCTCCAGCGTCTGCCCAACATAAGGGAGATCGGCACTTGCGGCCATACAGAGCTTCGAACGGTGCGGCTTTTATGCTCGTATGATAACTGTTATTGTAGGAAAACTCAACTAAGGGTAGATGAGTATCCCAGCTGCCGCCCAGATCCATGACACATGCGCGAAGCATATCTTCTAATGTTTGTATAGTCCGTTCACTCTGGCCGTCTGTTTGTGGATGGAATGCCGTGCTTAGATCTAATTGAGATCCAAAGGCTTCCTGAAATGATTGCCAGATTCTTGAGACAAAGCGTCCATCTCTGTCTGAAATGATTGAGATAGGCACTCCATGTCGTGCCACAATTTCTCTTAAGTATATCTCTGCGAGCTTTCCAGTGCTGTCTTTTTCTCGGATCGGAAGGAAATGCGCAGATTTCGTTAATCGATCAACTATCACCCATATCATATCGTGCCCTCTCGGGGTCCTGGGTAATTTCGTTATGAAGTCCATCGAGATTTGCTCCCACTTCCACATGGGTATCTCTGGTTGTTGAAGTAGGCCGGACGGTTTCTGATATTCAGCCTTAACCTTAGCACATGTTAGGCATTTTCCAACATAAACAGCAACATCACTTTTAAGTCTCGGCCACCAGTAATATTCCTTCAAGTCTTGATACATTTTGTCCGATCCTGGATGGATCGAGTATCTTGATTTGTGCGCTTCATCAAGAATGACTTCTCGTATGCCACCATAGAGTGGAACCCAAATACGCTTCTTGAAGTATAAGGCTCCCTCTTCGTTTGGCACCATGTATTTCAGCATACCCCGAAGGTATTCAGCTTTATGGTTTTCCATCTTAAGGGCTTCTTGTTGTGCATCACGAATGCGTGCAGTGAGGTTCGTTCGAATCGTCATTTCCAGTGCTCGAACCCTTAGGGTCTTAACCCTTTCTTTTCGACTTAGTGCGCCTGCTACAACATTTGCTTTTCCAGGATGGTACTTAATCTCACAGTCATAATCATTCAGCAGCTCGACCCATCGTCGCTGGCGCATGTTTAATTCTTTCTGATCGAATATGTGTTGTAGACTTTTGTGATCTGTGAAGATTGTACATCGAGTACCATATAGATAGTGTCGCCAGATCTTCAAGGCGAATACCACTACGCCCAGCTCCAGGTCGTGAGTGGATAGTTTCTTTCATGCACCTTTAATTGCCTTGAAGCGTAAGCGATGACTTTCTGGCGTTGCATGAGCACGCAACCCAAACCTTGCCGGGAGGCGTCGCAGTATACCCCGAAATCTTCTGTACCTTCGGGTAATGACAGTATCGGTGCATCGCATAGCTTGTTTTTAAGTAGCTGGAAGGCTTCTTCCTGTTTGTGACCCCAGTCGTATTTCTTGTCTTTCTGCGTAAGGGTCGTTAACGGTTGAGCTATTTTAGAGAAATTCTCGATGAATCGCCGATAATAGCCCGCTAAGCCCAAAAATTGTCGAACTTCAGTTGGGGTTTTGGGAGCTTCCCAATTCTTTATTGCTTCAATCTTGGATGGGTCTACATGAATGCCCTTCTCATTCACAACGTGACCAAGAAATTGTACTTCGCGAATCCAGAATTCGCACTTTGAGAACTTCGCATAAAGTTTCTCTTTCTTCAGTAGCTCCAAGATGGTTCTGAGATGTTTCTCGTGCTCTTCTTTCGTTCGCGAGTAAATCAGGATATCATCGATAAATACAATCATGAATTTATCGAGATATGGTTTGCATACATGGTTCATCAGATCCATAAAGACCGCTGGTGCATTCGTCAGCCCAAATGGCATCACAAGGAATTCGTAATGCCCATATCGTGTTTTGAAAGCAGTCTTTGGCACGCTTTCTTCTTGGATTCTTAGCCGATGATATCCAGATCGAAGGTCGATCTTGGAATAGTAGCTTGATCCTTGCAATTGATCAAATAAGTCATCAATCCTCGGTAGCGGATACCGATTCTTGATCGTGAGCTTGTTCAGTTCTCTGTAATCGATACACATCCGCAGTGTTCCATCCTTCTTCTTCACGAATAATATTGGAGCTCCCCAGGGTGAGAAGCTTGGCCTTATGAATCCTTTATCCAACAACTCCTGGAGTTGCGTAGATAATTCTTGCATTTCGGATGGCGCAAGTCGATAGGGAGCCTTGGCTACAGGAGCGGCTCCTGGAACCAAGTCTATACGGAATTCAACTTGTCATTGCAGAGGTAGTCCTGGCAGATCTTCAGGGAACACATCAGGAAATTCCTTCACCACAGGAATGTCCTCTAGTTTCGGCTCCCCAGCCTTCTTATCTACAACGTGCGCTAGGAAAGCAACACATCCTTTCCTTAAGAACTTTTGTGCCTTCATGCAACTGATGATTCGAAGAGGTGCGTCTAGTTTTTCTCCATGCACAATGAGAGTTTCATCATTCGCCAAAGGGATGCGAATGATTTTCTCATGACAAATAACCTCAGCTTTGTTCTTGGACAACCAGTCCATTCCGACTACTACATCGAAGCTACCCAATTGAATAGGTAATAGGTCGATGCTAAATCTTCGTTCACCAAGTTCTAGTGTGCAGCCTCTAACAACTTCGCCTAATTCAACAAGTTTACTATTGGCTAGTTCTATGGAATAAGGAATTTCTAATCTACTAGATTCTATTCCAAGCATGCGTTTAAATTCCACAGACATGAAGCTATAATCGGCGCTAGTGTCAAATAATATGGATGCAAAGTGATTGTTAATGAGAAACGTATCGGTGACCACATTAGGGTCCTCGCGTGCGTCCTTTGCTCCAATCACAAATGCTCGAGCCTGAGCATTGTTTCCCTTTGGGCAGTCCTTCATGAAATGATCATTGCTTCCACAAATGAAGCATCCTTGGTTCCGCCCTTTCCCGTTACCATTCTTGTTACCAGCACCATTTCCATTCCGGTTCTTTCCTTTTCCCCAACAGTCTTCTGTTTGATGACCCATTCTACCACATTTGTCGCACCTTGGAATGCGACAAGCTCCTTCATGATGAAACTTACACTTTTGGCATTTAGGCATGATGCCTTGGTATCCTTTGGTTGCAGGGGTTTTCGTCTCCTGAGGCGGGTTAGCGTCACGCTTCTTGTTGTTGAAACCTTTGTTGTTACGAGTTGCTTGATTCAGATTTGCATGTTTCCTTTTCTTGTCACCGGACGACTCAGCATGCGTCTCGGTCTTTTCAGTGGGGTTCAGCGATAACTTCTTCATACAAACACAATCTTCAGTAAGGCTCACAGCCATAGTTACAGCCTCGGTGATTGTTTGTGGTTTAGCCGACGTCACCATGCCACGAAACTCTGGGGCCTGTCCCCAAATGTAGCGTTCAACGCGCTTGATTTCGGGAGTCACCATGTAAGGAAGCACTCTAGATAAATCATGGAACCTTCGAGTATAACCATTAATGTCAGCACCTTCCATGGTCAAGTGCCAGAACTCTGTTTCCAGTCTTTGGAGTTCAGCACGAGAGCAGTACTTCTCTCTTATTCTTTCTTTCAGTTCATCCCAAGTTAGGCCATAAGCGGCATCATCACCCAAAGTTTGGGCTTGCATGTTCCACCAAGTCAGAGCTTCATCGACAAACAATCCGGTAGCAAAAGTGACTTGCTGATCCGCGGTACACTTGCTCATGCGAATAGTAGCTTCAGTCTTCTCCGTCCAGCGCACAAATGCTACTGCACCTCCTGTGCCGTCATAGTTCATCGGCTTGCAGTCGAGGAACTGCTTGAAAGTGCAGCCTGGAATTGATTCAACCAATTCACACGTGAGCAATCGAAGAAATAATGAAACAAGGACCGTTCATAAATTTCTCCACGCTTAGTACATTGTCTTAAGGTTTCCTTGAGCTGCGTTTCCTCCAGACGAATCTCCATGCCCGTTACGTCTAGCGTGCTTGGTCCTCCACTGTCGGCAGTACGGGTTGCTTCGTATTGGGCGATAGCAGCGGAGATCCTTTCTTCCAGTAGAGCGTTCAGCTCTTCAGCACTTCTTGGCAGTGGGGGAGGAGGAGGTTGATCATCATTGCGAGCATTCACAGCTTTCCTGGGTGCCATGTTCTGACATAACATAACAGGGTTAAACATTTGTTTGAAATCGTCACACTAGATAGTAGTATCATATATATTCACAAGTATATATACCACATAAGTGACATCAAACAATTATTACCCCAGCAGAGTACTTAGTAGGCTTGCACTGAGGGAATCTATACGTGACAAGACTTGCTGTGGTTTCTGTGCACTGAATTCCATAATTATGTATGCATCCATAATTACATAACTCCTTGCACAGTCCGCACAGTTTCGTTTCATCCGCGTATTTCTTCCTTCAGATAGGCCATTGCTTTCAGGTAAAGTCACGTATACTTGTAACATTCTACTTCTAGTATATGCTAATATCACACATAATTGCAAGTAATTTCTCAGTTAAAGACAAGTGCTACTACTGTGCACCCTAAGTCTCGTAGTGTCTCTTCTAGACTCTTGTAAACAGTTTCAGGTAGTGGATGTCGCGGGACGTTTTATGCAATGAAAACTCTTTGAAAAATTGTTTTCGTGAAAGGATCCTAGAGATTGGAAACATGATGTCTGGTCTAGATGCAGTTAGGTACAGTAAAGACCCAATCATGCTTCTATAAAGTGTTTGGTCAATCAGCTCATCCTTTTCATCAGACATGACAAGCTTATTTGTTTCCATGGGTGTGCTGCATGGTTTACAATCATTCATATCAAATTTATTCAAAAGTTCTTTAGCATATTTGCTTTGATGAATGAAAGTTCCATTTTGCATTTGCTGAACTTGGAGACCAAGAAAGCATTGCAGCTCACCCATTGCACTCATTTCAAACTCAGCTGTCATGAGTTCCCTAAACTCCTCACACATTTTATGACATGGGCTTCCAAAAATAATGTCATCCACATAAATTTGGACAATCATTAAATCATTCCCTCTCCATTTTAGAAACAGTGTTTTATCAATGGTACCTCTTTTGAAACCATTTGAGAGTAGAAAGGTGGAAAGAGTTTCATACCAGGCCCTAGGTGCTTGTTTCAGGCCATACAAGGCTTTGTTTAGCCTGTAGACATGATCTGGATAAAATGGATCCTCAAAACCTGGAGGTTGACAAACATACACCTCTTCTTGAATTGTACCATAGAGGAAAGCACTTTTTGTCACACCCCTTTCTGCGGAGGAAGCACGAGGTGTGATCATGAAAGGTTCTCATTGCATACGATTAGTAAACATTCGACATGCTCATAAAAATATCTTCAAATACCAAACATTTCATAAGTTTAGCGTTTACATCGCTCGATAACATAAAACATTGTCTTAAAAAGTTACAACTTTATTTATCGATAAACATAGCGACATCCACGAGCATGAGTAAGACCACGCGCACATCCATCCTAGTTACCTGAAATACATGTGAGTTTTGAAAAAAAAAAACGTCAACATAATGTTGGTGTGAATTCATGCAGTTTTTGTATTTCACGTTTGTATACTTTGTATGAAAACATAGTTTGTGTCATGTATAAATCAAGCTTTCATATATAACTAAAGTTTCATGTGTACACCACGTACTCATGTATAATTTAAGTTTTTCTTAAGTACCCCACGTACTCAAGTATAATTCCCGTTTTCTTGAGTACCCCACGTACTCAAGTATAATTCAAGTTTTCTTGAGTACCCCACGTACTCAAGTATAAATCAAGTTTTAGTATGGTATGAATCTTATGTAAATAAAGTATTCCTATAAGTATCAGGATTGTTAACGGGTTACAAAGCCATTAACATGTGACACGACATAGGAAGTCACCAAACCTTAGGCATTTTCTAGTTGGCATATTCTGAGACACAAAAGCACTACTCGATACTCGCCCTCACCGAGAGTGTGGCTGCCCGGCACCCGTTAGATCTAACCTTTTGTTCTGCGGTCTATGTATATTGTTGATTAATGGTGCTTATGTACCCTATTCGTGACACGATTTCTCGTATCATTTCTCATAACGCATCAAACTTGGTACTCGTCCTCACCAAGTGCGCTTCTTGTATTCTTATATCTCATCACACTTGGTACTCGTCCTCACCAAATGTGTTTCTTGTTATCATACCATTTGTAAACATAGTAATATATGTACATGTATTTCACTCCCGAAGTTATAAAACTGAAAACAGTTAAAAGAAAAGGGGGAGCATGAACTCACAACTTTGCGTTCCTTGCGTCGTAAACTTCACCGGATTTTGCTTATAGAGCGTCGTGACCTAAACGTGTTTTCTTAACGTCAGTCACTAGACTTGCTTCGTAAAGCACAAGTCGCTATCTTTTGTATTTGTATTGTTGTGTTAAAAATATTTTATAATTTTAACTAAGTATCTTACTTATATTATTTTCTCATAAATTAATATAAGTATCTCTTGTTTTGCACCTTGCACCCGAATTATGTATCTTGTATGTTGTTTGTGTATTTTTATGTTTATACTCCTCATGAGTATTTAGTGTATTTTTAAGTCTTAATACACTAGCACGTATAACACATACTATATACACTTAGCACAAAAGTTGGTGATCAAATAATATATATATTTTCTTAAAAATATATACATACTTAATATCCATTTTTATTCTTGAAGAAATCCTCATTTCTTATCACCAAAAATTAGGGAAACCTTGGTAATATTTTAAGATACATTTTTAGGGAATAAGTTTCTCAAAAACTTATATTTTTTTCTAAGTGTCAAAATTTATAAAATTTTTGACAGAGTTTCCCCTAAAAATGGAGGTTTCCTATGTTTTCAAAACATGTGTTTATTTTCTTTTAATTCATCAACAACCAATTTTTCAACAACAATCAACAACAATATATACTAACTTCTCTATTTCATGAACTTGAGAATTTACAAAAGTGTGTAGTAACTTACTAGCTCATTTAGTAAGTCTTGTTATCTTTAAAAATAAAATTAGTTTCTCAAAAACTTTATTTTTAAAGAACTTGGAGTTTTACAACTTCTAGTTAAGATTTTCAAAAATACTTCTTTGTTAAATTTCTTGTTACACAAGTGTTTACATACTTGTTTATTTACTTAAAATGTTTCTAGTTCATAAAATATCCGGGTTTTAACATGACTTGCATCTTTCACTTGGTTCTTCTGAAAAACCACTTGTAGATCTTTAGATCTACATGTTTACAACTTCATTTTACAAGAAAAATTATATTTACCCAAGTTCATGTTTCATGGATGGAAAGTTTCATCATCTTTCATAACTTTAATACTAACATACTACTAGTTCATGTTCTCAAACATGGAATAATATGTCTAGATGATGATCCATCATTGTTTCTACTAACAACAACATCAAATAATAACAACCATACAAGATTTACACAACTAGTTTCTCTTTATCCAACTTATTTATCTTTCTTTCAAGACTTTAAGTTTTGATCTTGTGTGTTCTTGAGTTTTAACCGTTAAATCACCTACTAACCACTTTAAACAAGAACAAGAGGGTGTTTAGAAGCACTTACTACTAGCTCGAGGCTAGGGAAGAAACAAGATGTAAATGTGGTGGTTAAAAGAAATCGATGAAGGTCCTTCAACTTCCGAACACACAGAGCCTCGTGAATCGCCTTCTTACACCTTCAAGTGGGCTTGGAATGGATGAGCTTGGATTGAAAGTGGTGGTAGTATGGTGAGGTGGTGGCGGCTGTGACTAGAGAAGGAGGAAGGGAAGAGAGTGTTTGACGTTTGTTGTTGAGAAGTGAGAAGATGGTTACCTCTCATACTTATTTATAAACCATGTTTCAACATTATCCTTCATATAATATGTTTCATAATGCAACAACATTGGAATAAAATATTAAAAAGAAATGTGGGGGTGTCCCCATTCCACCAAAACCGTAGAAGGGGGGGGGGTATGGGGTTGGAATGTAATGAAATGGTAATTTTCTAGTTAGTTTCTAATGAGTTTAATTAGTGTATATAGTGTGTATCATAATATAAAGGGAGTTAGGGTGTACGGGGACCCTAACTAGCTTAGAAAAATAAAAACAATGCTTCTAGCATTATTTTGGTGTTCCGGGTAATATCCGGTTGTTCGGTTAGACACCGGTTCGTTAAAGTGTTAAATTACACTTTTTAGTGTCTTTTAAGTACCCTTTTGTAATACTTTCGATTCCCGACACTTAGGGAAATATTCTGGATGTTAAAACAAAATTTCTGCATGATATTTATGTTGTTAAAAGCTGATTTGAGCTGAATTATATAAAATTCTGCACTTAAAGTGCGTTTCGGGTGCTTTTTAGTGCTTATTTTTGCTTTCGCAATGTCTATATATTAAACCCTTGCCTGTACTCTTGGGTTTTAATGTACTTTTGTCATCGGACCTACACCTAGGCCTCAATTCTAATGTCTGACTGCTTTCTGCAGTTCTGTTGACACAGTGTGTCTTACCGGTGAGTTTACTAGTATTTCTGACGCAACACTCTCGTTTATGCATAAAGCAATATTTTGTAGTAAACAACGTGCATGAATTCACTTGTTTAATCATGTGTTCAGACATTTCTGACAATTAAGCACATAATTGCAATCATTAAATAATAATTAAAGAGTACGGAAATTACCGGTTTGTGCCAGTTGTCACACTTTTGATATCCATTTGAAACACCTTCATGTTGTGATTGACAGCAAAGGCCAGGAACAGTTTTATAGCTTCCAATCTTGCTACAGGGGCAAATATTTCATCATAATCAATCCCCTCTTCCTGTCTGTAACCTTGAACCACAAGCCTGGCTTTATTCTTGACAACAATGCCCCTTTCATCAGTTTTGTTTTTGAAGACCCACTTTGTGCCGATGGGACTTACATCTTTTGGCAGTGGTACAAGCTCCCATACTTGTTGTCTTTTAAACTGTTGGAGCTCTTCTTGCATGGCTTCTACCCAGCTGTTGTCTTTCAGTGCCTCTTGGTACTTGACTGGCTGATGGAGTGATAGAAAACCAGCAAAAAGACAAATGTTTTGGGTTTGGCTTCTTTTGAGCACCCCTTCATTGATGTTGCCAATGATTTGATCAGGTGGATGAGATCTCAAGTAGATTAAATCTCCTTGGTATGGAATGATGGCATTTGTTGGTGAAGGCTGCAAATGTGTATCATCTGAGCTAACCACTGCTGGTGACTTTGATGATCCAGCAGTGGCTTCAAAAGGTGGTGGAATAGGAGGTAATGGTGTGGACACATGCTGACTTTTATCCACTGTTTGGGGACTTTTGTCAGCAGTGTTTGATGATGTGGAAGCAGTGGTTGATGGGCTACTTTGGTCAACAACTGTTGAGGTAGCAGTGGTTGAGCTTTGACAGTTGTTTTGAACATCTGCTGCTCTTCCCATTTTGGCAGACTCTTGTTAAGGAATGATGATTTCATACCCATAGTTTGATGATGAATCCTCTGATGGACCTGCATTGTTAGTCTTGACAGCAGTATTTTCAAAAGTGAATTTATCAAGATCAAACAAATCTGCAGGATTTGCTGGGATTTTCATTGATGAAAGTTCATTGAACTTTACATTTAAGGTCTCCTCCACTGCTTTGGTCCGTGTATTAAACACTTTGTAGGCCTTGGCAGTGGTTGAGTATCCCAGATGATAACCACAAACTATTTTGGCTGCAAATTTTGAGATGGAATCTTTTAGGTTCAAAATAAAGCATGGGCAGCCAAATACCTTGAAGTATGAGATCAGTGGTTTGATTTTATACAGAATTTCATAGGCAGTCTTTTTGTGCCTGGGGTTTATTAAAACTCTGTTTTGGACATAGCAAGCAGTGTTTACTGCCTCTACCCAAAAAGTTAATGGCAAACCTGAATCAGCAAGCATGGTTTTGGCAGCCTCAATCAAAGTTCTGTTCTTTCTTTCAACTACCCCATTTTGCTCTGGTGTTCTGGGGATGTTGTACTGCCTTACAATCTCTTTCTTCACACAGAAGGCATCCAACTCCTTATTTTTGAATTCTGTGCCATTGTCACTCCTGAAGACTTTTACTGGAAGGTCAAATTTCTTTTCAACCTGTGTCACAAAGTCTTGCAAAATGCATGCAGTCTCATCTTTTGAGTGTAAAAAGAAAGTCCATGTAAACCTAGAGAAGTCATCAATAATAACTAAACAATATCTCTTCTTTTTGAGACTCATGACTTGAACTGGGCCAAACAAATCCATGTGCAGCATTTGCAAACACTGGGTTGTTTTGGACTCTTCAATGGACTTAAAAGAGCTTTTATGTTGTTTTCCTTTTAAACAGGAAACACAATGCTCAGGACATGAAAAAAATTTTTGTGGCAAGCCTCTTACAAGGCCATTTTTTGAAATTTCAGTGATTGTCTTGAGATTTGTGTGCCCCAGTCTCCTGTGCCAAAGTTCTGTCTCTTTGTCAGAGGTAGCTGAGAACAGACAGGCATTAGCTCTGGGACACTCTTTTGACATATCAACAATATAAACATTGCCACTTCTTTGAGCAACAAGTTTTGTTTTTCTAGTTTTTATTATTGCTTCAATCTTTTTAACCATTTCTGGTCCAACAATCCTACAACACTCCTTTGTGAAGAATGACCCATACCCCTTGTCACTCATTTGTGAAACACTCAGGAGGTTGAATTTCAGATTGTCTATCAGATTGACATTTTCAAATTTAACATTTCCAGACTGTATTGTACCAGACCCCAGAACTTTCCCTTTACTATTATTCCCAAAGGATATATCACCCCCTCCATGAATTTTGAAATCTTTGAGTAGGGCTTTACATCCAGTCATGTGCCTGGAGCCTCCACTATCAACATACCAAAGGCTATCTAAGCATGCAGAAGCTCCCTGCACATGAAGTAAAAGGATTAGTTCATTAGGGTTTCCAAAGCCAATAAGGCTTTGGATGGGGTCTCAACAGTGTCTGGGATGGATACAGATTGATGGACAGTGGTTAGTTCAGGGGTTTGGACAGTTTTAGGACTGTTTCTTTCTAACCACTGTTGGGGGTCTTGACCAATCACCTGTTGATAACCAAAAAGATGCCTATTCACTTTAGGGTTAGAGGGCCTTTTGTAGGTCTCATAAACGTGTGGAATCCTTTGGTAAGACGGTTGTCCCTTACCTCTTCTGAACTGGTTGGCAGGGGGTGCACCAATAACCTGAACATCTCTTTTGACAGATGTTTGGTTCAGCTGTTTTGTGATAGCTGTTTGAACTGGCACAAACAGTGGTTGGTTCTTGGTGAATTTGATAGATGATGTTGATGGACTCAAGGATGTTTTAGCAGTGTATTCATTCTTTTTCACATCAAAGTTTTTTAGATACACACATGCTTGAGTTTTGTGGTTTGTTTTACCACAGACGATGCAGCTTTCAGCAGGAACAATGACACTTGTTTTGTTTAGATCGTATGCTTTTAAATGAAAACAGTCTTTTGTTAGATGATTTCTTTTCTCACAAAATTCACAAAACAAGTTATTGATCTTTTCTCTCTTCTTTCTCTTCTCAGACTCCTTTGCAACATAGTTTTTAACCTTTGTTGGGATGTCCTTAAGAGGGATGAATTTTGCTTTTGGAGCTTTAACACCGTCAGTGGTTGTAAAATCCATGGGCTTGAAATTTTCAAGAATGTCACACTCATCAGACCATGTGGGTTTAAACTGGTATTTCTCAATCTCCTCAAAAGTAGAGGATCCCATTGGTCTGTCAAGTGTGATTTTGTTACCAAGTTTATCAGTGATTTTCACTTCTTGACCATTCTTGTTTGTGGGGATGAACTCAGTGGTTACATCAGTGGTTTGAACAGATTTTTCAAAAGCAGTGTTTTCATCATCATGTTTTCTATAACCAACACCAAATTTCACATTGCTTTTAATCTGTTTTTCAAGCATAACCTCATACCCTTTGCATGATTCCACCCATTTTTCACAGGTGATCTGGGTGGATTCCAACTCCTTTTGCAAACTTGGTATTTTTCTACCATAGTTTGGAGTTGAGTTTTGGTTATGCTCTGCTCTTCTTTAAGACTGCTGATCTCTTTCTCTTTTTCAGTCAATTTGTTTTTAAGTTCTTTTAAAGACCTTTCAAATTTGACTTCATCAGTTAAGATTTTATCCCTAAGGTTTTCATTTACCTCTTTGATGTTAGCAAAAGCAATAATGCAATTGTCTGAACACAGTTTTTCAAGAACTTGAGGTGATACCTTGGCAGCAACCATCATGGCACAATCACATTGCTGATTTTCTTCATCATCAGCTATTACTTCTTTCGCACCTGCTCTCTTCTCTTCCTCTTCTTCTTTGTCCTCTTTGGACCAGGGGTCTGTCAGTGGTTCAATCAGGGTTTCTGAATTTTCTCCCAGCAGCAGTTCACCAACAACTGCATTAACAACTGCTTCAGTCACCTCATCCACTGTTTCAGCACTTAGCTGTTCACCTTCAGTTTCTACCCCCTCTGGTATTGACTCTAATTCCATCAAACAAAATTCATCATTAGAAGGTTCATTAAAAGAATAGAGTGCAAAATTTTCATCACCAAGCTCATCAGGCATGCTGCTCCAGTCAACAAAGCCTTGAGTGAAGAAGCTTTGCTGATCTGGTTGTACCACTGCTGGAGCAGCTGTTTGAGGTGCAACAGGTTGCACTTGTGCCTGAGGGACAGGGGTTTGAACATACTGAATTTGTGGAACAGTGGTTTGGACATAATGCACAGGGGTTGCAGCATAGTGAGCAGTGTTAACATGGGCTGCAGGGGTATATTGGGTATAGTGAACAGTGCTTTAATTTTGTGGTCTAGGGTTTGAGCTGGGATGAGTAATTATAGGACCAGTAGTTTGACTCCTGCATTCCCTAGCAAAATGACCTAGCCTATTGCACTTGTAACACTTGATTTTAGATTTATCCAACCCCACCCTTAAATTCCCATGTAACCTTGGGAATTTTCTCCCTGTTCTTTTGTAGAATTTGCTTGTTCTTACACTAAGCAAAGCCAATTGATGCAAAATGTCCATCTCTTCTAAGTCAGTGGGATCAAAGTGTTTCAAATCATTGAGTTCAAAGCACAAGTTATCTGACATCTAGTTTTCACAATTTGCAAGAAAAGCATAATTTGCAGAGTGAGGATCAGGGTTGTTAAAATTTCCAGCAGCAGTTATATCAATGAAGTGATCATAATCCTGATCCTTACCACTGCTACCAGATTCTTCCTGACCAAAAAGAGTTGTGCTACCGAATGAATAATCATCAGCAACTTTTCCAGACTCTTGCAACTTCTTTTTCTGGTTTAACTCCCTTTCATAAGTCAGGAGTCTACCATGAACTTGGGTCAGGGTCAGATCTTTGAACTCAGCAGAGTTTCTAGTGACAAAAGCTATGGTATCCTATTTTTCTGGTAGTGACCTAAGGAACCTGCTATTTTGAGTTGAATTAGGAAATATTACTTTAACAAGCCTTAGTTCACTAATGAGACAACTGAATCGCTCAAATTGCTGAGTCAGTGATTCACCCTTGATGTGACAAAATGTTTCATACTGCTGATTCAGAATTTCCCTATTGTTTTCAATGACTTCTTCTGTTCCCCCAAACTGTTCCTTCAGTGCATCCCATAGCTCTTTGGCACTGTTACAATGTAACAGTCCAGCATAGATCTCATTGGGTAATGCGGATGCTATGATGCTAAATGCTTTAGCATCGAGTTCGAACTTTTGAAAATCAGTTTCAGTATAGTTTTCAGTTGGTTTAGGAACGAACTTCTTTGCATCCTCAGCACTTGGCACCATAGGAACATGGGGACCAAAAACAGCAGACCTCCAACATCCAGTGTTTTGTTGAGCAAGGATGTGACCCATCCTTCTCTCCCAGATGTTGTATTCATTACATTTAAGCATGGGTGGTTTAAAAAGCGAGCCAATGTTATTCTTATCATCTTGTGATTGTGACATCATCCTGGTTGTTTTACAGGCACTGATTAATCAACTTTAATGGTGATTAAACCTTGCTCTGTTTTTCAACACAAACGAACAAACTATCAGTATCAACGATTATGAGCTGAACTATTTATGTCAAAATGATTGTTAAATCAAATTTGACTGTCCAAGCTCTGATACCAATTGTTAGGATCTGAGTTTGGTTTTGATTGTGTTTTCACGTTTGAATTAAGATGAAGATGGATGAGTTGTGCAGCGGAATTAAGATGGAAACAAACTTTACACACAATCAAACGAGAGAATTGCTTTAATCAAAACATTTTCCACAAAGAACCGAAAGATTGAATTTATTTCAATAACGATTACAATGCGATGATTGAATGCAAACTCCCCCTCAGCCTGAGCTCAGTGTTTATTCGTGCAGGAAAACAATTTTACAAAGAGCTAATAGAACAGTACAGAGCATTGTTCTATTTATAGGCACTAGCAAACCACTGAGCATCTAAGCTGACGTCACCATGAAAGTGACATCTAACCTCCTAACAAACTCTAACCTCTGATCTCTACAAACCTCTGCTATGCTAAACTACTGATATTACATTTCATTACATTACAAAAAGACATAATAAACTACTGCTGCATCCTTCCACTGATGTGAACCCAACAGTACTTGTCCGGATTAGCAGAGCTTGACTCAAGGCAGTAGATTGAACAGCAGTGCTTTAGTCTTCATCAGGCTTTTACTTGATCAACAGTTTGTAGGTCAGCAGTTTGTACGAACAGTAGATAGGAGGTCAACCGATGTTGAAACCACTTTCAAGGGGAGAGACATGTATGCAACATCTGCTTATTCTGGATCCACTGCGCTGATCCAGTTTTGGCTTTAATTATATGTTCCTTTGATAGGGTTCAATCCCAACAACTATCAGCTGTGAAAGTCAAAAAACAAAGCCCAGATGATAAATTTCTCAAAAAACCAGATTATGGTTACAAAAAAAAAAAACTCTTGCTTCTCCAATCATAAAAACACAATTTTTAAGATCAGGAAACAAAACCCAGATGATGAATTACTTAAAAATAAATTATGATGGATCAGAAGACTCACTTGATGAAACAAAAGACAACCGGCACCACCGGGATGCAACAAAAGACTACCGGCACCACCGGTTATTCTTTTCGATCTTTGGTGAAATCCCACCACTGAAGATCAAGCTATTGACGGAGCTCATAGAATCGGTCAACGACCACCACGGAACCCAAACCTCTCTTGAAACATCCACCACCTCCGACCACCGCCCCTCTACCTCCACCGCCGCCGACCACCGCCCCTCTACATAATCTTCTGTTGGTGCATATTCTGTGACAACAGCTTAATAGTTTGTTTAATTAGTCTTTGGATATATTGTATTGGGCTTAGCATATTGGTTAGTGAGTTTATTGTTGTAATGGGCTTGGAAAATGGCCTAGCCTAGTAGGAAGCCCAGTTCACAAACATGTGGTATATAAACATGTTTTGTGATTAGGGTTTCAGTGGTTAGAGAATTCTAGAGAGAGAAAGTCTAGAGGGAGAGGAGGAATTTCGAATTAGGGTTTTGGACAAGATCACAGAGATAGGCTGTGAGGTTGTGAAGGTCTTGAATTGATTGTAAAACTGTAGTTTGGATAAATCAATAGAAGACCTGTTTAATTGTGAATTCCGTTTTCTACTCGTTTCTGTAATAAATCTGATCTAGAGGATTCCGCACTCTAGGTTAGATAAATAATTCTGTGACGATCCATACAAGGGGACCTACAATTGGTATCAGAGCATTAGGCTCTTGAAGGCTCAGTTCAGAATTGCAGACTGCAGTTTCGGGTGGAAAATTGGAATAAATATCGAAAATTTTAAAACCTGAATTAGGGTTTTCGAATTTTTTTTGGGTTTTGAGATATTTTCGAAATTGGTTTTTAATCAGAATTGGTTGTTTTGATCCTGTGTGTTTGATTTTGCTGATTTACAGGTTTTTGGGATAGTTCTGGTTGACTGGTTGAAGGATTTTTGGCTAGAAAGTCTTGAAGATTCGAAGACTGTTCTTCGTGTTCTTCACAATTTTAGAAAATTTAGTGCTGATTTGGTTGTTCAATTTTGCAGGAAACTGTTAGAAGGATCTGGAAAATCTTCAGAAAATTCGAAATTATTGAGTTTCCATAATTTCCAAGCATAATTAACAATTCCGCTGACAAACCAGAGGAATTATCTGATCCAACGAATTTAACTTCGGTGACCGGCGAAATTAAATCCAAAGGCGACTTTGGTAACCGTATAATTGTCCTCAGTGACATTATTACGGTGATCGGCGAAATTAACAGTCGTCGTAATAGCGAACTTGATCAGGCTAGCGAAATTAACCAGCAAAAGTAATCTGACCAGCGAAATTAAGCTAGCATAATTAACCAGCGAATTTGATCAGCTAGCATATTTATTCCAGCGAATTTAAAAACCAGCATAATTATAATTCCTCTACCAGCATAATTATAACTACTCTATCAACATATTTAACTTGGTTTGCTAGCATAATTAGAGTGACCTAGCATATTTAACTTGGTTTGCCAGCATAATTAGCGTGACACAGCGAAATTAACTTGGTCTGCCAGCAAAATTAAAAGGCGGAGTATTTATTTTTGTGGAGGAATTAGATACGCATATAGGAATTAACGTTTTCATGAATAGAATTTGATCTGTAGCTCATCTGCCGAAACCGTTTGCACCGTTGGACTCGGTTGATTTTTAGAAAAAAAAGAAGACTCTGGAAATTTCCGAATTTGGTTTTCGACATTATATATCGTTGGATTCATTTTTTCGAGACGATTCTAACGGTATAATTTGGTAAAAACAGTTTTCGGGAAAATATTGTACGTTTTTATCAGTACGGTTACGGTAAAAACTTGTTTTAAGATGGTTAAAATGGATAAGGTCAGTGAGACTGTTAAGAATTGGCCAAAGTCTGGAAAGACGAGTTTGAATCGGTTGTGAAAAGTGAAGATACCAGAATGTGGTATTGTATGATAGATGGATATGTTGCTCCTACGCGTCATATTGAAGGAAGAGTTAAGGTGATTTCTTATGAGATGATGGATGAATCTGAGAAACAGGTGGTTGATGCTGAGAAGAAAGCTTTAGCTGCAATAAAAATGTCCTTACCTGATGGCATCAAGCATACCTTTATGAAGTACACTAATTCAAAGGATATGTGGGATGCATTAGAAAAGCGATATCAGGGAAATGCAGATGTTGTGGTAGAAGAGAAGAAGAAAGCTGTTGAGAAGAAGGTTGCAGAAGTTTCAAAGTGCATGAATGGTGTGAATGAACTTACAGCAGAGGTGAAGGTATCATCAGAATCTGTAAGTCATACATGTAATAATTGCACTGAACTACAAGGTAAAGTTAACAGACTATCGGAGCAGAACAAAATTTTGTTAGCTGAATTGGAAAAACAAAAAGAGTCAAATGTTCTTTTGATTAAAAGAGAGTCAAATTGTTTAAATGAACTCAAATCGAATGAACAAGAAATCAGCAGTTTAACAAGCAAAGTCAATGAACTGTTACAGATCATTGATTTGGCTCGTGAAACTGTAAAGGATAAAACTAATGAGTTTTCTGAAAAGTGCAGGGAATTGGCCATTGCACAAGACCAAATTGTTGAACTTAAAGGAAAGTTAGACAAATTTGGAAATTCTTCATTAGTTAGGACTAAAATTCAAAAGGGGCTAAAAAGGAGTAATGATAGAACGGGAGTGGGGTTTACTAAAGCTTCATCTTCTAAAAATCAAGACTACTCTTTTATACCTGATGAAAATGAGTTAATTGATTTTGTGCCTACTACACCAGCTGTAGTAGATCCGTTAGCCGTGGACTTGCCAAGTAGTCCAGAAACTTTAAAAGAATCTGTTGAGTCTAACAGTACACCTCATAAATCGGATGAGGACACTGAAGACGAAAAGAAGAAAACATTTAAAAAGAGATTTAAGAAAAAGAGAATTTATAAGACAAAATCTTGTTTTAAATGTCACACCAAAGGACATGTGGCGAGTTGTTGTCCTTTGAAGAAAGGTAAACAAAAAGTTGATGAGGTTAAAGATGGAAATCGGGTTGGTTTAAATAATAATGTGCAACCACATTGTCAAAGTAATCAACAAAGATTTCAATCAAATACTTCAACAGCTGGAAGATTTGATAGACCAAGAAGCAATTCTACACAATTTAGTCATTTTAATGGTAAATCAAATCGGTTTCAAAATCAAAATAGAAATTTTGGATATCAAAATCGATACCATACTAACGGTAATCGGAATTTTCAAAGAAGAAATGAACATAGGGGTTTTAGTAACTCAAATGTTTGACAACATCCAAAATTTTTTCAAAATTCATGGTATGATAATGGGCGAAGAAGGTTTCAAGATAATAATTTTCAAAGGTCAGAAAATCCGAGATTTTATTGGAATTCTCGTGATCAAAGACCTAGTGGAAGTTATAAATCTTGTTCAACAACAGGTAAAACATCCAAGACACCAGAAAGGTGTGATGGATATTGGTTAGAAGCATCTTATATGGATTTACATGGTCGACCCAAAACCGGTCAGGTTTGGGTTGTTAAGTCCAACTAAGTTGTTGAGTGTGTGCAGGATGACCAAGAAGGACTGTTGATGTGTTCGACAGTGGTTGTTCCTGTAAAGTGTCTGAGGTGAATAGTAGGTTAACATGGGTAACGAACTATTTACTTTAGTGATTATTATGATTATTCTAAAACTTTAAAAGTGAAAAACTTATAGTGAGTTTGAAGTGGGAGTCTGTTTGTGTTTTTAAATTTCTGTTTTTAAAACTTACTCCATAAAACAAAAATATAGGGGGAGAAATTTTTTCCCTAAGCCAAAAAGAGTTTAGTTAGTGCGTGTGTTTAGGGGGAGTAAGTTATAAATTTTTAAAAATCCAAAAACATTGAAAAATGAAAAACATAAAAAAATGAAAAATGAAAAAAAAAGATTTCATGGTGTGAAAAAGAAGAAATGATAGTACATCAGCAAGTTAGACTGTCACACTGAAAATGAAATTAAATTGCTTAAGTGTGATAGCAGCTTCATCATATGATGTACCAGTAGGCAAAAAGCATGAAATAATCAACTTACCAATGTGATATAAACTTAAATGAACTGAATATGAGTGGGGAACATGTCAGTGGTGTATGGTTTAATGACCTTAAATCTTGCGTTGATAGATTGCCAAAATATGAAGTTTTGGGTCTTTATACTGTTATTTCATCTGGGGATATCAGGGTTGTCCTTCTGCTGCATCCAGATACATGCTGACCTATGCACAATCAGGATATCTTAAAAGAGCAAAAAATGCCAAATCCCATAAATGAAGAAGCTCTCATAGAGAGTCATTCAAAAAGTGCAAAATGCATAATTCGTACCAAAATAAAATTGGTATTTGTCATAGCCCACATTAGATATTTTGGTCTCTTTGCTGTACGGAAGTACTGACCTGATCACCAATTATCTATCGTTGAAAAACAAAACGGATGAATTCAGTATACTCACCTACTACGATGAATCTTTGTGCATTCCTTGATCGCGGGGGTATATCCTGAAGTGGGACACACTAATATATCAGTAATAAAATTACCTTAACGTATCATATGGTAATGGTACTTGAAATGTTCATGCATTTTGTTTAAGTGGACAAACATACTGGTAATCGTCTTGGACTGCTTTTCACGAAAAAAATAAATAAAGAATTATCTAATAGTGTGAAAACAGTTTGATTGTGCTGATATGATCTTCTTACACATGATTCTCACAAAAAGATGAAATTGTCAATATGTTTGGGTTTAGTTTAGTTTGTTAGTTTGTTTTTAAAAAAAATCAAAAATACCAAAAAGATTTCTTTTTAAAAAGACTTCCATTTTGAATTAACAAGTTGTTGTTTTTGCATGATAAGATAAAATATTGGTTTATCTTTAAATGTGAAAAAGACTAATGGTTTTTCGAGATACTTGCTTGCGTTTCTAAATAGATTGATGCAGTTATCAAAATGAAGTGCAGAATACAAGTAAAGTGCAGATTGAGAGTGAAGAATGTGTGAAGATGCATGGTAGGATCCTTCTACTACATTGCAGAAAGAGAGAGATATGGAAGAGTTGGAGCGTACTTGCTTAACCAAAGATTGCTAGCTAACTGATCTACAACGAATGAAAGTTTTGGAGATTGGAAGCATCAGCTAAGGGGGAGTCTGTTGATGTCAGAAACTGTGTAGCTGACGCTATCCAAAGACCAAAAGAACACAAGATGTTTGAAGACAAAGTTACTCTATGAAGCTACTGTCAAGGGGGAGTCTGTTGGTGCATATTCTGTGACAACAGCTTAATAGTTTGTTTAATTAGTCTTTGGATATTTTGTATTGGGCTTAGCATATTGGTTAGTGAGTTTATTGTTGTAATGGGCTTGAAAAATGGCCTAGCCCAGTTCACAAACATGTGGTATATAAACATGTTTTGTGATTAGGGTTTCAGTGGTTAGAGAAATGTGGTATATAAACATGTTTTGTGATTAGGGTTTCAGTGGTTAGAGAATTCTAGAGAGAGAAAGTCTAGAGAGAGAGAGAAGGAATTTCGAATTAGGGTTTTGGACAAGATCACAGAGATAGGCTGTGAGGTTGTGAAGGTCTTGAATTGATTGTAAAACTGTAGTTTGGATAAATCAATAGAAGACCTGTTTAATTGTGAATTCCGTTTTCTACTCGTTTCTGTAATAAATCTGATCTAGAGGGATTCCGCACTCTAGGTTAGATAAACAATTATGTGACAATCCATACAAGGGGACCTACAATTGGTATTAGAGAAACTTTTTCACCACGATTTCCTTTTTCATACTTCACAGCTTCAATTCATTGTACTCGCAGATGAGAAAGAGGGTGATTTCTAGATCTAGGTGGCTGTGGTTTTTTGAGAGAGAGAGATGAGGGATTTCATTTTCAAAAAGAGTGATGGGGTAAAAAATGTGCTCTGCACATTTTGAAAGAGAGAAAGAGAGAGAGAGATAAAATGGGTGAGAAATGACATTTGATTGAAAAGGTGGCATGTGAGTAAATTACAAATATGCCCTTAAAATAAGACATATGTGTATATTAAGTGACATCCTCTCATTGGTCCATAACAGTTTTCACAGTTCTCGCAACTGGGGATAGTTTTCATTTGAACCGATCCCTATATATATATATAGGGTTAGATTCATTGGTGAACAACCCCTTTGATAGTGAACTGTGTGAACTAATCCTAGCTCTTAATTACCAATACACAAGTGTAAATCAATGGCCATGATTTGTTCACTTAGTTCACAAATACACTAGTTTTCACTCTAGAACCCCACCCTATATATATATATATGGGGAGGTTCATTTGAGAAGAAAATTATTAGACTACTAGGAATGTGACTCACACTCACCAAAGCCTAAAAACTGATCTATGAAGTGCAATCAAAACGTGTGAATGAAGTGCTAAGATGAAATCAGGTTTCTCTAAAAATCCCGAATCCCACAACTATCCGAATTGAAAGAGTAACACTCTAACAACTTTCTAATCATAAAGCTAGTTCTAGATTGATAAAGTGAAAACCTAAGAATCACTATACGTGAATAAACAGAAGAACCTCGTGCTAACGTTTGTTCAAAACTATCAAACAACGCACAAAATAACCTAGATTTCCCGAATCATATCTCGAATCAATAAGATTGGACGCACACTCCCAACTGATTTTAGTTGATTAATTAACTTATATTATTTCTAATGATAAACTCTAGACTAAAAATCTACTGATTAACAACCTAAAAACGACTTTAATGTGTCTAGGTAAATCTCTTCTTTCCAAACACATAAAAATCAACAATCAATCAATAATCACAACCGAACAATCAATCAATGATCATTAACAGCAACAAACAAGAACTATTTTAATTTCAAAACATAAACTTGGTAAAAGGTCAAACCGAAAAGTCAAAACATAGTCAATTGTTGATCAAAACTTATGTGGCTTTAAAAGTTTAGACTCTAAACATGATTGAAGTATCAACACAATGAATAAATGTTAGAAACATCATGTTCATCACAGATTAAACGAAAAAGAATCGAAAAAAACAACTAACAGATTGCAAAATCTTCAAAGTTCCAAACTTTATACTCCGTCTTCGATCCATTTACCTTCTTCAGTTGCAAATCACCCTATATTTCCTAAGAGTCGTTTGGAATTGTTGTCGGTAATTCTCGACTCCTCACAAGTCGGTAATGGGAAAAGGGTGACAAAGGAGTTCAAGTCACAAGTCGGTGAACTTGAGGGATCAATGTTGACAAGTTGGTCATATTTGGTTAAGTTTCCTAATTACATTCTAATTATATTTGGTAATGTCTTGGTCACCAAGTTAGGGTTATTTGGTAATGTCTTGGCTACCAAGTTAGGGTAAGCCTATATAAGCCAAGATAGGGTTAGACATTATTATGAGTCAAGAGAAGATAAGAGACAAGACTAGAGAGAAACCGAGTTATGGTTTAAGAGTCTATAATCAGTTTTGAGTTATTTTCTGATTGATAAGATTGAGAGTTATTCGATCTAAGTTCTCTTCTTCATCTTTTTTATTCGGTTTGATTATCGATTGGGACTTGAATTTGTATCAGAGCCAAGTTCAATTGTTGTTATCAAACGGGTACTCGGGTTCTTAATCGGCGACTAAGAAGTCTAACGGGTCGGCGATCGAGATCGGTGGTACTTGTCGTAGCCCCCGAGCCCTACCCCGGAAGCGGAAGCCGCGAGACACAGAGCGGGTGGTATTGGTGTTTATTAATTTAGCAGCGGAATTTAAACATCATGACCGTAGTTAGGAAATATTTATCAGAGTTTCAAACACTAAACTTTTATAATAAATAATTGGGATAAAACCCAAGTTTCATTGATAGCACAATTATAGGGATAAAACCCTATTTATTGAAAACATAAACTCCTTTTTATTTAGGTAACTTTTATAGCCACTTCTTCAAGCCTTCAGTGCTCTCCAGCTGGCTTCTATTAGCTTCACATTAAGTTACCTGAAACGCGTTTTAAAAAGGTTTTATCAGCAAGAAATACTGGCGAGTGCATCCCAGTTTAATCAAAACAGTTTTTATAACTTTACAGTATTGAGAGCGATTACAATGTTTATATCTACCAATATACTCATTCAGTATTTGTCATGCTCACAGTTCCATGACTGTGGTCATGTTATGCATTGGCTAACTCGTCGTCCAATAGTAACGAATTACTAATAGTGTATACAAAACCCTGCGCACCGGCAACAATTATAGAATACATAGACTCAATCACTGTCAAGTATAATTGAAAACATTTGAGGTTTTGGTAAAACAATTTGGTAGAAAAAGAGAATGGACTCACAAACGGTGAGAAAAAAAGAATGTACTCTCATTGTAGACTTAGGTAAATATATAGCTTCCTGTTGCTTCTTGATTATAATCTATTAAAATTAAACAATGCACACGTGTTAGTAAGATAACCCAAATCACATTAGCCTTATAACACGAGAGAGAACTCCAACGAACTGAGTCAGGCAGAGCCTTGACATGCGTTACGGAGTCCTAGATCAATCAGGTAGGGTAATGAATACGTGATCGGGGGTTATAATACTTACAACGAGACAGAGCTTCGCTTTTTAGGGGTATTATATCCGATAATATTGCACTATATATCTGAGAGAGAAAAGAATTTGAGCGACGGACAACTGAGGCCTTCGGCCTCCATTTATAGGCTGGATTCCAGGTCCCTCGTGGCCCGCCAGCCAGCTAGACTAGGGCTTAGACCCGGTTAGTCATGGGTATAGGTCTGTTGGGTGTTGTGCAACGTGGCACGCTGTGCGTTCGCCAGACATAGCTTGGCCGCGCCTCGCGAGGCCCAGGGGTGAACTCGGTCGCGGCCCGTGAGACACTATATATATTTGTTTTATTTGATTTTTTGTTAATATTAAGGTTATTTAGGACCGTTTACGAGTATTCGGGGTATAATTAGAGTGTTTAGGGTGTTTTATGAGGGTTGTTATATCCTCCCCACCTTGTTTTGAATCTCGTCCTCGAGATCTACTGGAACAGGTGTGGATATTTCCGTTGCATTTTTGACTCGAGTTCCCAAGTATATTCTGGTCCTCTCTTGGAATCCTATTTCACTTGACCAGAACTAGTCTATTGTGTTTGAGATTCTTGACCTTTTTATCTTCAATATGCAGTGGTTTCTCTATAAACTTAAGTTTCTCATTGACCTCTATGTCCTAAAGAGGTATCACTAATGATTCGTCTTCTAAGCACTTTTTGAGATTACATACATGAAACACATCATGTATACCTGCCATTTCCTCTGGCAGTTGTAACTGATAAGCTACTGGTCCTATTCTTTTGATAATCTTAAAAGGTCCAACATAATTGGGGCTTAGCTTTCCTCTTTTAACGAATCTGACCACTCCTTTCCATGGAGAAACTTTTAACAATACCTTATCTCCAACTTGAAATTCCAATGGTTTTCGTCTGTTATATGCATAACTCTTTTGACGATCTCGTGCTGCTTTTAGTCTTTCCTTGACTTGAATGATTTTGTTTGTTGTTTCTTATACTATCTCTGGTCCAGATAGTTTCTTTTCTCCAATTTCTGCCCAACAGACCGGAGTTCGGCACTTTCGTCCATAAAGTGTTTCAAATGGTGTAGCATTAATGCTGGTATGATAGCTGTTATTGTAATAAAATTCTATTAATGGTAAATGGCCGTCCCAATTTCCTACAAAATCAATTACATAGGCTCTAAGCATATCTTCAATTGTGTGAATTGTCCTTTCGCTTTGTCTGTCCGTTTGAGGCTGATAAGCTGTGCTTAGATTCAACCTGGTTCCCATTGCTTTTTGGAAACTTGTCCAAAAATGAGATGTAAAATGGCTATCTCTATCAGAAACAATAGATAAAGGGATTCAATGTAATGAAACTATTTCATTTACATATAACTTGGCTAAGTGTTCCATACTGAAAGTTTCCTTCAAAGGTAAGAAATGAGCAGATTTGATTAATCTGTCAACAATCACCCAGATTGTATCATTACCTTTTCGTGTCTTGGGTAATTTGATAACAAAGTCCATTGTTAACAATTCCCATTTCCATATTGGCATCTCTAATTGCTGCAATAACCCTGAGGGTTTCTGGTGTTCAGCTTTAACCTATGAGCAGGTTAGACATCTAGCAACATAGTTTGCTATGTTTTTTTTCATTCCTATCCACCGGAAATTCTTTCTTAAGTCTTGATACATTTATCACTACCGGGATGTATCGTATACTTAGATTTATGAGCTACGTCTAAAATTTGGTTTCTTAGGTTTCCTTGAATAGGTATCCAGATCATTTTTCTATGGAATCTCCAAATTCCATCTGTTCCTTGTTCTAACTCCTTAATCATTCCTTTTAAATCTTCAGCATCGTCCTTGATTGCTATTTCCTGTACCTCTCTAATTTGTTTATTTAAATCTATCTGCAGATTTAATCTGAGAGAGCGTACTCATTTTGTCTTTTCATGATACCTTCGACTTAAAGCATCAGCCACTACATTAGCTTTTCCCAGCATGATACTGGATATCACAATCCTAATCACTAAGAATTTCCATCCAACGTCTTTGTCTCATGTTTAATTCTTTTTGCCTAAAAACATATCTTAAACTCTTATGATCTATGAAAATAACAAATTTACTACCGTAGAGATAGTGTCTCCAAATTTTTAGGGCAAAAACTATGGCTCCTAACTCTAGAACATGGGTTGTGTAATTTTCTTCATGTTTCTTAAGCTGTCTAGAGGCATAAGCTATGACCTTTTGACATTGCATTAACACACATCCATATCCTAACTTAGACGCATCACAATAGATTATAAAGTCTTCAGTTCCTTCTGGTAACGCGAGTATGGGTGCGTTGGTTAACCTTTGCTTTAGAATCCTAAAGGCTTCCTCCTATTTTGTTCCCCATTCAAACTTAACTGATTTGCAAGTCAGATTGGTTAATGGAATGGCTATTCTAGAGAAATCTTGAATAAAACGTCTATAATATCCTGTCAGTCCAAGAAAACTCCTCACTTTTGTTGGCGATTCAGGGACTTTCCATTTGGTAATTGCCTCGATCTTTGTGGGATCCACATGAATTCCTTCATGATTAACCAGATGTCCAAGGAATTGCACTTCTTGCAACCAGAATTCGCATTTTGAGAATTTAGCATAAAGCTTTTCCTTTCTCAATAATGTCAGAAGTGGATGCAGATGCTCTGCATGTTCCTCTTTACTCTTAGAGTAAATTAGAATATCATCTATAAAGACAATTATGAATTTATCCAGGTATGGCTTACATATCCTGTTCATCATGTCCATAAATGCAGCTGGGGCATTGGTTAAACCAAATGACATGACTGTAAATTCATAATGACTGTACCTTGTTCTGAAAAAAGTTTTAGGAAGGTCCTCTTCCTGTACTTTCAACTGATGATATCCTAAGCGTAAGTCGATCATAGAAAAGAATCGAGCTCCTTGAAGTTGATTGAACAGATCATCGATTCTCGGTAGTGGGTACCGATTTTTAATTGTAACCTTATTCAATTCCCGGTAATCAATGCACATACGCATTGATCCATCTTTCTTCTTGGCAATTAAGACCGGTGCTCCCCATGGCGATGAACAAGGTTGTATGAAACCTTTTCTAAGCAGTTCATCCAACTGTTTCTTCAGTTCCTGCATCTCCGTCGGTGGTAGTCGGTATGGCGCTTTGGAAATTGGTGTCGTTCCTGGTATTAGGTGAATTCTAAATTCAACCTCTAGATCTGGCGGTAATGCAGGTAATTCTTCTAGGAAAACATCTGAGAATTTAGATACGACGGGAATATCTTTTAATTCTTTTCCTTTAGTGTTAATGATTACTGAAATCATAAACACTATTGCTCCCGGCAGGATTTCACTTATCTTAAAAGAATCTCCATTTGCTGTCTCCACCAGACAGTCTTGTTGAAGCTTAGTTAATGGTTGGTTGAGAAGTTTGTAGAGAGAAGTATTGATAAAACTTTGGTTTGCACCAGAGTCAAATAATACTTTGGCAAAAATATCATTAACTAAAAACGTACCGGCAATCACATCCGGAATCATCTTGGCTTCTTCAGCTGTCAGAACGAATGCTCTGGAATTCTTCTTGGGTCCTTTTGTTGCCTTGTCTTTGCTGGTTGTCGCTAGTGCTAGTTTCAGACAGTCCGGTTTGATATAACTAGCTTCTCCACAATTAAAGCATAGCCTATTACTAGCTTTCTTCCTACAGTCTTTTTCCTTATGTCCAGACATTTTGTAAAAGTTGCAGTATATGGAGCACATTCCCGAGTGCTTCCTTTTGCAATACTTGCAGTTGGGTGAAGAGGAAGAACCTGTACCTTTCTCACGATAGGAATTACCGTAACGAAATTCTTGGGTAAGCTTTTGAGCTAGGTTTTTTCTCTGGTTTTCCTCTTGTGTACGTACCAACTCATCAGTCAGGGTGTTGGCCAATTCTACTGCTTCTTCTATGGTTTGTGGCCTAGCTGCCTTGACTACGTGTCTGATCTCACTAATTAATCCCCAGATGTAACGGGAGATTAATACAAGCTCTGGTGAGGCTAAGGTTGGTACTATCCTAGCATATTCAAAGAATATGGTAGTGTACTCCCTGCAGTTTATTCCAATCATTTTACGATATAGAAACTCATTAGCAATTTGTTCCTTTTCATTAGGAGGACAGAATTTCCTTTCAACTATCTCCTTAAAGTTGTTCCATTCCATATTATAAACTCTGTCACTTCCTCTAGATTAGAGAATGGTATTCCACCATTCTAAGGCTGCATTCTTAAAAAAATTAGAAGCAAACATGATTTTATCTTCATCTGCGCATTTACTTATTTTTATGACTGCTTATGTCTTTTCTATCCAGCGCAAGGCTGAAATGGCTCCTTCATTGCATGAGAATTCTATTGGTTTGCAGGCCAATAATTCTTTATAAGAACAACCATATGAGATGGTTCATCTTCTTTTAGGAATTGGAGCTTGAATAATTGGTTCATGATTTTCGTTCACGCTGTGACTTGGTTCAGTGATTTGACGTTTACTTCCAATTACAGAATTATTATTTTCTGCTTCTTTAACAGTCTTGATAATATATGGCATAGCATCTATGATTCCTTGTGCTACTATATGTTCGATGGCACTTTTATTCACTTGATTCCCGTTATTATCATTATTTTGGTTTTCCTGATTTACTTCGTTGTTTATCTAAATTGTAAACATTTATCAGGTATTAATGTCACAGAATAAAGTTAACACAAACAAACATTCAACAGATTTAACCAAAAGCGTCGAGCATTGCGACTTTACTCTTTTTATATATATCTATATATAGATATCGATTACAAATTACAACTGAAATTTAAACACACTAGTAATTATGCATCGATAGGTATTTTAGTCTGTCTATTCTAGTTGATCTATAATTTTTGAGTAAATTTCAAAGTTCGTCCTTTATGTATGTCTAAAATATCAAAGTATGTCCTTTATCTTTAATATCTTCAAGAAACATACTCGATGTTTGCAAACCCTTACACATTATGTCCTTTAGCCCTAACTCTGTTATTTTTCATGGTTAAATCAGGCCAAGGGTACCCCACATAAGGGTATTTTGGTAATTTTACTCTTTATTTATATAAAACAATTTACCTCACACACACTCTGTCTCTCTCTATAAAACACACACGCACTCTCTCTCTTCTCTCTCTTGAACATCATCATCTGCCACCATCATCCTCACACCAACACCACCCCACCCCACACCCTTGAAGCCGACTGCAGGTTCACCGGCGAGGCGGCGACCATGGCACCACCACCCTCACTCCAGACCACACCACCCCCACACCATAACCTGGATCTCCGAAACCAAAACCGCCACACCAGTTGAAGATCTGAAACGTGTTCTCTGATTGAAGATCTGGAAGACGATGTTGAGTTCAGAGACATCGATCTACTCCAGCCTCTTCACCCAACGTCGTCCGCACCTCCGAGCCCCAACCACTGCAGATGATTTTTTTTCAGAGAGATGGGCGATACGGATGCTATTTGGTTTAGGGTTTTAATTGTGGGCGATTTCAAGCGAAAGGTGAGAGTTTTTGGTTGATTTGACCCAGATCTGAGTTGATTTTGTCTGGTCGGCGTTGAACATGTTAAAAACGTAGATCTAGGGTTTGATTTTGACATAATATGAATGAAAATCATATATGCATAGTCGGAATAGGTTGTAGATCTGTCTTAGGGTTTTGATTGAACCAGATCTGTTGATTCCATTTGAACGACGATGAGAGAACTGCTGGGCTAGAAAGCAAAAGTGAAGTTCACAATTAAGGGGGAATGAGTTGGTTTATCTCTGAATTTGGATAATTTCATAGGTCAAGTTTTTAGGTCAGTTAAATGGGTTAGGAGACCCAGTCTAATTCAGCTCTGCTGCGAATAAGGAGGCATCATCATATGGTCAAGAAGTGTGAACCCCAGCGTATCTCGTGCAGATTATCAGGAGATTTCTGTTTAGTTCTTTGCTACTTAATTTTAGTTTTGCAGTGTCAGTTCGTATCTCTTTTCATTCGGCGAAGTAACTTGTAATCTTGCTGACTTGAAGCTTTCAATAACAATTCAGTTACTTTGGATTAATTACTTGTTCTTGTTGTTAATTCTGGGCATAATCTTTGATCTGTAACAACAATCACTTTATTCGAGATGGTGGTAGGGTGGGTGGTGACGGTGGAAGGCGGTGATGGTGGTGGGTTGGTGGTGGCGATGGTGGTGGTGGGTTGTTTCCGGTGGTGGTGGTGCTATAATGGTGGTGTGAAAAGAGATTGCTATTCAAAAAGATAAAAGAGAAAGCAGCTGATTTTTTTTATATATACACATATATAATTCTAAAATTGTTTTATTTATTGGTTTTATGATTATTTATTATAATATTTAGGATAAAATGACTAAAATACCCTTATGTGGGGTTGACTTAGTCAACTTTAACCATGAAAACTAATTGTGTTATGACTAAAGAACATAACCTGATTGGTTTTTCAAACATTAAGGATGTTTTTTGAAGATATTAAAGATAAAGGACATACTTTGATATTTTAGACATACATAAAGGACGAACTTTGAAATTTACTCATAATTTTTTAAAGTAAACAAATTACACACACATATATATATTATTCTAGTTGGTAGTTTGTCCAATGCTACATCTCCCACTTGTCATACTTCTAGACGAGTTTCTCTCCTATCTGACGGATTCTATTTCGTTCTTCCACTAGCTATTCGCCATATGAGCGAAGTTCCTGCACATTTTCTTCACTCATGGGTGGTCATGGTGCTGGTACTGGGTCAGTGTATCGAGGTATGGGTTGTCCGTAAGGGTATGTGTTGCTTAATATATTCTGAATATACCTGTCGTCGTTCCAAAATGGGTCTAAAGGGTTCAGGTCGGTATATTGCGCTATGGGGTTTGGTGCAGAAATTCTAGGGATCTCATTGGGGTCGAATGCTGGGATTGGGAATTGATCCTCCTGATTTGGTTCTAGTTCCATTGGTTGATTGGGGCTGGTTCAGCTACTTGGTTTAGATTAGGGTCTGCTGCTATAGTTGCTAACATGTTGAAATCTGCTAGTTGTCTATCAAGTTCCTCCTCCCATAATGGTCTATTGGTTTCCTGGGTTTGGGCATTCATTTCTCTATTTGCTTTTGCTAAAGCTCTCTGTTGTTGGAGTTTCTTCATCCTTTTCCTCCTCACATGCGCTCCCCTAATAAACCATCCTCTCTTTTTAGGAGGGAATGGTTCCTCAGACTGTGCCTTAAAGAAAAAGATTGCTTCCTTAGTATCAGCCGAGTATCCTAAGGGGGTTGGTTGGGATGAGGTTCCTTCATTCTTTAGGGAACTAGCTAATTGATGGTAAGCGTCGGATGTACCTTCCTCACTCATACTGTAAACTAATAAATTGTCAAATAACACAAAACAATAATATACATATTTACACAGAATCACATAAGTTATTTTCTAACACAATTAAAAATTTAGGTATTAACAGAACACCTCAATGGCTTAAACCAGTGGCATTGGCTCTGATACCACATTCTGTCGTAGTCCCCGACCTCTACCCCGGAAGCGGAAGCCGCGAGACACAGAGCGAGTGGTATCGGTGTTTATTAATTTGGCAGCGGAATTTAAACATCAGGACCGTAGTTAGGCAATATTTATCAGAGTTTCAAACACCAAACTTTTATAATAAATAATTGGGATAAAACCCAAGTTTCATTGATAGTACAATTATAGGGATAAAACCCTATTTATTGAAAACATAAACTACTTTTTATTTAGTTAACTTTTATAGCCACTTCTTTAAGCCTTCAGTGCTCTCCAGCTGGCTTCTATTAGCTTCAAATTAAGTTACCTGAAACGCGTTTTAAAAAGGTTTTATCAGCAAGAAATACTGACGAGTGCATCCCAGTTTAATCAAAACAGTTTTTATAACTTTACAGTATTGAGAGCGATTACAATGTTTATATCTACCAATATACTCATTTAGTATTTGTCATGTTCACAGTTCCATGACTGCGGTCATGTTACTCATTGGCTAACTCGTCGTCCAATAGTAACAGATTACAAGTAGTGTATACAAAACCCCATATACCGGCAACAATTGTAGAATTCATAGACTCAATCACTGTTAAGTATAATTGAAAACATTTGAAGTTTTGGTAAAACAATTTGGTAGAAAAAGAGAATGGACTCACAAACGGTGAGAAAAAGAGAATGTACTCACATTGTAGACTTAGGTAAATATATAGATTCCTGTTGCTTCTTGATTATAATATATTAAAATTAAACAATGCACACGTGTTAGTAAGATAACTCAAATCACATTAGCCTTACAACACGAGACATAACTCAAACGAACTGTGTCAGGCAGAGCCTTGACATGCATTACGTAGTCCTAGATCAATCGGGTAGGGTAACGAATATGTGATCGGGGGTTATAATACTTACAACGAGGCAGGGCTTCGCGTTTTAGGGGTATTATATCCGATAATATTGCACTATATATTTGAGAGAGAAAAGAATTTGAGCGACGGACAACTGAGGCCTTCGACCTCCTTTTATAGGCTGGATTCCAGGTCCCTCGCGGCCCGCGAGCCCACAGGCTAAGCCTGTCACGGCCCGCAAGCCAGCTAGACTAAGGCTTAGGCCCGGTTAGTCATAGGTATAGGTCTGCCGGGTGTTGTGCAACGTGGCACGCTGTGCGTTCGCCAGACATAGCTCGGTCGAGCCCCGTGAGGCCCATGGGTGAACTGGGTCGCGGCCAGTGACACTATATATATTTGTTTTATTTGATTTTTTGTTAAATTTAAGGTTATTTAGGACCGTTTATGAGTATTCGGGGTATAATTAGAGTGTTTAGGGTGTTTTATGAGGGTTGTTATAGTACTGTTTGGTCGGAGCAGCGGCGTGGTATCATTACGACTCGGGCAACAAGTAGGTTGTTCGTACAGTGACAATCGGAAAGCGGATCCAGGCGGGTTCGGCAAGGATCCGTTTTGGCGCAACCGGTCTCGGAGTAATCGATTTTGCAAAAATAATATCAGGTTTTTCCGATCATATTTTTGCGAGTCGATTCGGGTTTTTACGAGAGGTATTCGTGACTTGAAGACCGATCAAAGACGTGATCATATATACAAGCCGATCAAAGTTGTGACTGGAAAATCCAGTTGCAGCTGCGATTCATTTTATTGTTCTCCGTTTTGCGACAAAAAAAAAAGGAGAAAAGAAGGTTTCACGGTTTATCAAGATTGGTTTTATTTGATTGGTTGTTTTGTTAAAAAGTCAAACCAGTTGGTTTGATTTCTTTTGGTGTTGGCGCGTAAATTCAGGAAGCCTAAAATATCTTGGTTGATTCTTGTGGCTGTTTAAGATTACAAGCAAAAAAAGAATTAGTGTCACATAAGTCAAAAGCCTAAAGCATTAAAAGGAATTGGTTTTGCATAGGTGCATACGAGATAACGAAACGTCAAACAATTATTATTATTGTTATTGTTATTATTATTATTTTTTTTTTTGCAACGTTTTAAAATAAAACAAGTTGGTTTGTTTTTTTGTTCAACAAGTTCGAGTTTAGCCATTAAAAACGTTGATTATTATTTGGGTTGACAAGCGGGTTCCATTCAAGATTTGCTTTTTGATCGTGTTTCTGTGAGCAAACGGGTACAGTTCTGAAAAGTCGTTTCAGACTGAACGGCTTGTGTTTGTTTTAAATCGACAAGGAGGTTGATTTTTGGTGTTGATTTGAACGAGTATGGTTTAAAGTCTTTGGGTTAAACAAGTTGGTTTGATCAAGTAATATTTTTTGGGTTGAACGAGTTTGGGTTTTCCTAAGGTTAGAGTTGGCAAGGAAGAACCAACCGGGAGGATCAAGACCAACTAGAGGATTGGTAAGAAGATCAAAGGGTCGATCGAGTTTCTTCAAGAAGTCGTTACTCATGTTACAAGTCAAGATGAGTCTAAATTTTAAGGGAACGTGTTATGATCCAAGAAAGCTAGTGTTTGCTCAAGATCGCAGTCGAGTCAATGGTGATGCGAGTTCTTATGACCAAAGGATGAGTCGTGGAGAAATGACGAGTCGAGTAGAAGGTCACAAGAATGTTCGAGCTAGGAAGGAGCCGAAAAACATAGCTAGAGATCAAGATGTGTTCTATGAGAATCAGGACAAAGAAGACATGTTGGAGCCTACTTATTTCGAGTCGGAAATTAAGGGAGTGATTGTTGGCAGTAATTCCTGACTCCTCACAAGTCGGTGATGGGAAAATGGTGACAAAGGAGTTCAAGTCACAAGTCGGTGAACTTTAGGGATCAATGTTGACAAATTGGTCATAATTGGTTAAGTTTCCTAATTACATTATAATTATATTTGGTAATGTCTTGGTCACCAAGTTAGGGTTATTTGGTAATGTCTTTGGCTACCAAGTTAGGGTAAGCCTATATAAACCAAGGTAGGGTTTTACATTATTAAGAGTCAAGAGAAGATAAGAGACAAGACTAGAGAGAAACCGAGTTATGGTTTAAAAGTCTGTAATCAGTTTTGAGTTATTTTCTGATTAATAAGATTGAGAGTTATTCGATCTAAATTCTCTTCTTCATCTTTTCTATTCGGTTTGGTTGTTGATTGGGACTTGAGGAAGTGCAAACTAGGCTTGAAAAATAGGTTTAAATAGCTGAAAATTCGCTTTTTCCAACTTAACATATGTTCGCGCATCGTGAGGGATAATGATCAACGGGTCGGGACGCGCTAAGACCCCTAAGATGACTAAACAGTTGGGTGGCTAAAATTGTAATTTCTATGAACTTTTTTGAAGCTTCACATGTTGTGAGGGACAATCCCTCTATGCCTCGCGACATGCCAACATTTAGTTTCCCTGAAATATTGTTTTCTTCTTTTGGATTCTCTCGTGTGCTCGTTTCTTCTACGTTTTTGCTTGTTTTAGATCCATTTGCACATGAACAATTGCAAAATAGATAAACCAATACATACGAGCTAAAAACTACTAAAAACGACAACGAAACCATACAAAATTATACAAAATACGTAGGACAAATAGATGTGTTTTGCGACACATCAAACATCCACACACTTGAACTTTTTCGTCCTCAAAAAAAACTACAATTGAATCATTATAAAAATATTTGTGTTTCAAAAGCGTTAGATTACTTAATTTCATATATGATAACACATTAACATTGCGAATATTGTTATCCACCTAAACCAAACCATCAACATATCAGGCCCCAATCATGCTTATTCTTTTATGTTCAAGTTAACAATCCATCTAAGGGTCTCATACTCAAGAATCCACAGTTTTACCTAATCCCATATCAAGCTTTCAAGGCACAAGCTAGATCATTTTTTCCTACCACTGCAAACGAAACCCTACATGTATTTGAAATTAAACTTTCTAGTGGATGAATTGATGACTTTTTTTTTTCATATAGCCCAACTCAATGGTGTTCAAATCAAGCTACAACTTGATATATGACACATAAGCTGCAACTTGGTACGGGCTGTACTTGGGCCTGATCTAGTATCTTGTGATCTTTTCAAGCAAGCTTGTCTTTGAACTTTTTTTTAGTTACAGGACTTGCAAAACACCAATAAACAAGCATTTAACCAATTCACGGTGAAACAACAATAAACAATTAGGGGGTAGGGGTGGTGACTCACCATCCATTTATCACTCACGACATCCAATCAATTTCCGCCATGTCATCAACCATTACCATCACTCACAACTTTTTTTAGTGGAAATGCCTATCACTTACAACACCCAACAATAAACCCTCACACCCCCTCACATCCTTCCATTTATCACGCGTCAATAACATCACGAAAATTCCATTTCACACGTTAACTTTGAGGGGTGACGGTGGTTTGTTTGATTCTTCCACGCGTGAAACTAGTATATCACGGGGAAAGATTCCCCCACCCCGGGTCCCCTTACTAAAAGAGGGGATATGGGCTCACACATTGAAAACTATTTTGTCTTTCAGCCAATCAATATCAAACGCTTCAACGCATCAAGGGTGCCTACCAACTCTAAAGACTAAAATATACTACAATGTTAATCTAGTTTCTCAACCAAAGTAAATGTTGGTTTTCTTTTTATTAATTATACTGGTTCAAAGGAGCTCGGAATTTATAGTTCTCATAGGGCCTCCAAAACCAGTGGACCGGCCATGTTCATGTATTATACGAGTTGAACATCAGAATATAAATAACTAATATATTTATAAATATAGATTCTAAATGAAATTACATACACAATAGTAAATGGGTTTAGTTGGGTATAAAAGTGTGGTTTAAAACAATATTGGGCTATATGAATTTAACTATATATGTGTGTAAACTAATCAAAAGGGCTAGATGGGTTTAAGGTTCTGTTTGTTTTTTCTTAGAAGCTCTTCCTGATGTCTTTTGTCTGCGCCGCGCAGACGCGCGCAGACCTTTGTGGTCTGCAGCTTGTTTGTTTTCTCGCAGACCTTTCATTAAAAAAGGTCTGCGAGAGGTCTGCTTCAAACAGACATTCAAGCTTGTCTTCAAAGGTCTTCACACCTCTTCTCACCTTCTCCTCTTCTCCCTCCAGACCTCTTCTGGCACCAGACCCACTCCGCCACCACCTCCACTCCGCCACCACCTCCCACCCCTGCTCCGCCACCACCTCCAGCTCCGACACCCTCTCTCTCCTCCACCCGACACCCCCAATCACCTCCACCATCAAAATCTCTTCTCTCTGCCATCACAGACCTGCATCACCTCCACCACCACGTCTCCGCCACCCATCTCCTCCAGCCGACACCCCCAATCACCTCCACCTTCAAAATCGCCGCCGTCAATCACCTCCACCTTCAAAATCGGCTGTTTCTCTCTTCAAAATCGACATAATTCTGCTCCGATTCCGGTATGATTCTGCTCCGATTCTTCAAAATCACCGCTATTTCTCTCTCTCTCTCTCTCTCGCTGTTTCTCTCTCTCTCTCTCGCTGAAGTGGTGGTCGTGGAGGTGGGAGATGGTGGTGGCAAAATTAGGGTTTCAGGGTTTCGGTTGACATGGTGGCTGGGGGACGATGGTAGATGGTGTGGGTGGGGACGGTGAAGGCTGAAGTGGTGGTGGTGGAGGTGGTTGTGGGCGGTGAAGGCTGAAGTGGTGGTGGTGGGGGAGGTTGCGATGATGTTGGTGGTTGTTGGGACGGTGTTGACGGTGGTTGTTGGTTGTGGTGGTGGCAGGTGGACGGTGGTAGATGAGGTGGTGGCGGATGGTTGTGGTGGTGGTGGTATAAGAAGAGAGAGAGAGAGAGAGAGAGAGAGAGAGAGAGAGAGAGAGGAGTGTCTGTATTGTGTGTGTTTCATTTGAGAAGAAGAGGTTTTTGTAAAAGTATAAAACAAACTCACTTCTCCTTGCAGACTGCAGACCTTTGGTCCACCTATTCTCTTGCAGATGTCTGCAGATGTGGTCCGTAGACTGCAGACATTTTCTCGCAGAAAAAACAAACAGCACCTAACTATATATGTGCGTAAACTAATCAAAAGTTGACGGTTTACCAAAGAAATTGGTTTTTTAAAATCAAATATAGTCTTTTATCTAAGTTTTTGTGTATATAAAATATATTTAAAAAATGGGCCCATGTGTTGCCCCTAGGGTGGGCCCTTGTAATTACTGGTTGCACACATGTAACAATTCTATAAGCTAAGGGTGTTTTTTTTTTTTTTAATCTTATTTCACACTGCGTAACTTATCTCTTCTCTTTGTAAATACATCTTGTCTCAAAATATCGTTTTATAATTTTTAAATCTTTATTACTAACTATTTATTATTTCATTTACTTATAATCTGCGCAATACACAAGTTTCTAACCTAGCGTGATTACATATAACAAAATATACAGTGACAACTAGAGTTTAGATGGGTTTTTGGTTTGGATGGACTTGAATTCTCCAAGTTGTATTATGAATATTTTTGGCAAATATCAAAATCTTATGACTATAGTTCGTATGTATAAAGACAAACATATGTCATTAATAAATTTGTAAACATGCAAACTGAAATGAAAACACATTTGGCCTCATTCCAAAAAGCAACCATGCATGTTACCTCCTTCCCTAGAGAACTCTTTGTTGGACTTCATTCATAAGATAATCTCACTTAGAATATAATCATCAGAACTCACACATGCACTCTTCACCCTGTACATGTACTTTTTGGGGAAAATTCATTTATATACAACATAATGTTGTTTTGGCGTTATTAATAACAACGTAAATATGTTGGTTTTAAACTCTTGACATTATGGTGTCGCTTGCAAAAGTGTAAATATTATCCACATGACTTTATGTCTTTTAAATAGAGAAAAACAAAAACTAAATTACTTGTTAAGTATATTTATATGATCATTGGGGTTGGTGGTCTAATGGTTTGTCTCTAAGAACACCATGGTTTAAGTCCTACAATTAACATTATTAAAGAAATTCGTGGTTACACAAGTGTTCATGTTAGATAAGGTTTTTTTTATTAATCTTCATAACCATGAAATACTGAGGTTTTTTTTTTTATTAATCTTCATAACCATGAAATACGTAAAAATTATCTTGTATATTTTGTTTATGGTAAAAAAATATAATTATAAATACCCTAGAAGATACAAATATTTCTATTGATATTATGAAAACACCGTGAATACTAAATTTTTTCACATATCTTATGACTATACAGATAGATCTATGATCATTCTCGTGGTTTTCTAGCTATGTATGTTATTAATCTGGTGTCGAAATTTCAAGATTTGATTTACTGAATGAATTATTTATCGAAACAATCACATCAATACCTTTTCACCTTCTTGTTGCTTTGTAATTTGTTATTTTATCTCATTGATGATGTAATGCCTTTTTTTTGAAAGGAGAACTTCATTAAGAAACACCGAACCCGAAAACCGGGACGGCAAAAAACAAAACAAACCTAACTACAGATGATATGATAGAATTTCTTTTCAAGAATCTGAAATAAGTTAATATTTTCTTATACATTCCGTTGTTAGAATTTTTGGTCAAGTATATTGCAACAATCGGATCAAGCAAACAACACAAACACAAAGATTTGTGTAACCAATCACTATAGTTACGAACTCTATATTATTATGAACAAATACCACATATTACAATGACCCTAAATCATCTATTTATACTAAATAATACTTGATCACCAAGTTAAGAAACCTATCCCAACTAGACCATGTGATATGGTCAAAGGAGTCATCAAAGTCTTTTAAGTCTGACTTTTGTAATGTTTGTATTGTTGAAGGACTTAAAGTGTAAAATAGGGTAAGAAAGTTGTTCGTCGTTGTAATATACCGTTAATAACAGAATAACAGTACATTTTGATTGAGCTAACTTCTCTGTTCTTCTTCTTCCCCAATTCACACTTATCAATTGGTATCAGAGCTACCGATTCTCGGAGTTCTGCATCTGATTCAATTGTTTAATTCATATTCATCGAAATTGGCTACTTGTTCAATCAACTTCTATTCAAATCATTTCAAAATAAAATCGAATTGATCAAGTGTTCGATCAATTCCTGTCCAATTCTATTCAACTCTTAAAATTGATCTTTGTTCGATCAATTGCTTCTAATCAATGGCAACCACTCATAATCAATCAGAATTAGAAAGGGTTATTAAGGATCATTCAACATCTCTGTTACGATTCGATGCTTTTGTAGAAAAAGCAAAACAATCTTTTGTTGATATACGACAAATTCTTGAGAAATTAGCAACTAATCAGTCAAACTCTGGTAATAATCAACAGGATACATCATCTTCTCATCATGAAATCAATAGTAATTCGAGAACTAATAGGTTATTCAGGTTGGGAAAGATTGAATTTCCAAAGTTCAATGGGTTGGAACTAGAAGATTGGGTCTATAAATGTGAACACTTCTTCGATTTGGATGACACACCAGAAAATTTCAAGGTGAGATATGCGACAATCAATTTGGAGGGGAAGGCTATGTAATGGCATTCTTCTTATCTTAAAACACTGGTCAAACCTATTTCTGAGGTAACATGGTCTGAATACTCTAGAACAATTATTGATAGATTTTCTACTACATTGTTTCTTGATCCTATGGGTATTCTTACTTCTATAACTCAAACTGGATAATTAGAGGATTATTGTGAGAACTTTGATGCTAATTGTTGAGAGTTACAGTTAGTGAGGAGTATGCTGTGGGTATTTTCTTGAATGGATTAAAACCGGACTTAGCCTGTCCTGTAAGAATGTTTGAACCAAGAAATATGAAGGAGGCTTATCAATATGTTTATCGCTTCCTTCAATCATATGCTTTAGTGTCAAATGTATTGAGTCGTAGTTAGTTAGGTTGAACAAGACAAGGTTTGTAATTTATAGCGCATCTGCACGGATGGCCAGTCTGCACGGATGGCCGGTCCGCGCCAAGTGCCAGATCAGCGCATATACGCATTTGTGATTACTGCGCATCCGTGTTAGCTGGTTTGCGCGAATGGGCTGTGGCTATAAATAGGTGTCATGTCTTTTCATTTAGAGAGAACTTTGGACTAGAGATGGGAAACTCTGTCCAGTTGGTTTCACGATTTTGTATGTTTATACAATCAATAGAAACCAGTTTAATTAGCTTGTTCTTATGCACGTCACCTTCGTACTCGAATTATGAAGAAACACCAGATCTAAAATGACCGGAATCAATCTAGATCTGAGGACATGGTTTCTGCATAAAAATAGTTAATCTCCTCGTTGATGACTACTGGATAATTCTTCACTTGAATCACTGCAAAACAGACAACGCCGTCAGCCTCGCCACTGGGAGAATGGAGGTTCTCTCCGTGACCACCCTCCGACGTGAGAATAAGTACAATGATTGAAGAAGATGAAGTGGTAAAGAGTGAAAGTATGTGAGAGTGAATGAATAACTTGTACCTTAAGTCTCTTATTTATAGCCGAAGGTTTTGGAGCTTAAAATGCATCGGAGAGTTAACGAAATCTTCTTTTCCGTCTGCGGTTATTTCCCCATCCATGCACACGGATCATGGGATGATCGACGGCTAGGGAGATTCCACGTGGAAAGTGATTTAATCTAGATCTGCATGTTAGTTATGCCATCATCGTGAAATTAGATGAGTGCTCAAGATGCTGCCATGTCATATTTGGTTGTAACCGAATGAGGCCTTGCACGATGGTCAATTAATGCTTCTAGAAGATCTACAGCAGTGAACTTTTGATCAGTTTCCACGTGTCCAGTTGGTTATAACAGGAAAGATTCATTTTGCTTAATTCCTTATTTCTCCATGCGCGCGGATATGTTTGAGACTTTAGTCGTTATATCTTCAAGCTTAACTGTATCCTTGCGCAGGCCCGCGCAAGGGTGTTAAAAGAATATTAGTCTTCTCTTATCTCCGGCGCATGGTCGTTAAGAATTGATCCTCCCAGATCTGTTTAGATCGGTCGCGCGGGGCGCGTAAGACCTGCTTAAGATGATCCTAAAGCATAATGATGATATGGTCCTCTGCGCTGGCGCAAGATTTTTGGGACCATATCCCTTCAGATTCCACACGTGATACGGAGTCAAACTAGCTGGTCAGAGTATTCGGAGCATCGAAACGGTTCTCACAAGGCTTATAAATTTGCCAAGAAAAAAGATGCCTGTAATCAAACATTAGCCACTAAACAAAAATATCATTCTAACTACAGTGGGGAGTTATTTCCACCCAACTCAAATCCTATTCATAATCCTAATCCTATAGCTTCAGTGAAACCTCCTATTACCACATCCCATTTACCCCTTTTACCTTCACTGTAACACCCCGTGTTTCGAAAGTCAAAGTTGTCACACCCCCAAAATCCACACGCGGAGTATCACCGCTTGGAGGCGTGACTGACCAGGATCAAGCCACCAATCATATTGAACATAGTAAGTATTAAATGTAAAGCCATCAAACCAATATGAAAGGTGTTCAAAACATATGTATAAATTCAACGTTTAGCGGAAGCATAAATAAACCCAATCATAAGTAGCAATTTCAAATGTTTAAATATTGTTCATAACATCCACAAGCTGTGCCCACAACGACCGTGCCTCCCGTGCAAGCTCCATAAGTACCTAAGGTCCTGCAAGGCATGTAACAGAGAGTCAACAACTAGTTGAGCGAGTTCACAGTGAGTTTGTTTAGTTATAGTGTTCATAATGCAGTTCGTATGTTCATTTAGTAATCATGTATCGTATGTATCGTATCGCGGCCCTCTAGGCATGTTTGCGAAGTATAGTGGGAGTTTCCCATGTTTGCTAGACTAGGTATAGTAGTATCGCGGCCCTTCCTGGCATGTTTGCGAAGATTAGAGTATATAGTTCGCGGCCCTTTCTAGGCATGTGTGCGAAGATTGTCATAATATCGCGGCCGACCCTTGGCGTGTGTGCGAAGATCGTTTAAATAAGTATAACCAGTCTAGTCTGTTCTTATCCATAATCCTTCCTCTACCGGGAATCATATATCTAAGTTCCATAAACTGAACGAATAAATAATCCAACCCATTCCCATCCTGGGAATCCCATGCCTTGGCTGTGTGAACTCACCTTGGTTTGCTCGGTATGCTAAGTGTATGCTCGCAAGTAATCAATCACGTCCTAAAGTATGCACGTATGTGAAATCAGTTTGTGTTCAAGTTGTGCACGTATAAACATGTAACACGTAATCACAGTCATCTACAAGATGGTTACACTTAACAGCAGCTAAATATTCCAGTTAACACTTAACAGAATTAACCCAAGTTACTGTGCAGATTTCGGCGAAACACATGTATGGCGAAACACATAAGTTGGCGAAACAAGTGAGTTGGCGAAACACATATTTGACGAAACACATATGTTTCGTCGAGGTGTCCCTTGGCGAAACAGGATTCTAATTCGTCGAAGACTCTTGGCGAAACACATTCTGTTTCGCCGAGATTCCTGTTTCGTCGGATGTCTGTTTCGCAGACATCAGTTACAGCAGATGCAAACAACACATAACCCTAATCATTCTAGCAGCCGTCAACAATAACATAAATCATACGGAGATTAAGGTGCATGTCGAATCATCACAAATCAATCATCCAAGAATCATTGTCTAGCATAAACCCTAGTCTTTGTGTATAACATATTAATTTAACATACAACAATCCTATCATTTAACCCTATCAAGATGCTAACTTATATTCAGAATCAGATCATAATAATAATATCCAGAACCGAGCATTCGATTGCACTAAGTTTCGTATAGAATGATTTGTATCCAACTACAACATACATATCGAAATCCATATCATTATCATCATAACAAGAACCCTAATATTAAACATGTATCAGTTTCAGATATACATCATCAGGGCAGAATCACATGACACATAAACACGTACACGGATGAATGATCAATCAAAGCACATGAATCTACTAACCGAGATGATGTTAAAGATGGTTTTGATCGTTCGGGAATATTCAGAGCTGCCGACACGCACAGAGGAGGTTCTAGGGTTTCAACTTTTGCCAAAGGTGTGAAACTAAGGTTGCTACACGCTAATAAACACGATTTAACGTTCTGGGCCCGTAATGGGCTTCGGCGAATCTGGGCTCGGCGAAACACACTGTTTCGTCGAGATGTAGATGGCGAAACAAGTTCTGTTTCGTCGGAATGGGCCATGGCGAAACAGCCTTGTGTTTCGTCGGGTTCTTAACAGTTTAAGTTCTACAACAGTACACATGTTATACAATCAAACACATATTCATGCAAACACAATACGTTTTATCATATCACAACTATATAGTCAAAGTCAACGAGCATTTAATGCGAATAAAGAATGTCGGAAATTCGAGTTGTCACATTATCCCCAACTTGAAAGAAATTTCGTCCCGAAATTTAGCATGCAGTTACTGAGAAAAGCTAATGGTGTGACGTTGTTTACCTGGATTGTATCGCGGCTCCCCTGAGCATGTTTGCGAAGATTACTGGTTTTCTTGGGGTGTCACATTATCCCCCCGTTGATTTGGAATTTCGTCCCGAAATTCTGCATTGGTAGCTTCAGCCTCAGTAGTAGTTGCATTGGTTCCGAATAACTGGGGATATTTGAGTTCCATTTGATCTTCGCGTTCCCAGGTGAACTCTGGGCCGCGGCGGGAGTTCCAACGAACTCGTACAAGAGGGATTCTCGTGTTCTTGAGGACCTTAACATCCCGGTCCGTGATTTCAACAGGTTCCTCGACGAAGTGAAACCGCTCGTCGACAGTGAGTTCCTTCAAGGGAACTACGTGGGTCTCGTCTGACGTACATTTCTTTAGATTCGACACGTGAAAGACGTTGTGAACTGCACTGAGTTCAGGTGGTAAGTTCAGTCTGTAGGCCACTTTGCCTATTTTCTCAATAACTTCGAAAGGTCCAACATATCGTGGATTTAGTTTGCCGCGTTTGCCAAAACGAACCACACCCTTCCAGGGTGAAACTTTAAGTAGCGCTCGATCCCCAACTTGGAATTCGAGTAGTTTTCTGTCTAAATCAGCGTATGCTTTCTGACGGTCGCGAGCTGCCGCCATGCGTTGTCGTATTTGTGCAATCTTCTCTGTAGTATCAACAACCATTTCTGGACCTGTGATTTGACTTTCTCCCACCTCTGCCCAACAGAGAGGTGACCGGCATTTACGCCCGTACAATGCCTCGAATGGTGCAGCCTTAATGCTCGTGTGGTAGCTGTTATTGTATGAGAATTCCACAAGTGGCAGATGTTTTTCCCAACCGTTGCCAAAGTCAATTACGCACGCCCGAAGCATGTCTTCTAGAGTCTGGATAGTGCGCTCAGACTGCCCATCCGTCTGAGGATGATACGCCGTGCTCATGTCTAAACGAGAGCCAAACGATTTATGCATTGCTTGCCACAGTTCTGAAGTGAAACGTGCGTCTCGATCAGAGATGATAGAGGTTAGCACACCGTGCCTGGAGACCACTTCTTTCAAGTAGATGTCTGCTAGTGTAGAGAACTTGTCTGTTTCTTTGATGGCCAAGAAGTGAGCAGACTTTGTGAGTCGATCCACGATCACCCAAATAGTATCGTTTCCGCGCTGAGATTTAGGTAAGCCAGTAACAAAATCCATGGAAATTTGCTCCCATTTCCATTGTGGTATCTCAGGTTGTTGTAGTGGTCCTGACGGTTTCTGATATTCTGCCTTGACTCTCGCACAAGTCAAGCATTTACTAACGTATGTGGCTATGTGGGCCTTCATGCTAGGCCACCAGTATGTAGTCTTAATATCGTGGTACATTTTATCCGAACCAGGGTGTACCGAGTAGCGAGACTTGTGAGCTTCATCCATTACCAGCTCGCGTAGGTTGCCGTACAGTGGAACCCAAATGCGTCCTGTGACATAATAAGCACCATCTTCCTTCTGTTCTAAGCGTTGCCTTGAGCCGCGTAGGGCTTCAGCCCTGACGTTGTCTGGTTTCAATGCTTCTATCTGAGCATCTCGTATCTGGGAAGGAAGGCTAGACTGTATGGTGAGTTGTAAAGCTCGTACGCGCTTAGGCGCAGTGTCTTTTCGACTGAGGGCGTCAGCCACAACATTGGCTTTGCCTGGGTGGTACCTGATTGAGCATTCGTAGTCGTTTAGCAGTTCGACCCATCGTCGCTGTCGCATATTCAGTTCTTTCTGTTTGAAGATATGTTCGAGGCTTCTGTGATCAGTGTAGATTGCACATTTGGTACCGTACAAGTAGTGTCGCCATATCTTAAGTGCAAAAACAACCGCTCCCAGCTCTAAATCATGCGTAGTGTAGTTTCGTTCGTGGATCTTAAGCTGGCGCGAAGCATAAGCTATAACTTTATCCCTCTGCATCAATACACATCCAAGACCTTGGATAGATGCGTCGCAGTAGACTACGAAATCGTCCGTGCCTTCAGGCAGTGAGAGGATAGGTGCGCTACAGAGTCTATCCTTTAAGTGTTCGAACACTGTTTCCTGTGCATTACCCCAACGGTAGACAACACCTTTCTGTGTCAGTAGGGTAAGCGGTTGAGCAATCTTTGAGAAGTCTTTGATGAACCTTCTGTAATAACCCGCCAAACCTAAGAATTGGCGTATTTCTGTTGGTGTACGAGGCGCAGGCCAGTTCTTGATCGAATCTACCTTGGATGGATCGACATGAATCCCATCCTTGTTTACCACGTGGCCTAAAAAGTGGACTTCACGAAGCCAGAAGTCACATTTAGAAAACTTAGCGTATAGCTGTTCCGTTCGTAGAAGTTCCAGTATAAGTCGTAAATGATGCTCGTGCTCCTCCTGACTCTTCGAATAAATCAGGATGTCGTCGATGAAAACAATGACGAACTTGTCGAGATAGGGTTTGCACACCCTGTTCATAAGATCCATAAATACGGCAGGCGCGTTCGTTAGCCCGAATGGCATGACCATAAACTCGTAGTGACCGTAACGAGTTCTAAACGCTGTCTTGGAGACGTCCTCATCCCGGACTCTCAGCTGGTGATAACCTGACCTCAAGTCTATCTTGGAGTAGTAGCTCGACCCTTGCAGCTGGTCGAATAAATCATCTATGCGCGGAAGAGGATAACGATTCTTGATCGTCACCTTGTTGAGTTCACGGTAGTCTATACACATCCTAAACGTACCGTCTTTCTTCTTTACGAATAACACTGGAGCTCCCCAAGGCGAAGAGCTAGGACGTATAAAACCCTTTTCCAAGAGTTCTTGTAGCTGCTTTGACAGTTCTTCTAATTCAGTTGGAGCTAGACGATAAGGTGCTCGAGCTATGGGCGCTGCTCCTGGAGCGAGCTCGATCTGGAATTCGACTTGACGATGAGGCGGTAACCCAGGTAATTCCTCAGGAAACACTTGAGGAAAATCGCGTACCACTGGAATATCCTCAATCTTCTTCTCTTTCTTCGATGTATCAGTGACGAGAGCTAGAACAGCTGTGTGACCCTTGCGCAGACACTTCTGAGCCTTCAAGAAGGAAATGATGCCACTCACGACACCACTCTTGTCGCCTTGAACTTCGAGAGGTTCCTTGCCCGACCGAGGAATACGAATAACTTTTTCTTTGCATAAAATCTCCGCTTGTTGTTGAGATAACCAATCCATACCAATGACGACGTCAAAGCTACCCAAGGTTATAGGAATGAGGTCGATGGAGAAAGTCTGATCAGCGAGGATAAGATTACACCCTTTAACTATGTGCGTGGCCTCTAGGCTCTTACCGTTAGCTAATTCTACGACATGTTTGGTGTTTAAGGGAGTTCGTGCACGTTTTAACATTTCACTAGCTTTTAGGGACATGTAACTTGTATCCGCACCAGAGTCAAATAGTACAGTAACATAAAAGTCGTCAAGAAGAAACTTACCCATAACCACGTTGGGATCATTCCTGGCATCACCCTGACCGATCACAAACATACGGCCTCTAGCACCATTGTTGTTGTTGTTGTTTCCCCTATTGTTGTTGTTCCCATTACCCTGATTGTTGTTGTTGTTATTGTTCTGGTTCTGGTTTAACTGAGGGCAATCCCGCTTGAAATGACCTTCAGCCCCACACTGGTAGCATCCCCTGTTTCCATGCTGCTGCTGCTGTGGCTGGTTTCGTGGAGCAGGTGGCTGTTGTTGCTGGTTCTGATTCGCAGGTCGTGAACTCCTGCAATCTTTAGCTTCGTGCCCGTTTTTGAGACATCTCTGACAGTAGGCCTTGCGACACTGCCCACTGTGATGTTTGTAGCACCTGTTACACAGTGGATGATTTCCCCGATAACCACTCTGTCTCTGCCCACCAGAAGTTTGCTGACTTGGGCTCGGGTAGTCATTAGTCTTGCGTTGCTGAGCCTGAGATGGAACTATAGCTGAACCTTTGCTGGAATCCCCATCCCATTTCCGCTTGTTGTCACTGGGAGTAGCAGGAGTGACCGGAGTAGTAGCGGTGGTAGTAGTGCTGATGCGTTCAGGCAACTTGTTCTGCTCCACCGCCTGATCCGTGAGACGGTGAGCCAGCTGTACAACCTGCTGATAAGTGGCGAGGTTTGCTGAAGTGACGTGACTCTGGATCTCTGGCACTAGACCCTTGAGGAACAGTTCGATTCGCTTGATTGGAGGGTCCACCATTGTAGGACACAATAGAGCAAGTTCATTAGATCTTTTGGTGTATGCCTCAATCTCTGACCCCTTCATCTTGAGATTGAAAAACTCGACCTCCAGCTTATGAATATCATCCCTACTGCAATATTCCTCTTTGATCATCTCTTTGAAATTGTTCCATGGGGTAGCGTTAGCAGCAACCAACCCCAGCATTTGCACTTGAGCTTTCCACCATGTGAGAGCTAAACCCTCTAGGGTACCGGTGGCATACTTCACCCTGCGTGCCTCAGGGCATTCACACATTTCGAATACAGTCTCAATCTTTTCAAACCAGTGGAGGAGTCCGACTGCTCCCTCCGTGCCGCTGAAAGTACTGGGACGACAGTCCATGAACGTTTTGAAAGTGCAAACAGGTGCTTGACCTGTTGTGTGCGTAAGAGTAAACAAAAATTTTAGCACGAGAGTTGGTTTAGGAATGTAGGATCTAAGGACCCTAGTGTGAGTTTCAACTGCAGGGTACACCTCCTGCTTGTGCGGCTGCAATTGCCGCAGTAACTTGTTCAGCGATGAGAGCCGTCAATTGGGCTTGTGTCATGTTGATACGTCCAGACATGATCTTCATAGTAAAGATAGCATAAGTCAGAGAGGATCGCGAATCGTGCGATGACAGAAGAGTGTGAGCATATAAGCGTTCTCAAGCAGTAACGAATAGTAAACAATGTAATCTAAGCATACCACGAGCAAAGTTCTATGTAATTCTAGCAAGTAGGCAATAAACATAAACCTTATTACCTAGGATGTTGAGTCTTGCACGTGGAGCGAGGCGTCGTTGTGGATCGTTGAGCACTGTACTGGTTATAGTCTGGTTTTAATAAAAACGTTTTTTTTTTCCATATTAAAACCGAGTTCTCTATAACCAATGGCTCTGATACCAATCTGTCACACCCCCAAAATCCACACGCGGAGTATCACCGCTTGGAGGCGTGACTGACCAGGATCAAGCCACCAATCATATTGAACATAGTAAGTATTAAATGTAAAGCCATCAAACCAATATGAAAGGTGTTCAAAACATATGTATAAATTCAACGTTTAGCGGAAGCATAAATAAACCCAATCATAAGTAGCAATTTCAAATGTTTAAATATTGTTCATAACATCCACAAGCTGTGCCCACAACGACCGTGCCTCCCGTGCAAGCTCCATAAGTACCTAAGGTCCTGCAAGGCATGTAACAGAGAGTCAACAACTAGTTGAGCGAGTTCACAGTGAGTTTGTTTAGTTATAGTGTTCATAATGCAGTTCGTATGTTCATTTAGTAATCATGTATCGTATGTATCGTATCGCGGCCCTCTAGGCATGTTTGCGAAGTATAGTGGGAGTTTCCCATGTTTGCTAGACTAGGTATAGTAGTATCGCGGCCCTTCCTGGCATGTTTGCGAAGATTAGAGTATATAGTTCGCGGCCCTTTCTAGGCATGTGTGCGAAGATTGTCATAATATCGCGGCCGACCCTTGGCGTGTGTGCGAAGATCGTTTAAATAAGTATAACCAGTCTAGTCTGTTCTTATCCATAATCCTTCCTCTACCGGGAATCATATATCTAAGTTCCATAAACTGAACGAATAAATAATCCAACCCATTCCCATCCTGGGAATCCCATGCCTTGGCTGTGTGAACTCACCTTGGTTTGCTCGGTATGCTAAGTGTATGCTCGCAAGTAATCAATCACGTCCTAAAGTATGCACGTATGTGAAATCAGTTTGTGTTCAAGTTGTGCACGTATAAACATGTAACACGTAATCACAGTCATCTACAAGATGGTTACACTTAACAGCAGCTAAATATTCCAGTTAACACTTAACAGAATTAACCCAAGTTACTGTGCAGATTTCGGCGAAACACATGTATGGCGAAACACATAAGTTGGCGAAACAAGTGAGTTGGCGAAACACATATTTGACGAAACACATATGTTTCGTCGAGGTGTCCCTTGGCGAAACAGGATTCTAATTCGTCGAAGACTCTTGGCGAAACACATTCTGTTTCGCCGAGATTCCTGTTTCGTCGGATGTCTGTTTCGCAGACATCAGTTACAGCAGATGCAAACAACACATAACCCTAATCATTCTAGCAGCCGTCAACAATAACATAAATCATACGGAGATTAAGGTGCATGTCGAATCATCACAAATCAATCATCCAAGAATCATTGTCTAGCATAAACCCTAGTCTTTGTGTATAACATATTAATTTAACATACAACAATCCTATCATTTAACCCTATCAAGATGCTAACTTATATTCAGAATCAGATCATAATAATAATATCCAGAACCGAGCATTCGATTGCACTAAGTTTCGTATAGAATGATTTGTATCCAACTACAACATACATATCGAAATCCATATCATTATCATCATAACAAGAACCCTAATATTAAACATGTATCAGTTTCAGATATACATCATCAGGGCAGAATCACATGACACATAAACACGTACACGGATGAATGATCAATCAAAGCACATGAATCTACTAACCGAGATGATGTTAAAGATGGTTTTGATCGTTCGGGAATATTCAGAGCTGCCGACACGCACAGAGGAGGTTCTAGGGTTTCAACTTTTGCCAAAGGTGTGAAACTAAGGTTGCTACACGCTAATAAACACGATTTAACGTTCTGGGCCCGTAATGGGCTTCGGCGAATCTGGGCTCGGCGAAACACACTGTTTCGTCGAGATGTAGATGGCGAAACAAGTTCTGTTTCGTCGGAATGGGCCATGGCGAAACAGCCTTGTGTTTCGTCGGGTTCTTAACAGTTTAAGTTCTACAACAGTACACATGTTATACAATCAAACACATATTCATGCAAACACAATACGTTTTATCATATCACAACTATATAGTCAAAGTCAACGAGCATTTAATGCGAATAAAGAATGTCGGAAATTCGAGTTGTCACAAAAGTACAAGTTAAAGTCAAAGTCAAAGGAAGAAAAGATTGCTAATTGCGATTTATCTCTCCTTGCTTAATTACTGATTGTACTCTTGATTTATAATCGATAATCTATTTCAAGATCGCTTTAGTTGTATTATGTGGAGTACATGTTAATAAATCGCTATTTTATCGCATTTTAATCGCTAATCGAACTATCGTTAATCGCCTCGCTATCGCATCGCAACCCGCTCATGCGTTCTGGATATTGTTTTACGCGTGTGTGTTATTTATGTGTTACTTGTGCATGTTTACATATGTTTTGTGGTGATTAATCGCAATCGCTGAACACGCGCAACATCTCCGTTTGGTTCTTGAGTTACTCCAGGGAAACTGTCTCTATGCCAAGTTTTCCAAGTGTGAATTCTGGCTTGAGGAGGTCCAATTCTTGGGACACATCGTCAATAGTCAAGGAATTCATGTCGATCCTGCAAAGATCGAAGCAGTTAAGAGTTGGGTCACACCAAAGAACCCATCCGAAGTTCGTTTATTCCTCGGATTGGCGGGTTACTATCGCCGATTCATCGCAGACTTTTCGAAAATCGTTGTACCCCTCACCTCTCTTACGCACAAGGACAAACCTTTTTGTTTGGGGAACCAGACAAGAGGAGGCCTTTCAAACCCTCAAGTTTATGCTTTGAAACGCTCCCGTACTCTCACTTCTCGACGGAAACGACGACTTCGTTGTCTATTGCGATGCCTCTAACTTCGGTCTTGGTTGTGTTCTTATGCAACAAGGCAAAGTTATAGCGTACGCATCTCGTTAGCTCAAGATCCACGAGAGGAACTATACCACACACGACCTCGAGCTTGGTGCAGTTTTTTTTACACTAAAGATTTGACGACACTACCTGTACAGTACCAGGTGTACGGTCTTCACCGACCATAAGAGCCTACAACACATCTTTAGCCAGAAAGAACTGAATATGCGCCAACGCCGGTGGGTAGAACTACTCAACGATTACGACTGTAAGATTCGTTACCACCCAGGCAAAGCAAACGTTGTCGCCGATGCTCTCAGTCGACGAAGCTATTTGCATAGCATTCGTAATACTCAAGCCCAACACCATCTTGAAACACTAATCCGTGACACCCAACATGCTTGTTTCACCGAACGCACTTTGAAGAAAGAAAGGATTCTCAACAATGGAGAGCAACTGGTGAATAAATCGAATGGTATCTTCCGTTATCTTGACCGAATTTGGATTCCCAAGCACACCAATTTACGACAAATTCTGCTAGACGAAGCCCACAAGTCGCGATACTTCATTCATCCCGGTGCCGACAAAATGTACCAGGACATGCACTATAAGTACTGGTGGCCGGGCATGAAGAAGGATATTGCTATCTACGTTTCGAAATGCCTGATTTGGTTAAAGTCAAGGCTGAGCATCAACGCCCCTCTGGCTTACTCGTACAACCCGAGATCCCTATGTGGAAATGGGAGAGTATAGCTATGGATTTCATAACGAAACTTTCGCGCACGCCATCAAGTCACGACAGCATCTGGGTTATCGTTGACCGCCTTACTGAATCCGCTCACTTTCTACCAATACGGGATGACTATAAGGTAGAACGATTGGCACGAATCTACACCGACGAGATTATATGTCGACATGGGACGCCTCGTGACATCATCTCTGACCGCGATGGTCGGTTTACCTCGCGTCTTTAGGAAACGTTTCAATCTGCTCTCGGGACTACTCTTAATCTAAGTACCACTTTCCATCCCCAAACCGACGGTCAGACTGAGCGAACGATTCGTACCTTGAAGACATGCTTCGCTCGTGTGTTATAGATTTCGGTGGCAATTGGGACGTGCATTTACCTCTAGTCGAATTCTCGTACAATAACAGTTATCACTCTAGTATCCAAATGGCACCATTTGAGGCATTATATGGAAGAAAATGTCGATCGCCTATTGTATGGCACGAGATCGGAGACGCGCAAATTACCGGTCCTGAGTTATTACAAGAAACGACGGACAAAATCCTCCAAATTCGAGACAATCTTCTGAAAGCTCCGAGTCGTCAGAAAAGTTACGCCGATAGACGCCGCAAGCCCCTTGAATTTGACGTTGGCGATCACGTACTCCTAAAGGTTGCACCTTGGAAGGGGGTGATCAGATTCGGCAAGAAAGGAAAGCTAGCGCCTCGATATGTGGGACCCTTTAAAATTCTGGAAAGGATTAGCAAAGTGGCCTACAAACTCGAACTACCGGAGGAACTGAGTAATGTCCATCCGACTTTCCACGTTTCGAACCTCAGAAAGTGTCTGGCCGATCAGGAGTTACACATCCCTCTTGAGGATCTGCAAGTGGACGAAACATTTCACTTCGTGGAAAAGCCTGTCGAGATCATGGGCCGAGAAACCAAGGTACTTAGAAGCTCACGCATTCCCATTCTGAAGGTTCGCTGGGAAGGAAAACGCGGCGCAGAGTTTACCTGGGAACTCGAAAGTGACATGAAGGCGAAGTACCCACAACTGTTTGTTACGCCTACTTCTTAAATTTCGGGATGAAATTTCCTAAAGTAGGGGAGGCTGTAACACCCCGTGTTTCGAAAGTCAAAGTCAAAGGAAGAAAAGATTGCTAATTGCGATCTATCTCTCCTTGCTTAATTACTGATTGTACTCTTGATTTATAATCGATAATCTATTTCAAGATCTCTTTAGTTGTATTATGTGGAGTACATGTTAATAAATCGCTATTTTATCGCATTTTAATCGCTAATCGAACTATCGCTAATCGCCTCGCTATCGCATTGCAACCCGAATCATGCGTTCTGGATATTGTTTTACGTGTGTGTGTTATTTATGTGTTACTTAAGCATGTTTACTTATGTTTTATTGTGATTAATCGCAATCACAACTCTATCACATCGCAATCTAAATTTCAAATGCTAAACGCAAGTTATTTATAGTGATTGTATGTTAGATATAGTAGTTAGGATTAATGGGTAATACTATCACATCGCTCACTCGAATCGCATCGCAACGCTCAACGCACGGAATGAAAACGCGAAAGCCAACTCGCCGACCACCACTCGATCGAATGACCATTCGATCGAATGGTCATCCGAACGGATGCCCATCCGATCGGATGGCCATCCGATCCGACACCTTCGCGTACCCTATTTCCTCCTTTGGAAACCCTATAAATACCCCCTGTCACATCATTTGTGATGTGACAACTTCTCCTCTCCGACCAGCTCGCTTCAACCCACTTTTCTCTTGATTTCTCGCAATTCCTGTAAGTTTCTAGCTCAAATCTTGTACTTCTAAGATCTACAGACGTTTCTTCATCATTTTCACCTTTGAATCTCCACTTTTAACCGTGAAATCAGCGGATTTGGGGTGTTCTAAGGTGATGTCATCATGGAGTTCTTATGAACTTCAAGTGGTGACCTCATTCCACCAAGAATAACTCAGGTCTGAAGGATTTCCACATGATTAAACAATGTTTTCGCATGAATCTAAACGTTTTCAAAGTTAAAAGGATTGAAAGATGGTTTCTTAACTTCATTCAACTCTTTTACACTCAATGCACTCAAAACTGATAAAATCGGAGCTAGTTCAGGCCTTCTACTCGTTCCTAGTGATGTGTCGGTTCAAGATCCGATTTCTACCGAAGAGACGACCGACTTCGGGTTGGACATGAACAAACTGTCAAGACCAGTTAACTGGTTAGATTGGGGTGATTCCCATCCGATCAGATAGCATCGGGCTTGGTGGAGTTCTGGTTGTTTAACACGATGTCATACCGTCTCGACCAAACCGTAAACTTTCAAACTTAACAATTTTCAAAACGAGCAAGCCACTAAATGGACTGCCGTTCTATCGGATTGCTATCCGATCGAACGGCGTTTCGATCAGGTGACACTTTAGCAAATTTAAGCAAATGTAGTCCTCCACTCGGATCGCTATCCGAGCGGACGGCCATCCGACCGGATGACCGTCCGAACAGGTGACCTGAATGGCAGGGATACTTTCCAGTTTATAAAATGCTACAACGAAAACTTCAAAGCCATCATACACAAACACATCCATCCCAAACAAGTGGTCACCGACCGAATGGCCAACCGATCGGATGACCATCCGATCGGATTGCCATCCGATCGGATTGCCATCCGACCAGATGACACTTCGACACCTTCTTTACTTGCATCGTTTTACGTGCCACTTATCGATATGCTATCATTCTGTAACTAGGCTGACTCTCTCTCTCTAGCGCTCCCTTCAATCCATCATCGCGGTGAGCATACTCGATCCCTTTTTGCATACGCAATTTTGGGTGTTACATACGTTACTTATTCTAATTCACATCAAACACACAACACAAACACTTTTATACGCTGACCGTTATTGCATGTCATACGTGACTCGATGAATGCCTGTTTGTTATGTTAACACATTGATTGTTGTCTACCTGCCTTAGCAACGATAGTACTATAGTTTGGACTCAACACCTGTTCACTCAGGGGTTGTTAAGGACATTAGTTCACGTGTTCGTAGTGGTGAACATGTGTTGCGCACTCGCTACTCACAGTCAAATCGCAATCATTGGTATTGATAGGATCTTTGTCGATAACTTACATGCTTCACATTATACGTTGTACATGCTGGTTATGCGTAAACAAATTCGAACTCTATTATACTATTAAACTTGTATGCTCACCTTTACACTGTGTGTATTGACTTTATTTTAAAGTATGTGACAGGTGTTTGAAATGCTAGGACATCGCTTGCTATCATGGAATCAAGTTTAGGAGAGTCTAGAAACCAACAAACAATTTATTTAAATCTGAGTTGTCGGAACAGCTTTACTTGTTTTTGAGACATTTGGTCTGTAATAACTTGTTTGCTTAATATGTTACGGTATGGGACGTAATGCTACATATTCGGTAATAATAGTTGTTATGGATTTCTCATGAACAATTTGTTTCGCTCAGTACCCCGATGTTTCCGCCATCGGTTGGGGTGTGACATTCACCTCCTATAAACCAAAAGTTTACAAACACTAAATCCTTAACAACCAGAGAAATGGCCATGAAAAGATCAAAAAGGGAGTGTTTTGGTATAATGACAAGTTTACCCCTACGCATAAATGCCTGAATAAACAATTATATAGCATCGAATTAAAGGGGGACAAGGATGATGATTTGGGTGTCGTTAATGAGATAGAAACTGTGATAGACACCACTGTTGATGATCCACTTATTTCTATTCATGCATTAACAGGGGTACTATCTTTTTCTACAATGCAAGTTATGGGGAATATTGGCACTAGACAGTTTCAAACATTAGTGGACTCTGGGCCAACTCATAATTTTCTTAATGAAAGGTTGGCTAAGAAGATTAACTATCCACTAAAAGTTATTAAACCTATGAGGGTAGGAGTGGCTAATGGAGTTCCTTTGATTTGTGATAAGATGTGTCAAAATTTCCAATGGCAGATGCATGGCCTATGGTTTAAAGTTGATGTGTTGGTAATTCCTCTGGATGCTTATGATATGGTACTAGGGGTTCAGTGGTTGCTACCCTTGGGAGATATTGTGTGGAATTTTAAGGATCTAATAATGCAATTCAAGGTAGAAGATGAGGTTTATCAGTTAAGAGGAAGTAATACTAATAAGATAACCTTGTGTTCTATGAAAACTATGAATGAGCTAATGAGTCAAGAAGAACAGTTAATGCATAGTCAATTGTTCAGCTTATAGATAGAGGGTAATGTAGAAGGTCAATACCAGCATACAACAAGAGTCAGTGGATCAAATTCTCATGCAGCTATTGAGATATTTTTAGAATCCTTTGCTTATGTGTTTCAAGTACCTACATCATTGCCACCTTTAAGGCTTTATGACCATCGTATTTTACTTAAAGATGAGTCAATGGTGATTAACTTGAAACCTTATAGATATCAAATGGCTCAAAAGGATGTAATCGAAGGTATGACAAAGGAATTATTGGATACTTGTGTTATTAGAGACAACACAAGTCCGTTTGCAGCCCCAGAGGTGTTGGTTAAAAAGAAGGATGGTAGTTGGTGAATGTGTATTGATTATAGGAAACTTAACGAAGCTACTATTAAAGACAATTATCTTATTCTTTAGATAGAAGAGTTATTAGCTGAGTTGTGGGAGCCTCTATATTTTCTAAGCTTGATCTGAGGCCTGGTTACCATCAGATTAGAATGTGTCCAGCAGTTGTGCATAAAATAACTTTTAGAACACATGAAGGCCATTTCAAATTCCTTGTCATGCCCTTTGGCACAAATGCACCTGCTACATTTTTTAAACCATTGTTGAGGAAAACAGTACTGGTATTCTTTGATGATATCCTGGTCTTCAATAAGACAGCAGAACAACATGTGCTACATTTGAAGGAAGTTTTGGATTTGTTCACAGAGCATCAGTTGTTTGCCAAGGAGAGTAAGTGTTCCTTTGGAGGAAATTTTGTGGAATATCTAGGTCATATCTTTACTAAAGATGGGGTTTAAACAGATCCTATGAAGATTTCAGCAATCCAAGAATGGCCTACACCTATAAATATTAAAAAATTAATAGGATTTTTGGGCCTATCAGGTTATTACAGAAGATTTATTAGATCTTATGTTATTTTAGCTAAGCCTTTCACTAATCTGTTGAGAAAGGATTGTTTTGTATGGGATGCTTCTGCAGATCAAGCTTTTGCATCTTTAAAGAGAGTCTTGTGTTCACCTCCTGTTTTGGCCTTACCAAACTTCTCAAAGCATTCTAGAAAATGATGCATCCTCTAAAGGCATAGGAGCAGTCCTGATGCAGGATTCTCACCCCCCCCCCCTTTGGCCTATATGAGCAAAGCTCTTTCTCCAAGGCAGCAAGCTTATTCAATCTATGAAAAAGAACTTTTGGCCATCATATTTGCTGTCAAACATTGGCAACACTAATTGTCTACTAGCCATTTTATAATTAGGATCGACCAAAAAAGTGTTAAGCATTTGTTGGAACAAAAGTTGACCACTCCATCACAGCATGTGTGGCTTTCAAAGTTAATGGGATTTGACTATGAGATATTGTATAAACAAGGGGCTGAGAATAGGGCTTCAGATGCATTGTCAAGAGTTCAAGGCCCTACACTTTTCACAATCTCATTGTCTACAATAGATCCTACATTATTAGATAGAATTAAAAAATTCTTGGTTAAGTGATCATGTTCTATCTCAAAAGTTAAAGAAGTTGCAGGCTGGGAATTCTTTACAACACTACAATTGGAATGGAGTTTTGTTTACTAAGAAAGGGAAGGTATTGGTAGGAAAAGATGAAGATTTGCAAGAAACAATAACCAAATTGTGTCACAGTTCTGCTATAGGGGGCACCATTCAGAAGATTGCTAGTCTGTTTAAATGAAAAGGATTGAATAAACATGTTAGACATTTTATAGATCATGTGACACTTGTCAGAGAACAAAGGTGGAGAATGTAGCTTACCCTGGTTTAATGTAGCCCTTACCAATGCCTATTTTATGAAACAGAGTAGCATAACTACCAAATTATTAGGTTTCGGACTAGCATGAGGAACAATTGGTGTAGTCATAATAAACATCTGAATAGGATCCTTTGAAGTTTGAATGTTGTTCTCCAGATTACCAATAGTAGAAATTGAATCCAACGGCAACATTAGAGCAGAAGTGAAAACCGCAATCAGACAAGTTGGAATTTGAGGAGCAATTAGTGGATCTGCTTCACTTGGATGATTACCATCGACTATCTCAATATCTAACACATTGTCATCAATGGCTTTAGCATTTGCATAGTCAATCACATTTGAAATACCATCAGGCATTTCATCAAACACTTGGAGGGCAGATAATAGTGCGGACAAATTGACAACGGTATCAACAGTAGGTGTTAAGGATGAAGAATAGAATCGATGAAGCATCGCAATAGTGAAATCGTTCCATGTGAGGTCATCGCTCCGAAACCAAGAATTAAACCAGTAGAATGGTCCATCCTCAAATACTTCAATAACATATGAGAATCATTCATCACTATAGATTGAGTAAAATTGAAAGTATAGCTCGGATTGAAAGATCCATGAGCTAGGATCAGAGCTAGTGAAATGAGGTAATTGTGGTTCGAGATCTTCCAAAGCCATCGATGCTAAGGATCAATGAAAGCACCAATGTAGTGAACTTAATTTGACACTACAGAATGATAATCGAAATAAAGTAATCAAATGAGTGTATTCCTATTTCATGAATCAAATTACACACAAGAATCATATAGAATGGGGATGGGAATCAGATAAAGAACAAGATGGGAAAGTGAACAATCACTACTGATTAACAATCGTCATTACCCTATACTCACGATCTCTCTGCTTATATCCCAACGAAGGTTTCTGCTCAGCTCTCACACACCCATTAACTTGCTGGGCTTCCTGAATTGGGCTGTGAGATACCCATTCTCTTGTTAGGCTTCCTTAATTAGTCTATGAGGGTTGGGCCAATTAGTGTAACACCTCGTAAAATCACATCCAATGATGTGTTGACACGTGTATTAAACCCTAATAAAGTCAAACATTGACTATAAGGGAGTAATTTTTGCGAAAAATCAAAAACTTTGATTAGGAAAGGACTGGAAGTGCTAACATGCTTAAAATAAGTCTCTAAATAACCTCTCATGATATTCGTATCCTCATATTATGCCACTTGTCAGATAATCGAGACCGTTTGCGTAAGGAATCGAAAGTTTGCACGGTGAAGGGTTAGGAGCGTCAACATGTTTAATAATACCTCTGAGTGACCTTTTGATGAACCCGAAACATTATTATATCTAATCACATTCTTGGGAATGCAAAACATTGGCCATTTAGAGCTTTAATGTCGGTAAATAACAATACACACAAGATTGTGCGTTAAAAAGGGTTGAAAGTATCAACATGTTAATTCATACCCCTGAGTGTCCAATTAACAAACCCGAAGTAGCGTAATGTTCGATAATACTCTCGGGAATGCCCAATATGGATAACATAGGGCTTTGATGCAATAAAACAATAATACACGCAAGTTTGCGCGTTAAAAGGACCAAAAGTGTCAATATTTAAAAATACACCTTTGAGCGATCATTTAAGCGAACTGGTGTGAACTGAAGTGTCATAATACTCCATTATACTCTTGGGAATGCTTGTCATTAAATTTGTTAGGCTTTTGCGCCATTTCGCGATAATTCGCGTAAGTTCGCAAATTGAAGGGTTAAAAGTGTCAATACGTCAAACTAGGTCTTTGACTGACTCTTCTAACGTATTGAGGAATTTATGATGCTTTGTTATACTCTTGGATGTGCCTAAAATAGGAAATATAAGGCCTTGTGTGCTAAAAACATCGATACGTGAGAGTTTGGAAGTGCAGGGGCTAAACGTGACAACAGATGAAACTTTGTTTTAGCTGACCTGGTCCTTACGGACTGTATGCAATAGACCTTACGGTCCGTATGCTCTTGCCAGTAACAGATTTTTCAAAAACCAGCCTTGGTTTTGCTTCTTTGTCTCATACATTTGATTCTAGGGGCTTTGATGGTTTAGAAAACTAGTTTTATACCTGTTATGATCTTGTTACCCCTCTCTAACACTTGTCATCATCCTAGCAATCCACAAGAACTATAAATAGAGGATGAATTCATTCCACAATTTCACACATTTCTTTAGTTTTGCTCTCTATCACTCAAATCTGAGGATCCTGACCTTAGGGAACCTCCTTTTGAGTTATCTTCTGTCCCTTGGTCTCACACCCCAGCCGATGGCGGAAACATCGGGGCATGGCACTGAGTGAAACAGATTGTCCCGAAGTTTCCATAACAATTATCATTACCAATCAATTTAAAGTAACATGTCCCATACCATGTCTTAAAAGGTAAACAAATTATTACAGGCAAAATCTAGGCAAATAGTTCTATTCCGACAACTCAGATTTTCAAATGGAGCAATTGTTTATCTGCTTCTAGGGACTCTTGATTTAATTTGTACAGGCAACTATTTGTTGGCCTCTAGAGCCTTATTCTAGCCTCGATTTCCTAGCAGATGTGCATCCTAAGCACCTGTCACATACGTTAAAATAAAGTCAATACATATAATGTAAAGGTGAGCACACAAGTTTGATAATAGCATATAGAGTTCGAAATTCGTTTACGCATAACCAGCACGTACACATAGTGAAATGAGGCATGTTAGTTATCGACATAGATCCATCGATACCAATGACTGCGGGTTGACTTCCTGAGGCAGTTCGCAATACATGATTACCACCGTAATCCATGCAAGTAATTGTCCTTAACAACCCCTACGAACAGGTGCTGAGTCCAAACTATAATACTATCGTTGCTAAGGCAGGTAGACATCATTCCATGTGTAAACATAACAAACAAGCATTCATAAGCCACGTATAGCATGCATTAACGGTTAGTGTTCAAATAGTATTGAGTAGTGTGTTTATTGTGATTTGAATATTCGTAACGTATCTAACACCCAATAGTGCGTAAAGCAAAAAGGGATCGAGTATACTCACAGCGATGATGGATTGAAGGGAGCGCTTAGAGCGGAATTAGCCTGATTAGAACAATAGCATAATGATAAGTGACGCGTAAAACGATGCAAGGCATAAGCGGCTCGGTCGGATGGGTAATACGATCGGGCAGTCCAATCGTGCGGATGACAATCCGTTCGGATGGTCATCCGGTCGGACAGATTGTCCGGTCGGATGACTATTCGAGTGGATTGTTTCTTCCTTTGAGAAGGATGTGTTTGTGTATGATGGCTTGTCCTTTGAAGTTTTCGTTGTAGCATTTTGAAAACATTGAAGTATCTCTACCTTTCAAGTCGGTCGATTGGACGGTCAGTCGTGCGGACGACAATCCACTCGGATGATTTATCCGGTCGGACGGCGACTCAAGTGGCGAGGTTACTTAGTGAGAACAAATCCACAGCAAGTTGTCACTCCATCGGACAGCTGTCCGGTCGAGTGGCATCCTTAGTGCATTGGACATGTTAAAAATTGTTCGAGTGTTAAAGTTCAAGTATCTCATGATCCGAAGAGTAATCCGGTCGGATGGTAGTCCGATCGGATAGCAATTCGTTCAATACTCAACTTCAGATAAAGTTGGTTAAGTGTGGGACCCAAGATGCAGTCGCTCGGAAGACCTAGTCACTCGTATGGCTTATCTGTTCGGACAGTAGTCCGGTCGGATAGCACTCCGTGCTGGTCGTTCCGTTCGTCTTTCACTTGGCCGTTTTGATTGTTTGTTGCTTTTATCGAGACGTTTTGACAACGTGTTAACCAACAGAACCCCATATTGACCTAAGTGACCCAATCAAACAGGAATCACCCTAGTTCGACCAGTTAACCAGTTCAAGACGGTTGTTCTTGGTTAACCCGAAATCGGTGGTCTCGTGAGTAGAATCCAGATCTTGAGCTAGCACAACACTAAGAATAAGTAGAAGACAAGAACAAGGTCTGATTCTATCGGTTTTGAGTACATTGAGTGTAAAAGAGTTGAAAGAAAGTTAGAAACCATCTTTTAATCCTTTTTCGCCATGAATGTGTTTAGATCTATGCCAGATCTTTGTGTATTTGTGTGGAAGTCGATTAGATCTAAGTTGTTCTTGGTGGATTGAAGTCAAAACATGAAGTTCTTCAAGAACACATGATGACGTCATCCTAGAACACCTCAAATCTAGTGATTTCATGGTTAAAAGTTAAGATTCAAAAGATAGAAAGGTGTAGGAGTGCGTGTAGATCAAAGAAGTATAATATTTAGGACGAGATCTTACCGGAATCGAGAGAAATCGAAGAAAAGGTGAGGAGCACGAGCTGGTCGGTCAGAGAGTTTCCAAAAGTAGAAAGTTTGAGAGTGACAAGGGTATTCATAGAGTTACCCAAAGTGGAAACCGTGGGTGGGTCGGATGGCATCTCGCCCGGATGGCTTATCCGGTCGGATGTCATCCCGGTCGGATGACATATGGCACCAGATCAAGTGGCAGCCCGGTCGGATGGCAATCCGGCCGGATGACACTTGGTTCGGGTGTTTGGCGCGATGATTTTTTCTGATTCGATTTCGATTGCGAGCGATTCGATGCGATAGAGTTTCCTAGTCAAATTACTTTTAATCCCAACTACTCATATCTAGCGCTACCTCTACTCCACTAATTAACATACCATTTCGATTGCGATTGAGTTTGATTGATTTGAGTTTCGATTGTGATTCGATTGATTACCACACATAACATAAATAAACATGCACAAGTAACACATAAGGCACACACACGTATAACAATAACCAAAATGCGTATTTCGGGTTGCGAGTGCGATTACCATTCGATGTCGATTCGATTAGCATAGCTCGAGTATCATTTTAGTTAACTTTATCGCATTGTTACTTCCTATAGTTCACAGTCGTAAGTCGATTGAATAGCGATTAACACACGTCGATTATTGTAATTATTGACACTTACTCCACATAATACAACTAAATAAACATATAAAAGAAATTCACTATTAGTCAAGTCGCGTGAAATCGGTCGTTGACTTTGACCTTGACTTTGACTTTGAAAACACGGGGTGTTACAGCCTCCCCTTGTTTAGGGAATTTCGTCCCGAAATTAGGCCGAATCCGTAACGAACAACTGTGGGTACTTCGCCTTCATGTCGCTTTCGAGTTCCCAAGTGAACTCTGCGCCTCGTTTGCCTTCCCATCGAACTTTCACAATAGGAATGCGCGAGCGTCTGAGCTGCTTGGTTTGGCGATCCATGATTTCGACAGGGTTTTCCACGAAGTGTAATGTTTCGTTCACTTGTAGATCCTCTAACGGAACATGTAAGTCGTGGTCGGCCAGGCACTTTTTGAGGTTTAAGATGTGGAAAGTCGGGTAAACGTTGCTAAGTTCCTCCGGTAGTTCGAGTCTGTAATCCACTTTGCCGATCATTTCCAGAATCTTAAAGGGTCCAACGTATTGAGGCGCGAGCTTTCCTTTCTTGCCGAATCGGACCACACCCTTCCAAGGTGAAACCTTTAGGAGTACGTAGTCACCAACGTCAAATTCAAGGGGCTTGCGTCGTCTATCGGCGTAACTTTTCTGACGATTCCGAGCTTTCGTTAGATTGTCTCGAATTTGGAAAATTTTGTCCGTCGTTTCTTGTAATAGCTCGGGACTGGTTAATTGCGAATGACCGATCTCGTGCCATACAATAGGTGATCGACATCTTCTTCCGTATAAAGCTTCGAATGGTGCCATTTGAATACTGGAATGATAACTGTTGTTGTACGAGAATTCGACTAACGGCAGGTATGTATCCCAATTACCACCGAAGTCTATGACACACGAACGGAGCATGTCCTCAAGAGTACGAATCGTTCTTTCAGTCTGACCGTCGGTTTGAGGGTGGAAAGCGGTACTTAGATTAAGCGATGTACCGCGAGCCGTTTGAAACGTTTCCCACAGTCGCGAGGTAAACCGAGCATCATGGTCAGAGATGATGTCGCGAGGCGTCCCATGATTACAAATGATCTCGTTGGTGTAAATTCGGGCTAATCGTTCTACCTTGTAGTCTTCTCGTATTGGCAAAAAGTGAGCTGATTTGGTCAAACGGTCAATAACAACCCAAATGCTGTCGTGACCTGATGACGTGTGCGGAAGTTTTGTTATGAAGTCCATAGCTATACTCTCCCACTTCCACATAGGGATCGGTGGTTGCTCGAGTAAGCCAGAGGGTCTTTGGTGTTCAGCCTTGACTCTTGCACAAGTTAGGCACTTTCCAACGTAGAGAGCAATATCCCTTTTCATGCCCGGCCACCAGTACTTATAGCGAAGATCCTGGTACATTTTGTCGGCACAGGGATGAATAGAATACCGGGATTTGTGGGCTTCGTTCATCAAAATCTGTCACAAATTGGTCCGTTTAGGGATCCAAATTCGGTCCAGAAAGTGGAATATCCCATTTGATTTACTCACAAGCTGGGCTCCATCGTGGTAGATTCGTTCCTTCTTCAAAGTGCGTTCATTAAAACATGCATGCTGAGCTTCGCGGATGAGAGTTTCGAGATCGTATTTGCTTTGCCTGGGTGATAACAAATCTCACAGTCGTAATCGTTTAGAAGTTCTACCCATCGGCGTTGACGCATATTAAGTTCCTTCTGATTAAAGATATGTTGTAGGCTCCTATGATCGGTGAAGATCGTACACTTTGTACCATACAGGTAGTGTCGCCAAATCTTTAACGCAAAAACAATTGCGCCTAGCTCGAGATCATGGGTTGTATAGTTCTTCTCGTGGATTTTGAGCTGACGAGATGCGTAAGCTATAACCTTATCCCGTTGCATGAGAACACAACCAAGGCCATGGTTGGAAGCATCACAATAGACAATGAAGTCGTCATTTCTATCGGGCAATGTGAGAACAGGAGCATTGCAAAGCATGTGCTTGAGGGTTTGGAAGGTAGACTCTTGTTCAGTTCCCCAAACAAAAGGCTTGTCTTTATGCGTGAGAGCGGTAAGCGACACATCAATCTTCGAGAATCCTTCGATAAATCGTCGATAATAGCCCGCTAGTCCGAGAAAAGAACGGACTTCAGACGGGTTCTTAGGCGTAATCCAACTCTTAACATCTTCAATCTTCGCAGGATCCACGTGAATACCCTGACTATTGACAATGTGACCCAGAAACTGAACCTCGTCCAACCAGAATTCACACTTGGAGAACTTGGCATAGAGTTGATTCCCCTGGAGTATCTCGAGAACCAAACGTAGATGTTGCGCGTGTTCAGCTTTCGATTTGGAATAGATCAAGACATCGTCGATGAATACGATGACGAAACGGTCGAGATATGGCTCTGATACAAATCTGTCACACCCCAACCGATGGCGGAAACATCGGGTCATGGCATTGAGCGAAACAGATTGTCCAGAAGTTTCCATAACAATTATCATTACCAATCAATTTAAAGTAACATGTCCCATACCATGTCTCAAAAGGTAAACAAATTATTACAGGAAAAATCTAGGCAAATAGTTCTATTCCGACAACTCAGATTTTCAAATGGAGCAATTGTTTATCTGCTTCTAGAGACTCTTGATTTAATTTGTACAGACAACTATTTGTTGGCCTCTAGAGCCTTATTCTAGCCTCGATTTCCTAGCAGATGTGCATCCTAAGCACCTGTCACATACGTTAAAATAAAGTCAATACATATAATGTAAAGGTGAGCACACAAGTTTGATAATAGCATATAGAGTTCGAAATTCATTTACGCATAACCAGCACGTACACATAGTGAAATGAGGCATGTTAGTTATCGACATAGATCCATCAATACCAATGACTGCGGGTTAACTGCCTGAGGCAGTTCGCAATACATGATTACCACCGTAATCCATGCAAGTAATTGTCCTTAACAACCCCTGCGAACAGGTTCCGAGTCCAAACTATAGTACTATCGTTGCTAAGGCAGGTAGACAGCATTCCATGTGTAAACATAACAAACAAGCATTCATAAGCCACGTATAGCATGCATTAACGGTTAGCGTTCAAATAGTATTGAGTAGTGTGTTTATTGTGATTTGAATATTCGTAACGTATGTAATACTCAATAGTGCGTAAAGCAAAAATGGATCGAGTATACTCACAGCGATTATGGATTGAAGGGAGCGCTTAGAGCGGAATTAGCCTGATTAGAACGATAGCATAATGATAAGTGACGCGTAAAACGATGCAAGGCGTAAGTGGCTCGGACAGCAGCTCGGTCGGATGGGTAATCCGATTGGGCAGTCCAATCGTGCGGATGACAATCCGTTCGGATGGTCATCCGGTCGGACAGATTGCCTGGTCGGATGACTATTCGAGTGGATTGTTTCTTCCTTTGAGAAGGATATGTTTGTGTATGATGGCTTGTCCTTTGAAGTTTTCGTTGTAGCATTTTGAAAACATTGAAGTATCTCTACCTTTCAAGTCGGTCGATCGGACGGTCAGTTGTGCGGACCACAATCCACTCGGATGATTTATCCGGTCGGACGGTGACTCAAGTGGCGAGGTTACTTAGTGAGAACAAATCCACAGCAGGTTGTCACTTGATTGGATAGCTGTCCGGTCGGGTGGCATCCTTAGTGCATTGGACATGTTGAAAATTGTTCGAGTGTTAAAGTTCAAGTATCTCATGATCCAAAGAGTAATCCAGTCGGATGGTAGTCCGATCGGATAGCAATTCGTTCAATACTCAACTTCAGATAAAGTTGGTTAAGTGTGGGACCCAAGATGCAGTCGCTCGGATGACCTAGTCGCTCGGATGGCTTATCCGTTCGGACAGTAGTCCGGTCGGATAGTACTCTGTGCTGGTCGTTCCGTTCGTCTCACTTGGCCGTTTTGATTGTTTGTTGCTTTTATCGAGACGTTTTGACAACGTGTTAACCAACAGAACCCCATATTGACTTAAGTGACCCGATCAAACAGGAATCACCCTAGTTTCACCAGTTAACCGGTTCAAGACGGTTGTTCTTGGTTAACCCGAAATCGGTGGTCTCGTGAGTAGAATCCAGATCTTGAGCTAGCACAACACTAAGAATAAGTAGAAGACTAGAACAAGGTCTGATTCTATCGGTTTTGAGTACATTGAGTGTAAAAGAGTTGAAAGAAAGTTAGAAACCATCTTTTAATCCTTTTTCGCCATGAATGTGTTTAGATCTATGCCAGATCTTTATGTATTTGTGTGGAAATCGATTAGATCTAAGTTGTTCTTGGTGGATTGAAGCCAAAACATGAAGTTCTTCAAGAACACATGATGACGTCATCCTAGAACACCTCAAATCTAGTGATTTCATGGTTAAAAGTTAAGATTCAAAAGATAGAAAGGTGTAGGAGTGCGTGTAGATCAAAGAAGTAGAAGAATTAGGACGAGATCTTTCCGGAATTGAGAAAAATCGAAGAAAAGGTGAGGAGCACGAGCTGGTCGGTCAGAGAGTTTCTAAAAGTAGAAAGTTTGAGAGTGACAAGGGTATTTATAGAGTTACCCAAAGAGGAAAGTGTGGGTCGGTCGGATGGCATCTCGCCCGGATGGCTTATCCGGTCGGATGTCATCTCGGTTGGATGACATATGGCACCAGATCAAGTGGCAGCCCGGTCGGATGGCAATCCGGCCGGATGGCACTTGGTTCGGGTGTTCGGCGCGACGATTTTTGCTGATTCGATTTCGATTGCGAGCGATTCGATGCGATAGAGTTTCCTAGTCAAATTACTTTTAATCCCAAATACTCATATCTAGCGGTACCTCTACTCCACTAATTAACATACCATTTCGATTGCGATTGAGTTCGATTGATTTGAGTTTCGATTGCGATTCGATTGATTACCACACATAACATAAATAAACATGCACAAGTAACACATAAGGCACACACACACGTATAACAATAACCAAAATGCGTATTTCGGGTTGCGAGTGCGATTACCATTCGATGTCGATTCGATTAGCATAGCTCGAGTATCATTTTAGTTAACTTTATCGCATTGTTACTTCCTATAGTTCACAGTCGTAAGTCGATTGAATAGCGATTAACACACGTCGATTATTGTAATTATTGACACTTACTCCACATAATACAACTAAATAAACATCTAAAATAAATTCACTATTAGTCAAGTCGCGCGAAATTGGTCGTTGACTTTGACCTTGACTTTGACTTTGAAAACACCGGGTGTTACACTTGGACCTTTTGTAAGTGTCCTTCCTTGCTTGGTTATTTCATTTGGCTCTTAAAGCCGAAAAGTCAAGCGTTTGCGATAAACGCTTTGACTTTTAGTTAGACCTTGTATGGTCAAGCCATGGTTCGCAACGAACATTGCTACGTGATCGTAATTAGGTAGGTGTTAAACCCTCAAAAGGGCATCTCCTAATTATCACGTTTACTTAGTTAATTGTCGGGTCAAAGTAATTAAAATAAAAGTTAAGCGGGTCGGTTTTTAAATTAAATTCATAACTGATAATCTAGAAGCTATAAAATCAGTTTTATCACTTTAATAACTTGGTAAATATTAATTGAACATGTCTAAGCATGTTCATACCGACAAATTCTAAGTTTAGGCTCGATTCGCAACCGAAAGTCGCAAAGTTTGACTTTGCTTTGACTTTCAGTTCTGACCCGAATTAGCTTAGTTTTATTATGCCTTAGGGTTCCTTTGTGACCATATTATATGTTAGTATAACCCTCTGAGGTTATACTACATGGTCCTTTAGAATTAGAGTTTATATGCATGTTTCCGTTAAATGCTTAACAGTTGACCGTTATGTCCTTTTGTTATTGAAACGTGATTTTTGAAAATGTGAGAGGATAAAAACCTTTGTTACTGATTTATAAGCATGTCCTAAAAGTTTGACATCAAATTCTGGTCTAAATTAGGAATAATGCAAGATATCGTAAAACAAAATATTTTATTAATTAAATGGCATTTTTGATATAAAACTTATTTAAACCCAAATTTTTACACCAAACCTTGTATCCACTGATGTAATATAATATTTAGTTGAAGATTTTTGTTGAATTTTAAACTGATCATAACATAGGGTTCTTGCATTGACTCGGTAATTGACGGTTATACCCTTTTGCTAATAAAATGAGTTTTACACATCCTTTACATATCAAACCTTTTTCTAACTGATTTTATATATTAAATAAATTATTTTAAACAGTAAAGGCTGTTCAAAATCTCATATTTACTTATTTAACCTGAATACCGTCAAATACCGACTTTTATGCGATTTAGGCGCATAGTATGGTTTAAAACCATATTTGGCACCTAAGGCTTGTTACCTACTGATGTTATGAATAAATTTTTATACTTTAACAATAAGTAAAAGTTTTGAACTCAGATTTCCAAATTTGACCCTTAAAGCTTATGTGAAATGACCAAAATGCCCCTACGGTGCATAGTTTGGCCATAAATGATAAATGATAAATTTCACATATATACAATATCTTACTGATATAGCTTGTAAAAGTAAATATTTTTACTGATCATTGACCAGAACCTCAGATTTTCATTTAACCTCTTTTATAATCTTTAAAATGACCAAAATACCCTACGAGGCTTAAATTGACTTTAAATCCGTTTTTGGCATAATGGAAGATATCCTACTGATATCACAACATATTAAAAGTATATTAACTTGTGGAACTTGTTCATGACTCTTTTGGTTACCCGTTGTGCACTTTTCGCATTCGGAACGGTTTATGTAACTAGTTTGCATAAATTAACCGAAACGGGTCAAACCTTATCATTTTCACTTCAAAATTCAGAATGTGTTTAGTTTACCCATATTATACAATTCACCATACTTGTTGGATCTAAATCACATTCTAATCCAGTCTTCTCTTAATATTGCGATTTCGAACCGTAAACCTTTCCTTAAAACTAACCGGTGTAAGTTACAACTTAAATAAGACCCGTTAGGAATCTAATAGGTTAATAAAAACCTTCGTTCCAGATTGAGAGCCCCAGTAGAGGTACTTGTGCTTACTTATTTGAATATACGGCTGAGAATAAAATTACAATTTAGCTCAGGTAAATACTTTTAACTTTTTTCCCTATACGGGCTTGGGATATGGTGTTATAATAATACCGCTTGGTTGGGTATTGAATGTTTAATCGATTAGTGGTTAAATTATTGAGGTAACCCTTTTTAATCTGCCTTGTTTGAAATAAAAGCCTTTGGGGGTTAATGACCATGTCCCGGATATCCTTGGCATCATTATTAAAAATGGCCACGTCTTAAGCATTGGGTATAGGCATACACCTGACAGTTGCGTAGGAAAAACGGTTTCTCACTCTCTTGTGGGCCTATACTTGTGGTGTGTCTGTTAATCTTGACTCGGTTTCTATATCGGGCCCTGAATGTATAACGAACATGTAAATCTGTATACAAGATTATTTTTATATATCTGTCCCAAGTTATAAAAGAATATTTGTGCCTTGTGCATTTAAATCAATTTTCATAAACACTTTTCAAAAGAGTCAGTTAATTGTATTAACAGTGTAAACTGACGTATTTTCCAAAAAGATTAAGTGACAGGTATTGTACGTAATTGGCTGGGAGCTCAGGGCGTTAATAAGGAATCTTGCAAGTTCTAAATGTCTAAAGTCTGTTGAACAATGTTCATTTTTCTGTTTTAAGATCCGCCTGTGGATCCATATACAACCGTTGTGTAATACTATATTAAACTTTTGAATCGGTTTGTATTATTATTACTTTAGACTTCCGTTGTGCATTGAAATGCGATTATTTAACTATGATGATATCAACTACGTCACGATACTCCCCACCGGGCCCACCGGTAATACGTGGAATATCGGGGTGTGACAGGTTGGTATCAGAGCCAACGTTTGAGTGAATTAAACACTTGCCTTTAGTGTTTAATCTCAAATGACACAGTAGCACATTCCATAGACCTTCTGAGTCTAGACTTAACATAGGAATACTCTCATCCCTATTCAGTGAAATATTGTTTTCGATATTATATATTTTTAATATGTCGCTAGGCGAAGAAGCCGTGATGGAAATTCTCCACCTCCAAAGCCTAGAAATGCCAAGCTTCGTACCGCGTCTAGGATAAGCGTGCAACCGATGGAGGAAGAGACCTTTATGGACCTATTCCCAAAACCAAACTTGCTTAAATCCTTAACCAGACTTCGAAGTCCATACCGGAGGTCACGGAGGCTCAAATCTTGAAGTCTGTGCCGGTGAAGTCCATACTAGGAAATCCCTGAAGCTCCCATATTAAATATGAGACATGTGGATATTATTAATCCCTATTCCTATCTCCAAATTTTGAAATTCCAAACTTGGACTATACCAGTCAAAACCTAATCCGTGATCCATGTCATTTCTTTGATCATTGAATCCTTGGATTCTACTTCTACAATGGATTCTGATTTGAAATATTACTTTATTCACCAAAACCTTCAGTATTCGTACCTCACACAGAGAACCAAGGAGAAAATTTCCAGAAATAAAGTGAAGAAGAAACTCTTTTTGTTGCATTACATTTCTTTATTAGTCCTTATAAGGACATATTTATCTTTTAGTTCCTATATGGATAAATTTCTTGTTTAAAAGTCCCGTTTAGGGCATCTATGTACTTTTTCCATTTAATGGAATGTAAAAAATTTAAGGTTTCATTTGTCCTTATATATATAACATATAAAATAAATCAAAATAGCATTCCTTTTGTAATTGATCTGCCTTTAAATATTGAAAGAAAGTCTTGAAGGTATAACCTAGCCTATATATCATTTAGACATGGCCTAGATGGTAAAATCTTTTTAAGATTTAAACCCTTGCTAACATCTAAAAACATGTTAGCACTCCTAGCAAATGTGATTCGATAAAATCACACAAGTCAGCCTTATATTGGATTCTTCCAAATTCTTATCTAGCCTAGTGATTTAGAAATCATGGCTCAAGATCATTGGATAAGATGATCATATCATAAACATCCCTTAGTGATGAAATGCCTACGTGCCATATTTATTGTCCTAAAAGACAAAAAGACAGTTGTAGTCTTCGACTCTCTGTCAAGAGAAGGTAATGAACTATGTTCAAGCCTTAATGCCTTGATTCTATAAAATCATGGCTTATGAATTAAAATTGTCCTTGTGACTAGGCCTTTTGTATGCCACCCTATTATCCTTAATAGTTTATAACTGGGATAAAATATATAGAAAAATTAAATAAATCAAATTAACCAATATGGTTTATAGTTACCATGGTTAATGAATTGCCATAAAAGACAATTCCATAATAGACTCCTGAATAAATAATTGGCATTATTTTATGTAGCAATTAAGCTACATGGTTGGATCAGATGAGGTTAACAACCACCCGAGGGAGAATAATGATACTACCAGAGTTAATATAGCTGGTGCAGAACTGCAGGCATTGATTGACAATGCCGTTACTCGAGCTCTGGACAGACGAGATGATGAATCAAGTGGTACTCGGAGCAAGACTCTATCTGTACCTCACTCTAAACCACCCTCCAAGACTCATACAGCTCGCAAGAGCGTATCTCATCATTCTTCAAATCAGAGGAGTGTTCCGTCTAGACAGGTTGTGCTCAATCAGGAGCCTCGGGTTAAAACATGTTCATATAAATATTTTGTCTCCTGCAAGCCCAGAGACTTCACAGGAGAAAAAGGAGCCATCGATTGCATGACGTGGCTCGATGAGATGGACACCGTTGTTGATATTAGCGGATGTGCAGAGTAAGACATTGTGAAGTTTGTTTCATAATCTTTTAAAGGAGAAGCTCTAGCTTGGTGGAGGTCACTAATCCAAGCTACAGGGAAGATCCCATTGTATAACTTGACTTGGGAGCAGTTTGTTGCTCTTATCAAAGAAAATTTATGTCCTCAACCTGAAGTTGAGAAAATTGAGACTGATTTCTTGACATTGGTCATGAAGAACTTAGATTGTCAGGCATATCTTACAAGTTTCAATACCATGTCTCGATTGGTTCCTTACTTGATCACACCAGAACCGAACCGTATAGCTCGTTTTATTGGGGGTCTATCCCCAGAAATCAAGGCAAGTGTGAAAGCATCGAGACCTACCACGTTCAGGTCAGCAGCAGATCTGTCACTATCTCTCACACTTGATGTGGTTAGAAACAAGGCTGCCAAAGCTTCTGATGATGGAAAGCGTAAAAGGGAGGATGAAAATTCTCATCGCCTTGATAATAAGAAAAAGGGGAACTCTGATCATAAGAAGAGTTCCGGGTTTAAGAAAGACAACCAGTAGTCGGGTGAAAAGACCAGGTGCAAAACCTGTAGGAAATACCACCTCGGGAAATGCAGATTTGAATCTCAGCCTCTACCTTGTGGGATCTGCAAGTCTAAGGAACATAAAACCTTGGATTGCAAGAAGTTGAAAGATGCAACCTGTTATGGTTGCAACGAGAAGGGGCATAGCAAGACTAACTGTCCTAAGAATCAAAAGAAGCCTGAAGAGGCCAAGAAAACAAACGCGTGAGTCTTCCAGATGAACACCCAGGAGGCAATACAGAATGATAACATCATAACAGGAACCAAGTCTCGAGTATGACAAACTCGGATAAGACAATCGTCAATCACGCCATTGATGATGCGACACATGCTAATGATGCTACAATTATGAACCTCAAAATTGACAAAGATGTTCACCAAGCTATGATTGACGCAGCTGTTGGAAAAGCTGTGAGAAAGGTCATGAAAAAGTTTAAGGAGCCCAATGCTACCTGCTCTAAATCCCATTTAAAACCACACTTCCTTACTCTCGAGAAGGATCTTGTTCATGCCGCGGATGCAAAGAATGAACTAAAAAGGAAAAGGGAGAAAGATAACTCCCAAACTTCTAAGAAAAAGGGTAAGCTTGAGTTCAATAAGAACCAAAAAAAGTCCAATAAGAAACCTGTATGCAAGACCTGCAAGAAGCGCCATCTAGGGATGTGCAGGTTCGAATCAAAATCCCAATCGCAGCCTAGGGATTGTGGGATCTGCAAATCAAGAGAGCATAAAACATTGGATTGCAAGGACATAAAGGATGCAGTCTGCTTCGGCTGTAACAAGAAAGGTCACGTTAAGACTACGTGCCCTAAATATGTCAAGGGAAGTGCGGCTAAGGATATAAAGCTTAAGAATGAAAGCGCTTAAACTTTCCTGAATGATGCCAAAGGTAGTTCATATCAATAATGTCATCAGGTACATTCCTTATCATTTATCAGTAATATAAATGCTAAGAGTTCTGTTTTGATTCGAGTACCAATAAATCCTTCATAAATTGTAAGTATAGCAAAACTTTTAAAATCTTTCATAAGAACCTCAGAAATTAAGTGTAAGGTAAAACTTACAGATGAAAATCGTAGGAACCATTTCTTCTGTTCCTGTCAGAAATCTTCATTCGTAAAGTTCTTGAGTACTCTCTCTCCAGATGGGGTACGCTAGTATATGTTAGAATTGTTATCCCATTGAATTCTATCAATTGCGAAAACCAAATTGTATGATAAAAGCGCCATATGAGGATTGGTGTATCTTAGTATGTTCCATAGATTGCTTCCATGCCTGATCAGTATGGAGGTTTAATGCATGGAACCACTGAGATATCCCAATGGCCATATTGTACTAAAGTCAGCTAATGGTATTCAAAGAAGATACCTAGAACAGAAATGTCTAAGTAAGTGTCACTGATTAAGGTACCCATGGATTCGTAAAGAAAATGTGTCATTTGTCTGACACAGGCAATGGTAGTAGAATCGGAGCTTGAGATTTGGAAAAATCTCTGTAATCTTTTTGCATCTTGACTGTCTTCTCCAAAGAAGTACCCTGTTTACCTCCGAAGAGTAGTAGAGTTAAGATTAGCATCCCGCTTAGGGCTGCAGTATTGTGAAATCTCCATGTCGATTAGTACCACCAATTAGGGAATAATAGAAACCCTATTAGATGAATTTTAAGATAAAGGTTCTTAAAGCCTAATTCGTAATTCTAAGAGTTTCAATATTATTAGTTAGGAAAGACGGTTCTTTTTGCTTATGCATTAATTACCGCAACCCTATTTAGGAAACAATTAAGTATCGCCATCAGCTGCCCAAGATCGCCGATTTGTTCGACTAACTGAAAGGATTAGCTATTCCTTAAGATTGGTTTTAAGCAGTAGTTGGAATAACCATCTCACCTTAAATAAGCATCCCTATAATAGTTGCTATATAAGTATCAGGGCTACTCCTTTGGAGACCTTATATTGATGGAATGTTAAACATCCATTCTTGGACAAAATTTTGGTAAGTCCAAATTATCAGGACCTAAAATTACCTTGGAAACAACGGACAAGATCATACGAATCCATAGTCGTCTGAAGATTGCCAATAATCGTCAGAAAATCAATGATTGATAAGAGTCGCAAACCTCTTAAGTTCTTAATAAGGGATAAGATTCAACGGAAAGTACCACCCTGGAAAGGTGTACTGCATTTTGATGTAATGGACAAGTTAAGTCCAAATAAATAGTACTATTCGAGAAAAAAACGAATACGTCGAGGTCAGTAGCTTATAAGCTACAACTTATTTAAGGAACTTGGTGGAACTCAGAATATGTTCCACACTTGTAATTTAAAGATATGGCTAGACAATAGGTCAATAGCATTGTCACATAATGATGTGCGGATTAATAAAACTTATAGTTTGTAGAGAAATCAGCATCGATTGAGGACCGACAAAAATTAGAAGCCCCAAATGTGTTGTGGAAGATTAAGTCCATTATAGGACAGAAAGTACTTCTATCTTTTGGGAAAATCTCGAGGTCGAGATTTCTTTTAAGGGGGTGAGGATGTAACACCTCGTAAAATCACGTCTAATGATGTGTTGACACATGTATTAAACCTTAATAAAGTCAAACATTGACTATAAGGGAGTAATTTTTGCGAAAAAGCAAAAACTTTGATTAGGAAAGGACTGGAAGTGTTAACATGCTTAAAATAAGTCTCTGAATAACCTCTCGTGATATTCGTATCCTCATATTAAGCCACTTGTCAGATAATCGAGACCGTTTGCTTAAGGAATCAAAAGTTTGCACGGTGAAGGGTTAGGAGCATCAACATGTTTAATAATACCTCTGAATGACCTTTTAATGAACCTAAAACATTATTATATCTAATCACATTCTTGGGAATGCAAAACATTGGCCATTTAGAGCTTTAATGTCGGTAAATAACAATACGCACAAGATTGTGCGTTAAAAAGGGTTGAAAGTGTCAACATGTTAATTCTTACCCCTGAGTGACTTTTTAACAAACCCGAAGCAGCGTAATGTTTGATAATACTCTCGGGAATTCCCAATATGGATAACATAGGGCTTTGATGCAATAAAACAATAATACACGCAAGTTTGCGCGTTAAAAGGACCAAAATCGTCAATATTTAAAACTACACCTTTGAGCGATCATTTAAGAGAACTTGTGTGAAATGGAGTGTCGTAATACTCCATTATGCTCTTGGGAATGCTTGTTAATGCTTGTTATTAACTTTGTTAGTCTTTTGCGCCATTTCGCGATAATTCGCGTAAGTTCGCAAATTAAAGGGTTAAAAGCGTCAATACGTCAAACTAGGTCTTTGACTGACTCTTCTAACATATCGAGGAGTTTATGATGCTTGGTTATACTCTTGGATGTGCCTAATATTGGAAATATAAGGCCTTGTGTGCTAAAAACATCGATACGTGAGAGTTTGGAAGTGCAGGGGCCAAACGTGACAACAGATGAAACTTTGTTTTAGTTGACCTGGTCCTTACGGTCCGTATGCTCTTTCCAGTAACAGATTTTTCAAAAACCAGGCTTGGTTTTGGTTCTTTGTCTCACACATTTGATTCTAGGGGCCTTTGATGGTTTAGAAAACTGGTTTTACACCTATTATGATCTTGTTACCCCTCTCTAACACTTGTCATCATCCTAGCAAATCTCAAGCACTATAAATAGAGGATGAATTCATTCCACAATTTCACACATTTCTTAAGTTTTGCTCTCTATCACTCAAATCTGAGGATCCTGACCTTAGGGAACCTCCTTTTGAGTTATCTTCTGTCCCTTGGACCTTTTGTAAGTGTCCTTCCTTGCTTAGTTATTTCATTTGGCTCTTAAAGCCGAAAAGTCAAGCGTTTGCGATAAACGCTTTGACTTTTAGTTAGACATTGTATGGTCAAGCCATGGTTCGCAACGAACATGGCTACGTGATCGTTATTAGGTAGGTGTTAAACCCTCAAAAGGGAACCTCCTAATTATCACGTTTACTTAGTTAATTGTCGGGTCAAAGTAATTAAAATAAAAGTCAAACGGGTCAGTTTTTAAATAAAATTCATAACTGATAATGTAGAAGCTATAAAATCAGTTTTATCACTTTAATAACTTGGTAAATATTAATTGAACATGTCTAAGCTTGTTCAACCCGACAAATTCTAAGTTTAGGCTCGGTTCGCAACCGAAAGTCGCAAAGTTTGACTTTGCTTTGACTTTCAGTTCTGACCCGAATTAGCTTAGTTTTATTATGCCTTAGGGTTCCTTTGTGACCATATTATATGTTAGTATAACCCTCTGAGGTTATACTACATGGTCCTTTAGAATTAGAGTTTATATGCATGTTTCCGTTAAATGCTTAAAAGTTGACCGTTATGCCCTTTTGTTATTGAAACGTGATTTTTGAAAATGAGAGAGGACAAAAACCTTTGTTACTGATTTATAAGCATGTCCTAAAAGTTTGACATCATATTCTAGTCTAAATTAGGAATTATGCAAGATATCGTAAAACGAAAGCTTTTATTAATTAAATGACATTTTTGATATAAAACTTATTTAAACCCAAATTTTTACACCAAACCTTTTACCCACTGATGTAATATAATATTTAGGGATTTTTGAAGATTTTTGTTGAATTTTAAACTGATCATAACATAGGGTTCTTGCATTGACTCGGTAATTGACGGTTATACCCTTTTGCTAATAAAATGAGTTTTACAAATCCTTTACATATCAAACCTTTTTCTAACTGTTTTTATATATTAAATATATTATTTTAAACAGTAAAGCCTGTTCAAAATCTCAGATTTACTTATTTAACCCGAATACCGTCAAATACCGACTTTTATGCGATTTAGGCGCATAGTATGGTTTAAAACCATATTTGGCACCTAAGGCTTGTTACCTACTAATGTTATGAATAAATTTTTATACTTTAACAATAAGTAAAAGTTTTGAACTCAGATTTCCAAATTTGACCCTTAAAGCTTATGTGAAATGACCAAAATGCCCCTACGGTGCATAGTTTGGCCATAAATGATAAATTTCACATATATACAATATCTTACTGATATAGCTTGTAAAAATAAATACTTTTACTGATCATTTTAGACCAGAACCTCAGATTGTCATTTAACCTCTTTTATAATCTTTAAAATGGCCAAAATACCCTACAGGGCTTAAATTGACTTTAAATCCGTTTTTGGCATAATGAAAGATATCCTACTGATATCACAACTTATTAAAAGCATATTAACTTGTGTAACTTGTTCATGACTCTTTTGGTTACCCGTTGTGCACTTTTCGCGTTCGGAACGGTTTTTGTAACTAGTTTGCATAAATTAACCGAAACGGGTCAAACCTTATCATTTTCACTTCAAAATTCAGAATATGTTTAGTTTACCCATATTATACAAGTCACCATACTTGTCGGGTCTAAATCACATTCTAATTCGGTCTTCGCTTAATATTGCGATTTCGAACCGTAAACCTTTCCTTAAAACTAACCGGTCTAAGTTACAACTTAAATAAGACACGTTAGGAATCTAATAGGTTAATAAAAACCTTCGTTCCAGATTGAGAGCCCCAGTAGAGGTACTTGTGCTTGCTGATTTGAATATACGGCTGAGAATAAAAATACAATTTAGCTCAGGTAAATACTTTTAACTTATTTTCCCTATACGGGCTTGGGATACGGTGTTATAATAATACCGCTTGTTCGGGTATTGAATGTTTAATCGATTAGTGGTTAAATTATTGAGGTAACCCGTTTTAATGTGTCTTGTTTGAAATAAAAGCCTTTGGGGGTTAATGACCATGTCCCGGATATCCTTAACATCATTATTAAAAATGGCCACGTCTTAAGCACGGGGTGTAGGCATACACCTGACAGTTGCGTAGGAAAAACGGTATCTCACTCTCTTGTGGGCCTATACTTGTGGTGTGCCTGTTAATCTTGACTCGGTTTCTATATCGGGCCCTGAATGTATAACGAACATGTAAATCTGTATACAAGATTATTTTTATATAATTGTCCCAAGTTATAAAAGAATATTTGTGCCTTGTGCATTTAAATCAATTTTCATAAACACTTTTCAAAAGAGTCAGTTAATTGTATTTACCAGTGTAAACTGACGTATTTTCCAAAAAGATTAAGTGACAGGTACTGTACGTAATTGGCTGGGAGCTCAGGGCGTTAATAAGGAATCTTGCAAGTTCTAAACGTCTAAAGTCTATTGAACAATGTTCATTTTTCTGTTTTAAGATTCGCCTGTGGATCCATATACAACCGTTGTGTAATACTTTATTATACTTTCAAATCGGTTTGTATTATTATTACTTTAGACTTCCGCTGTGGATTGAACTGTGATTATTTGACTATGATGATATAACTACGTCACGATACTACTCACCGGGCCCACCGGTAATGCGTGGAATATCGGGGTGTGACAATTAGTATGATTCATAACAGTTTAATGCAGCCCTTACCAATGCCTAAGTATGTTTTCTCTGACATTTCAATGGATTTCATAGAGGGATTTCCTAAAGTACAAGGGAAAGATTCTATTTTGGTTGTTATTGATAGACTCATTAAGTATAGCCATTTTATTCCATTAGGTCATCCATATACTGCTGAAACAGTGGCACAACTCTTTCTTGATAACATTTTTAAACTACATGGTTGGCCTCAAACAATTGTATCTGATAGGGATCCTCTATATTTGAGCAATTTTTTGAAAGCTTTTACAAAGATGCAAGGTATTCAATTGGCGCTATCAACAGCCTATCATCCACAGTCTGATGGACAGACTGAAGTGGTTAATAGATGTGTTGAATCTTTTCTTAGGAGTATCACTTTATCTACAGGGTGCTACTTGGTTAAAATTGGTGGCACTTGCAGAATATTGGTATAACACTAACTTTCACTCTTCACTCAAAACTACTCCTTTCCAGGCCCTCTATGGTTATCCTCCTCCTATCTTTATTCCTTACATTCCGAGGAATTGTTCCAATGAAACAGTAGATCAATTGTCTTTGGAAGAGAGGAGGCTATTATATAACTTAAGCACTCGTTATGTATGGCCGAAAATCGCATGAAGCAATTGGCTGACAAGCACCGAACAAAAAGAGAATTCAAGATTGGTGACTGGGTTTTTCTAAATTTTATGGACCATTCCTAATTGTTGAAAAGATTGGGAAAGTAGCATATCATTTGGACTTACCAACAGAAGCGCAAATGCATCCAACATTCCATGTTTCTTTATTGAAGCTGGCTAAAGTGTAAAATAGGGTAAGAAAGTTGTTAGTCGTTGTAATTGTCGTTATATACCGTTAATAACAGAATAATAGTACGTTTTGATTGAGCTAACTTCTCTATTCTTCTTCTTCTTCCCCAATTCACACTTATCACCATGACACCTAATTAAATAATAACCCAAATAAACATAATCCTTAAAATTAAGTAACTAGATAAACATTAATTAAAAGAGTAACAATTCCTTCAATCTCATGTTTTTTTGTTCGATCAAAGAAAGACCTGATTCCATCAATTGGTAATAAAAATTATATCGTAAAAAGTTGTAAAAGACCTGTGTTCTTGTTTTTTATTTCTATCAATTGTCTCCAACAAAGTACACGTCCTTCCTACAAATATGACAATGAAAAATACACGACTTAGAGTAAGGAGAGTAACGAGGCAAAAATGGACGCATTCCAGATGACTTTAGTGTTAAATTATTAAGTGGGGTAGAATATAACTGTGTCAGTGTTGAAGCTGAAATAAAACCCAAAAAAAGTTTCGAAACAAAACAGTCAAACATCACTTTATAATATTATTATTATAATATAATATTATCTTTGTAATAAAATATATTAGAAGAATTTATGAAAACATTTACAAAAAATTGTTTGCGTCCTAGAATTGTTGTTTAAGTAATTAGTATTTCATACGAACATCATATAAAGGATTTACTTAGTCGTCTTTAAGTTACATTTACATGGATAACTTACTTTCAAAATATGTGGAATCGATTTTATTTAAATAACCTGCACGCATCATTCACAGTGATCTAAAATATACTTTAAAAACATTTATGGGAATATAATCGTATTATGCTGTAAGCGCAAGCTACGGTGTTTTTTGTTCTTCTTGTGAATATTTTATAGTTCATGTTGGAACCAGGAATAAAGAATAAGGAATGAGCAGAAACCATGACATATTATATATATTCTTGCTCTAACCCTAACACCAAGACGTATTAATAATTGTAAATTTGTAATGTTATGATTGAACAAAAAGAACTATATATTTTAACAATTTTTTGTTCTTTCATTTTTAGTTGCGTAATTTTCAGTTTCGTAAATTGTTGATTGACGTAATCTACACGTTAACTTATGTCCTTAATTTCATTATGTAATTGCAGTTTGCAGTTTTTGGTAATACATATGAAATTTAGAAAACCCTAAAAATTAGAGACCCTCATGTAATATCTCTATCATTTAATATATTTTTTTTTCTTGGAAATTATATCTATAGTGAAAGTGTATTGTACATTTTGTCTTAACGTAGCGTACGTAATCTCAAGTTCACACATTGTAACCCTAGAAAGGAAATCTCGTATGTGGAAAAAACCAGAAATCGCATGTTAAAAAAATTCGCATGTTGTTCAAAAAATCCAAAGTCGTATGTTCAAAAAAAAATAATAATAATCGCATGTTGATATTGAATCTCATACGCACCGTACGTTAAAGCAATTTGTACAGTAACCAGTATCTATGTTTATGTTTATTTCGTGGTTACGCTCATTTAAGATAACTTTGGTGTTTAATTATTAAGTGGGGTACAAGAACTATGTCATTGTTGAAGATGAAACAAAAGCCCAAAAAAGTTGCTACACAAAACAGCCAAATATTCAGTACACGCCACCTCACTTTCGATAAATCCCCATTTGTTAATTAGCAACGAATTTGTCACATCTTACTACTTACAGTTCCCCTTTTCCCCAAAAGATTCTCTAAGTACCTTTCACTTTCCCTCAAACTAAGATATACACTGTCCACCTCCTTTTTGTCTCTCCTCTTTAGTCATTTGGTTCAATTCTTGATCCATTATTACTTATGGATCAATCAAGATTTTGGATCCAAAAGCAACAACCGTGTTTGAATCCCCATGTCTTATCTTCTTTCGGCGATTCGTGGGAAGAACAAGCATTTGCAGAAGACGCGACCGGGCCACTTGGAGGGTGTGTATGGCCTCCAAGATCTTATACTTGTAGTTTTTGTAGAAGAGAGTTTCGGTCAGCTCAAGCTCTTGGTGGTCACATGAACGTGCATAGGAGAGATAGGGCTAGACTCAAGAAGATTTCAAGTTCAAACAACATGAATCAAGTTGTTAATCAACCTCATACATCTTTTGATATATGTGTGTTACAAAACCCTAATAAGATTTGTAACCCTAATTTGGACTTGGATCATTTGAATCCTCTCTGTTCATCTTCTTCTTCTCCTAGAACTTCTACCGTTTCGATTGTTCGTCCTTTCGCTTTCTCTTTTGGTCAAGAACATCAAAATGGTACCCCTATATTATCATGCTCCAAGTTAGAAAAACCTCAAAAAATATTTCATTTAGCTGATATGGGAAATCTTGATAAGGGTAATAATAAAGTTCTTGAATCAAATTTCACAACTTTAAAGAGGAATAATCAGCAGATTGAGGTTCATTTAGCAAGTGAATTGAATACACTTGTTAAAAGAAGATGTGATAGAGAGGCACATATCTTTAACAGCAAGGATGATGAACAAGATTGTTTCATCTTTAAGAAGAGGCAAATAGATCGCAGAGATGAAGCTGAATCAGTTGTGCCACTTGAACGTAGCACAAACTCGAGTTTAGAGACTTTGGATCTTGAGTTAAGGCTCGGTGATCATCGGCCTTAATCGATCGATCAGGTATTGTGTGCAGAAACTGTCTTTAATAAGTGTTGTTGCTTCTTCCTTTTGTTTAACTTTTAATTAGCCATTTGATTAAAGATTTGAGGGCAAGTCTTCTTTGATGAAGATATATGATGATAACAAGCCATGTGAGTGTAACAAGATATACATGTAATTTGCATGAATATTAATTGATTGAACTTTTTGTAAATTAAATTACCTGCTATGAACTACTGATTAAATGGACTCGTTTTCATGTTTCACTTTTCCGGATCATATATAGGCCACAATAGTGTTGTTCTTACGTTAAATTCAATCTAGTAGGACATACAATTTATGTAAAATTACTAGGACATGATGAGATACGAAAAAGACCATGGTCTTCTATTTTTGGTCCACCAATCTCATCTTCTAACCATTGATGATTGATCTGCTGATTGGCTTATGTGATTAGAAATAAAGAAGAGATGCACATATATTGAAAGAAAGGATAGACAAAAAATCATATAAACACATGTTTATGGACCCAATCTAGAGACTAAGTCGATCATAGAGCATATTTTGTCTCCCAAAAGTAGGGTAATATGGTTTGTTCCATGTGTAAATTCTTTATTCGACATGCATAACTGTATATAAATTTATAACATACAAGGACGTAAATTTAAATTAGCACAAATCTTTTTTTATATAGATTTATAACATACAAGGACGTGAATTCAAATTAGCACAAATTAATCTTTTTTCTTATGCATTATTACTGTATATAAATTTATAAGATACAAGAACGTAAATTCAAATTAGCACAAATTAATCTTTTTCTTTATATTTTGAGCTAAAACGAATTCATTTCCATAAAATATGAGTTATAGTTTTCCGATCCTGAGAGTATATATACCGTTTTCTTATGTATCTAGACCATAACCATTAAATATTTTCTAGTGTTTTCATTATTTGATATACATACACTCAAATCATTTATCGAACTGACTGCCTTACTAGTTCACTAGCTAGTTGGATCGAACGATCCACCGATTTAAAAAACTGGATGGCATTGTTAATATTTAAAAACTATATGATTTGATCTGAGTTTAAAAACAACAAAAGAATATTGACGAGTGATATTTACATTGATCCAAAATGAATTGTCTCAACGATATAAAAATGGTAATCCAACTAACAATAAGAGATAAGCCAACTTAACCATCTATAAGCTAATATTCAAACCAAAATCAAGAATTTTATCTCCACATATATGAGATAAATGAATAAGGTCTCTTTTAATTCTCAACAAACAAAATGACAATTAAATTCAGTTTGTTTTGTCTCTCTATAATAAATTAGATTTTTTAAAAAATAGATGAGCACTTGAGTATCAAAATTTAGACGAGTAGGAATGAACGATGGATTATTATGCATGAAATAATCTACTAAGCCATGCAAGTTTTACTGCCAATACCTAACCCAATAGTTTATAGTCGTCACCACCTCCTTTCTTCCAGTAGAACCTACCCCACTCACCGTAGTCGCCATCATTTCATTACACCTCGCTAGCGACCATAGTGGCAGGTTGATCCTCACAACCAGAGGATTGGCATTGGGTTTTCGAAAGGAAATCGTTCAGGGAACACCTTGGAAGGAAAAGTTTCCAATCGACTCGTTCAATAATTGCGATCTATATGGTTTAATTCGGGTCTTACCATTTGTTCATTGACATAGCTCGCTTTGATTGAGCTGTCCGTAAAAATATTAGCGGTAACATCCAAGAACGAAAAAAAATCCAGTATCAATAGGAAACACCAAAACCGGATTATTACTCATAAGGAAAAGTAGAGTCTTAACTATGTTGGTAGGAAACTAACTATGCTAAGGGTCGGAGTGTTCATGTGACAAATCACATAAAAAGGTTAGGTTGGTACAATTTTATAAAACACTTAATAAAACTAATGTAAAAAGTGTTTTTTTTTTTATGTTTAGAAACCCTTAAAAAATTTAAAGGTTTCGAAACACTTAAAAGAATATTTTTTTAAAGGTTGGTCGTGACAATATATGTTGATTATTTTAATATAACTGAATTAGTTTGTTGACCAAAGTGCATAATGATATAAATCAAACAAGTTAGGAGAGCAGGAAGGTATGCGTTTGTTTGTGTTTATTATGATTTTCGGGAATCTGATCGGCTCTTAGGGGAGTGGGGGTGGTCACAAGTGATGAAATTCCATCACTCACAAACATCCAATCATGTTCCGCCATGTCAGCAACCACTATTATATCACTCACATGCATTCTTTAGTGGCGGTGGTCATCACTAATGATAGGATTCCAACGTACAAGTATTAATACACAACGTACAAGTCATACACATAAAATCAACAATTGTTCAACGCGTGATATTAACAACGCGTTAAAAGTTCCACTCGTTATTTTTGTGGGTGGCGACGGTGTGCTAATCTCCATCACTCGTGATGGGGGCTCCATCAAGGACCACCCCCACTCCCCTTAGGGGCATCGCCCCTGAGCAATGGGGGTTGTGGGGGTCCAAGGGCAGAGCCTCTGACTTATACATGTAATGGTACGCTTAACTTGAATTTTGATTTTCTTTTGATAATGACTCTATTTGCACGACTTCTACAAGTTCTAGTAGTAATTTGAATATACGAGAATTATGGCATGTTAGAGTAGGACATGTAGAGGCTAAAAGATATGTCTAAAAAGAGTTTGATACGCTTTTCACATTATTAATGAAAAATGTAAAACTTGCATGTTAACCAAGATTACTAGAAAACCTTTCAAGAATGTTCATGGGAAACCAAAATATTATATTTGATACATAGTGTTTTATGTGATTATCATGTTACACCTTCACTTGTTAATAAAAGTGTGCCATTACTTTATTGATGATGCGTATTGCTATGTTTGTATGTTGCGCGCTAAGGACGAAGCTCTTGATAAGTTTAAAATCCATAAACAACAAGTATATCTACTTCTAAGTGGGTTAATTAAAGCTATGCGTACTCATTATGGAGGTGAGTACAATGATCCGGTGTATTTCCAATATACTAGTGTAATGCATCAGACCACAACACCTTATACACCATAGCAAAATGGTGTAGCGTAAAGGAAGAATAGGATTTTAAAAGAAATGGCCAATTACATGTTATCCTATTCAAGTTTGAGTGAAGGGTTTGGGGTGAGGTTATATTAACGGCCTACTATTTGCTAACAAAAGGAACAAGATTACCCTGCTTATGAACTTGGGTATAAAATGACATCGAAATTGAGTTACTTAAGAGTTTGGGGTTGTAGAGTGAAGAAAATTATTGCTGATACATATGCATTATCTCTTATATTGTATTATCTCTTAAGTATTCTTATCCTTTCTTTTAAATCGATAGGTGAGAATTGTTAGGAGATAGAGATGAATGTATTATATACAGTTTTTGTATTCAGCCATATTCATTCAATAAGAAAATAAGTCAATTCAAACCATAAGATTTCTTATGAGGCTCACTAAACCTAAGATGAGGAACATTGGTGAAAGAGGCATAGATTGCATTTTCATATATGTTGGGCAAGCCTGTGCTTGTAGATTTTGTTTCGTAGAACCAAATGACGATGTGCCTGTAAACTTTGTGATTGAGTCAAGTGCCCTTGGGAGTAGGGTTAAAATGGCGCGGCCCCTAGCTGAAGTCGAACTGAAAGACTAGCTTGAAAAAGTTTTATTCTTCATTGAAAATTCATTAGAAAAAATAATTTTATTGAAATTACATTTAAAATTCGGAAAGAATTTTGGATCCTTTTAAAGCAATTTTGAATTCAATTTAAAAAGACTGCCAATTCGTATTCTTCCCTCTATAACTCTGATTCACGAAAATCACACAGATACATACTAGTTCTTGCATAATTATTATTTGAGTTTTATCGATTGAGAAATTCTAATAAATCATCGAATTATTTCAATCTGAAAATGTCACACACGATTCTCACATTAATCAGGTATTGTTCTAATTCCCTAACAATACCTTCAAGTCTGCTTGCCCAATTAGCAGACTTCACTTTTTTTAAACACGGCTGGTTTAAGCTCTTGAAGCCTGCTGGTTCAATTAGCAGACTTTCCTAATTCGCTTGTCTAGTTAGTAGACTTCACATTTTTTTTGTGCCACCTCTTTAAAGTCTGCTAATCTGGATAATGGACTAGTTACTATCACTTTAAATCCATTCAACTACTTATAAACACTTCTAAAACTTTCAAGCTATATTTAATTTAGATAAAATAAATTAATTAATAAAACTATATGAGAGGTTATATCTTTACAATAATTATGTATCAAGCCTTTTCACTTTCGATCTCCAGCTTGTTAATTTTTATTTTTATTTTGTTTTTGTTATTTTATGGTGATAGATCCATAATTCCTTATATCTAACATGCTTAATCTAAATACACAAATATGTGTGTATATATATAAGAAAATAGTGACAACTAGAGTTTCGATGGCCTTTTGGTTTGAATTCTCCAACTTGTATTATGAATCTTTTGGCAAGTATCAAAATATGACAATAATTGTTTTTATATATAAAGACAAATACATATCATTAATAAATTTGTAAACCTGGCAAACTGAAAAGAAGACACATTTAGCGTCATTCCAAAAAGCAACATGTTACCTCCTTCCCTAGAACTCTTTGTAGGACTTCAAATCATCATAAGATAATCTCACTTCGAATATAATCATCAGAATCTCTTCACCCTTTATTTTTTTTTGGGAAATGGTATTTATAAAATAGTTTTATTTTGACATTATTAAGAACGTAAAGTTGTAACTCTAACTTCATGGCTGTCGCTTGTGTAACAATTATTGACGTGACTACATACCTATTAAATTAAGAAAGTTATAAGAACTGCCATTCTTTACTTACATATATGCCTTTTAAATTTAAATAATCCTGATTATATATAGTGATTTTTTACTTACAAGTTTAATTTTATATTAGAAAAAATTACACCTGTCACACCCCAACCGATGGCGGAATCATCAGGGCGCGGCACTGAGCGAAACAGATTGTCCATGAGTATCCATAACAACTATTAATTACCAGATACTTAAACGTCATGTCCCATACCATAACATATCCAAATAAAACAGTCATTACAAACAATTGTCTCACAAACAAGTACTGATCCGACAACTCAGATTTCAAAATAGACAATTTATTTATTTGTTTCTAGGACTCTTTCCTAGCCTCGATTTCATCACACAACTAACAAGGCATCCTAGCATCTTATGCACCTGTCACATACGTTAAATTAATTAAAGTCAATACACATAGTGTAAAGGTGAGCATACCAGTTTGATAATAGCATAATAGAGTTCGAATTTGTTTACGCATAACCAGTACGTACAACGTGTGATGTGAAGCACATTAGTTATCGACATGATCCTATCGTTACCAATGAGTGCGGGTTGATTGCCCAAGGTAGTTCGTAACACATATTCACCACTGCGAATCATGCGATTAATAGAACTTAACAACCCCTGAGTGAACAGGTGCTGAGTCCAAACTATAGTACTATCGTTGCTAAGGCAGGTAGACAGCAATCTATGTGTAAACATAACAAACAAGCATTCATCGAGTCACGTATAACATACAGTAGCGGTTAGCGTTAAAGTATTTCGTAGTGTGTTTAATGTGATTTAGAATAAGTAACGTATGTAACACCCAAAAGTGCATAAAGCAAAAAGGGTTTGAGTATACTCATAGCGATGATGGATTGAAGGGAGCGCTAGAGCGAGATTAACCTGAACAGTTAACGTTGGCATAAAAGATAAGCGGCGCGTAAAACGATGCAAAGTGAACGAGTGACGAGTGGTCATCCGGCCGGATGGCTATCCGAGCGGATGGCCATTCGATCGGATGTCAATCCGCTCGGATGGTCATCTGTTCGGATGGCGATTCGGTCCGATTGACTCCTCGTTTTGGATGGATGTGTTTGTGTATGGTGGTTTGCCTTTTGAAGTTCTCGGTGTAGCATTTTGAAAACAAAGAAGTATCTCTACCCTTCAGGTCGGTTGGTCGGTCAAATAACAGTTCGATCGGACGACGATCTGTTCGGTGAGACATTTCTCAGAGAACAAGTTCATAGCAGTTTTATCATCCCATCAGATGGTCTACCGATCGGGTGACAATCCGCTAGAACTGGTAATGCATTCAACATGTTGAAAATTGTTAAGTGCTAAACCCCAAGCGTCACCCGAACGGATTGCGGGTCGATCAGATGACAGTCCGATCGGATGGCAATCCGATCGGACGGTGATCCGTCCCGCGATCTGATCGTGTTGTTACTCGGTGTTTTTGCTAAGTTTTGGGGTTTAATCGAGAGGGTATGACGACGTCTTAGACAACCGAAACCCCCATCAGATCCAAATAACCAGATCGAACAGGAACCACCCTGACCCGATCAGTTAACGGCTCGTGACGGTTGGTCATGTCTAACTCGAAATCATTTTCTCTTGGATAGAATTCAGATCTTGAACCAACACATCACTAAGAAGGAGTAGAAGATCAGAACAAATTCCGATTCTATCGGTTTTGAGTGCGTTGAGTGTAAAAGAGTTGAAAGAAAGTTGGAAAAACCATCTTTCAATCCTTTTAACCTTGAATATGTTCAGATCTATGCAAGATCCTTGTTTATTCATATGGAAATCCTTCAAATCCAAGTTGTTCTTGGTGGATTGAAGCCAAAACATGAAGTTCATAAGAACACCATGCTGACATCATCCTAGAACACCTCAAATCTAGTGATTTCATGGTTAAAAGTGAAGATTGTTCGGTGAAAAAGATGAAGAATCAAGTGTAGATCATAGAAGTACAAGGATTTCGGAAGAAACTTACAAGAATCGGGAGAAATCGAGAGAAAAGTGTGCTTGAGCGCCTGGTTCGGGTGGAGAGCTGTGACATCAAATGATGTGACAGGTGGGGGTATTTATAGGGTTTCCAAAAGGGAAAGTGCAACAGTGTCGAGAGGGTCACCGATCGGATGGCTGTCCGATCGGAAGGCAATCCGATCGGATGGCCACTCGTTCGGGTGGCCACTCGATCCGAGTGTTCGGTGCGTTGGGTTTTGTCGTTTCGATTCGCGTGTTGAGTGTTGCGATATGATTCGAGGGAGCGATTTGATAGTATTACTCATTAATCATAACTACTATATCTAACATACAATCACTATAATTATCTTGCGTTTAGCGTTTGCGATTCGATTGCGATAAAGTTGCGATTGTGTTTCGATTAATCACCACAACATAAAAATAAACATAAATAAACATGCATAAGTAACACATAAATAGCACACACACATAAATCAACATCCAGAACGCATAATTCGAGTTGCGAGTGCGATTGCAATGCGATAAGCGAATAAGCGATAAGACACGCGATAAATATCAATTGAACCTCGATCATTAACAAGTACTCCACATAATACAACTAATGTGATAAAATAAATAGATTATCTACAAGTCAAAGAAGTAAAAACAGTAGATGAGCAAGGAGTGACAGATCGCAATTAGCAATCTTTTCTCCTTTTGACTTAAATCTTGACTTTGACTTTCGAAACACAGGGTGTTACAACACCGTTGGTCCTTGTGGTTTCAGCCAAATTTCAATGTAGGGTACTAATAATTTTTTGTTGCAAAAATCAGGTATTAACTTTCTAATTTGTCACAATGTTGAGTACTAAGGCCAAACCTTGTTAACTTTTTTTGTTAAATATTAATAGAGAGTCTATTTTTAATTAATTATATTTGACTAAAATAAATAAATCATAAAAAATCCAAAAAATCCGTTTCGGCGCGAACTGTTTCGACCCGAACCGTTTCGAGCTGAACCGTCCGTACCGTTTCGACCCGAACCGTTTCGAGCTGACCCGTTTCGAACCGAACCGTTTCGACCCGTACCGTTTCAAGTCGTACCGTTTCGAACCGAACCCTTTCGAGCTGAACCGTTTCGAACCGCACCGTGCCGTATCGAACCGTACCGGTTCGGCTTCGAAACGGTTCGCGCCGAAACGGTTCGGGTCGAAAGGGTTCGATTCGAAACGGTTCGCATCGAAACGGTACGGTTCGAAACGTTACAGCTCGAAACGGTTCAGCTCGAAACGGTTCGGTTCGATACGGCACGGTTCGGTTCGAAACGGTTCAGCTCGAAAGGGTTCGGTTTGAAATGGCACGCTTCGGTTCGAAACGGTACGGCTTGAAACGGTTCGGCTTCAAAACGGAACGGGTCGAAACGGTTCGGTTCGAAACGGTTCAGCTCGAAACGGTTCGGCTTCGAACCAGTACCGTTTCAAGCCGAACCGTTTCGACCCGTACCATTTCGAAGCCGAACCGTTTCAAGCTGAACCGTTTCTGTAACGCCCCAAAATCTGAATGTTAATATTTGACGTATGTTCTTACGTGACACGTTATGAAATAAATAACTAGGCTATTTAACCTAGTTAAGGGTAGGGTCAAAAGTATTGAATGAGGAAAGTTGTGCCAAGTATGTTAAATGGTAAACATGAGGGGCTAGATGGTATAGAATGAAAGTTGAGTTATTAAAAGAAAATAACAACACACACAAACACACATTCGTGTGTGTTCTAGATCGATCAGGAGGCTCCCATGGAGCCTCAAACCCTAATCTCATCCTTTTGTTCAAATTGAAAGGCAAGATGAAGTCTAAATCCATAACCGAGCATGGATTAATGATCACCAACACGAGGGGATCATAAGGTATGTTTTAAACCTAAGATTTGTGATCATGTGTGAAGTGGGTTATGTTTAAAATCGTGAGTTGATATGAAATTAATCATGTACAAGGGTTAGAATCATCATATAGAACATAGGTTATGTATGGTTTGTGTTAATTTGATGATTAGATGTGAAACCCACTTGTTTTGGTAAGGATGATGACTTGAATGATCATCTATGTTCAATTCTTATGGATTGTTGATGAATTATGAGGGATATGATGAATACTTGTTAGAAGAATTAGGAGAAATGTGATGATGATATGTTTGATGTTATTTGGGAATGATGCATGATGATTAGTAGTAGATTTTTATGGGTTATGTATGAGTTTAGAAGATTTGTGCATGAAATAGTTGTACGTTATGCTTAAAAGGTAGTACTCACATCAAGTGTATGATGAAATGTATATAGTGTCGTCCGTATAGTCGATTATGATGTTACGAGTATATGATGATAGGTCGAGGGTGAAATATGGTATATAGTTGACTTTCCGAAGTCAACTAAGCATAAGAAACATGAATTGACACGTTGTCGTAAAGGCAGGATTATAGGAAGTCGTATGGTACATGTTATGTCAATATGCCTTATTTGTGATTATATGATGAATTACATGAGTTTAAACGGATGTGAATATAATCATATGAGTTATGTATGTTAGAAATGACTAATGAAAGTTAAGGGTGAAATATGCGATTGATATGATTGTTAACATGTACGAATGCATATGCTAATAGGAGCGTGATCTTGATGAAAAGAGAGTATAGGAATCCTGTCAAGACGGACTCAAGCATGAAAGGATAACGGGTCAAGAAAAGGGGAGGAATCGGATACGAGCACGGACGCATAAGGTAAGTGATTTCTGTAATCACATCATATGTTCGGTTAGGGGATATGGTGTTTTAATTAACTAAACATGATGGTTGAGGTCAATTATGTGTCGTAGTCTTATGTCGTAAAGGATGGGTTTTAAAGATGACCAAAATGCCCTTGATGGGTATTTTGGGCAAACGATCTTAATAAGAGGTTTAGAAACAAGTTATACGATTAGTGTAATGTTTTGGACAAGTATGGAAGTGGGAAGTATGGTTTTGTTAGTCTTAGATCAATTAATGCGCAATTACCCATAACGGGTCAAATAATTAAGAAATGACAATAAGTCGATCAAGCGTAAGATAAGAATTTCCTTAATCCGGATGTGGGATTTTAAGTTTATATGATAGAATGTGAATTTACAAGCATGTAGGAAGAAACGGGAGGTTAAATGGGTAAGCGGTTCGAAAGTTATGCGCGTTTTAGTGCGTTCGGACGTTGAAATGGAACTGCAGAAAAATGCACTTTAGAGAGGCCGTCGCCGACGGGCTAGGGAAAATGAGTTTTTCTCCGACGGGTTATCTTCCTGTCTACGGGGTTTTGGCTACAGGAAAAACTACGGGCCGTCGCCGACGACCTCCCCAAGTCCAAAAGTCTGAAATTTGTCAGTTAAGTTGATTTATGGATCGTAGGCTTCAGTTTGTTATCCGTGGACTACGGCGGACTTTCCTAACATGATTTTGATTGATCCTTAGATGAATATGGGCTATAAATCAAAGTTTAAGTCTCATGTAATTAACGTATTAGTATGTAAGAGATATGCAAGATGTTGTACGTGTATGTAGATGCGTATTTAGGTATATATGAAGATACGTGTGATAGTATGTATATATGTGAAGGCGTAGGAACGTATGTATGTATGCGGGTGTGTATTTATGTATGTATAAAGATATGCACGAGTGTTTACATGTATGTAAAGATGTAAGAAAGGTATATACGTATGTATGTCTTATGCGTTTAAATGTATGTATGTTGGTGTGTAGGTAGGTAGAACGTATGTACGCAAGTGAGTATGTACGAAGGTATGCACGTATGTAGGTTTGTGTGAAGGCATGTAATAAGTATGTAAGTATGTATGTATGTATGAATGTAGGTATGTATGTATGTAGGTAGGAATGGATGTATTTAGGAATGCCCGTACGTAGGTACGTACGTATGTATGTAGATACGTATATAGGAAAGTTGCTATTTGTGACCGTAAACATACGTATCCATTTGTATGAAAGTATGTACGCATGCATCTAATGAAATTGATCACTAACGGTAATAATTACGTGCTTGGTGAATGAAGCGAAACTCAGGAATGCCAAGGAAGTCTCACTACGGATCATATGATCAGGATGGGAAAGCTGGGATGTAAAGAGCTAAGAAATGAGAAGTAAACGTGAACCTAACCTTGTATGTTTATAATGCGTACTAATGTTGTAAATTTTATGTGGTCGGCGCAGGTAGTATCAGTCATGAGGATATCCAAGGATTGGAGATCGAGGATCGAGTCACTAGAGAGATTGTACGGAAACGTTGATGTACATAATGTATTAAACATAAGCTATGTTTTTAATTAGTAAATAAGAGGATGACGGATTTATGAGAAAGATCTATGTTAAAGTTAAATTTTTAATAAGTTGAGGTATTTATAATGAAAGAAATTTTATGGTTCGTGTTTCCGCTGCGATTTTTGTCATGTACGAAATAGGGTCTTACAAGTTGGTATCAGAGCCCTGGTTTGAGGGAATCCAGTACGAGAAGGTAAGTACTTGAACTCAAACTTGTGTGCTCTTGAGATAAGAAATCCGTACAATCTAAGACTCGATCAAGATCCAAAGGTAAAGGCTAATGTAAGTAGGTACTTATGTGTACGTATAAAGAAACTGACGGTTTTGTATGTGCAAGGTAAGTATAAGTGTTTGAAGAAGATGACCCTTGAATGCAGTCTAGGATGAATGCTAAGGCAGGCAAGGATGCGAATAGACAGACGAACCCCAGGTACACAATGTTAAAATGTATGGTACCGGTGTTAAAAAAAAAGGGGGAAGAAATCTCCTTGGGAAGGTAAGTACTAAATGGAAGACAACGATATTGTCTTGATAAGATTGTAAAAAAAAATGTAGCACGAACTGAGACCCACTACTGCAGACATAAGGCGATGATTACCTGAAGGCACGAAATTAGTATGTGAATTGCGCACCTGGCCAGTACGCAAGAAGCATATGACATTCGTGAGACCGTGGTAATTATCGCAGGTATGTCGGTTAGAATTGGGTAGCAAGTGGGCGTGCGGGTGAAGTGGGTAGTAAGACTCTCGGGAAATTGAGAGTACTATGTAGGAATGAAAAAGACATGAATGATAAGAATAAAGAATGTTGAATCCGTAAGAAAGTACGGATCAACAATGTATGAACGCAATGCTTGAATCCGCGAGACGGATTCAAGGGATGAAAAGCGTATATGCGATGTTTGAATCCTCGAGACGGATTCAAAGAATGAAAGATATGAATGCAAGGCTTGAATCCGCGAGACGGATTCAAGGGATGAAAAGCGTATATGCAACGTTTGAATCCGCGAGACGGATTCAAAGAATGAAAGGCATGAATGATATGTTTAAATCCGTGAAACGGATTCAAGGATGAAAGGAATGAATGTAATGTTTGAATCCGTAAGGCGGATTCAATGAATGAAAAAGCATGAATGATGCGTCTGAATCCGTGAGACGGATTCAAAAATATAAAAAGATGAAATTAATCCGCCTAAGAAGATGTCGACAATTTGACCATGATTGAGTCGAATGGGTCATAGAAATAAGTATAAAGTAAAAGGTGATAGTATTATAGACGAAGTTTTGTATAAGTTACGTGTTAGGTGTGCTAGTAATTGACTCTTAGAAGTCAGAATGATGAAGGGCTGTGACCCGGACAATAACTTGAGTAGGGGCGGGAATGGTAAGCTTAGTAAGAAATATTTAAAAACGATGTAATAAGGTCTTTGCATGTAAGCATGAATGGAAGGGAGTACGAGTGTGTACTTCAGTTGGTGAAATGATTAATTGAATGAAAAGATTGCATGTAAGAAATAGAATGTGCGGTACACTATAGCAGAACTATTGATGTGATGAAACCAATCTTATTGGTGAAAGGACGTGCACGAGCGGAAGCTCATTACACGAATGAATGAAACCTGGCCTGTACGGCTAGTACTAGAGGAGAAGATGATCGATCTGGGGTGCGGATCGTGGTTTGGGAAATGAAAAAGAGGTTAGTAAAATGCTTAACTTATGATGGGAGAGATATGAATTATTTATACACGAGAATTAAGTAATGCATGAAGTGAAAGCTATCGTAATGTGAAATGAACGAAGTGATTTAAAGATAAAATAAAGGTATGCAAGGTACATGTAACTGTAGAAAATGTAGAATAAGGTTAACATTAAAGTTAAGCATATATGAGTATGTATAGATTTCAAATTCAAGGTAAAGTCGTTTAGTCGACGAAAACGATATGAATGTGCAAATGAACAGAAAGAATGTTAATAATGAAATGTTGGAATTATTTAAGTAAACAAAAGGATATATTGCACATGATGAAGGAATATTTGAATGAGGAATAAACCACTAACTATGAAGGTTGTTAGAAATTAGCGCTACTAGTGAAAGCGATACTAATAAGAACTCCGGAACGGGTTCTTGGAGCTAGAAGATTCTCTTTAGGATGGGCTAGTGGTCGTATGGATGGAATGGAAGAAAAGATAATGTGTGTTCGATGAAAGTGAGAAAGGTTTCGGGGACGAAACCTTGTTTAAGGGTGGTAGACTTGTAACGCCCCAAAATCTGAATGTTAATATTTGTCGTATGTTCTTACGCGACACGTTATGAAATAAATAACTAGGCTATTTAACCTAGTTAAGGGTAGGGTCAAAAGTATTGAATGAGGAAAGTTGTGCCAAGTATGTTAAATGGTAAACATGAGGGGCTAGATGGTATAGAATGAAAGTTGAGTTATTAAAAGAAAATAACAACACACACAAACACACATTCGTGTGTGTTCTAGATCGATCAGGAGGCTCCCATGGAGCCTCAAACCCTAATCTCATCCTTTTGTTCAAATTGAAAGGCAAGATGAAGTCTAAATCCATAACCGAGCATGGATTAATGATCACCAACACGAGGGGATCATAAGGTATGTTTTAAACCTAAGATTTGTGATCATGTGTGAAGTGGGTTATGTTCAAAATCGTGAGTTGATATGAAATTAATCATGTACAAGGGTTAGAATCATCATATAGAACATAGGTTATGTATGGTTTGTGTTAATTTGATGATTAGATGTGAAACCCACTTGTTTTGGTAAGGATGATGACTTGAATGATCATCTATGTTCAATTCTTATGGATTGTTGATGAATTATGAGGGATATGATGAATACTTGTTAGAAGAATTAGGAGAAATGTGATGATGATATGTTTGATGTTATTTGGGAATGATGCATGATGATTAGTAGTAGATTTTTATGGGTTATGTATGAGTTTAGAAGATTTGTGCATGAAATAGTTGTACGTTATGCTTAAAAGGTAGTACTCACATCAAGTGTATGATGAAATGTATATAGTGTCGTCCGTATAGTCGATTATGATGTTACGAGTATATGATGATAGGTCGAGGGTGAAATATGGTATATAGTTGACTTTCCGAAGTCAACTAAGCATAAGAAACATGAATTGACACGTTGTCGTAAAGGCAGGATTATAGGAAGTCGTATGGTACATGTTATGTCAATATGCGTTATTTGTGATTATATGATGAATTACATGAGTTTAAACGGATGTGAATATAATCATATGAGTTATGTATGTTAGAAATGACTAATGAAAGTTAAGGGTGAAATATGCGATTGATATGATTGTTAACATGTACGAATGCATATGCTAATAGGAGCGTGATCTTGATGAAAAGAGAGTATAGGAATCCTGTCAAGACGGACTCAAGCATGAAAGGATAACGGGTCAAGAAAAGGGGAGGAATCGGATACGAGCACGGACGCATAAGGTAAGTGATTTCTGTAATCACTTCATATGTTCGGTTAGGGGATATGGTGTTTTAATTAACTAAACATGATTGTTGAGGTCAATTATGTGTCGTAGTCTTATGTCGTAAATGATGGGTTTTAAAGATGACCAAAATGCCCTTGATGGGTATTTTGGGCAAACGATCTTAATAAGAGGTTTAGAAACAAGTTATACGATTAGTGTAATGTTTTGGACAAGTATGGAAGTGGGAAGTATGGTTTTGTTAGTCTTAGATCAATTAATGCGCAATTACCCATAACGGGTCAAATAATTAAGAAATGACAATAAGTCGATAAAGCGTAAGATAAGAATTTCGTTAATCCGGATGTGGGATTTTAAGTTTATATGATAGAATGTGAATTTACAAGCATGTAGGAAGAAACGGGAGGTTAAATAGGTAAGCGGTTCGAAAGTTATGCGCGTTTTAGTGCGTTCGGACGTTGAAATGGAACTGCAGAAAAATGCACTTTAGAGAGGCCATCGCCGACGGGAAAGGAGGCCGTCGCCGACGGGCTAGGGAAAATCAGTTTTTCTCCGACGGGTTATCTTCCTGTCTACGGGGTTTTGGCTACGGGAAAAACTACGGGCCGTCGCCGACGGGCCCTAGGGCCGTCGCCGACGACCTCCCCAAGTCCAAAAGTCTGAAATTTGTCAGTTAAGTTGATTTATGGATCGTAGGCTTCGGTTTGTTATCCGTGGACTACGGCGGACTTTCCTAACATGATTTTGATTGATCCTTAGATGAATATGGGCTATAAATCAAAGTTTAAGTCTCATGTAATTAACGTATTTGTATGTAAGAGATATGCAAGATGTTGTACGTGTATGTAGATGCGTATTTAGGTATATATGAAGATACGTGTGATAGTATGTATATATGTGAAGGCGTAGGAACGTATGTATGTATGCGGGTGTGTATTTATGTATGTATAAAGATATGCACGAGTGTTTACATGTATGTAAAGATGTAAGAAAGGTATATACGTATGTATGTCTTATGCCTTTAAATGTATGTATGTTGGTGTGTAGGTAGGTAGAACGTATGTACGCAAGTGAGTATGTACGAAGGTATGCACGTATGTAGGTTTGTGTGAAGGCATGTAATAAGTATGTAAGTATGTATGTATGTATGTATGTATGTATGTATGTGTGTATGTATGAATGTAGGTATGTATGTATGTAGGTAGGAATGGATGTATTTTGGTATGCCCGTACGTAGGTACGTACGTATGTATGTAGATACGTATATAGGAAAGTTGCTATTTGTGACCGTAAACGTACGTATCCGTTTGTATGAAAGTATGTACGCATGCATCTAATGAAATTGATCACTAACGGTAATAATTACGTGCTTGGTGAATGAAGCGAAATGCAGGAATGCCAAGGAAGTCTCACTACGGATCATATGATCAGGATGGGAAAGCTGGGATGTAAAGAGCTAAGAAATGAGAAGTAAACGTGAACCTAACCTTGTATGTTTATAATGCGTACTAATGTTGTAAATTTTATGTGGTGAGCGCAGGTAGTATCAGTCATGAGGATATCCAAGGATTGGAGATCGAGGAACGAGTCACTAGAGAGATTGTACGGAAATGTTGATGTACATAATGTATTAAACATAAGCTATGTTTTTAATTAGTAAATAAGAGGATGACGGATTTATGAGAAAGATCTATGTTAAAGTTAAATTTTTAATAAGTTGAGGTATTTATAATGAAAGAAATTTTATGGTTCGTGTTTCCGCTGCGATTTTTGTCATGTACGAAATAGGGTCTTACAGTTTCGAACCGAACCATTGTGACGCGTACCGTTTCGAAGCAGTACCGTTTCAAGCCGTACCGTTTCGAACCGAACCGTGCCGTTTCGAACCGAACCCTTTCGAGCCGAACCGTGTCGTATCGAAGCCGTACCGTTTCGAACCGAACCGTGCCGTATCGACCCGTACCGGTTCGGCTTCGAAACGGTTCGCGTCCAAAGGGTTCGGTTCGAAACAGTTCGCATCGAAACGGTACGGTTTGAAACGGTACAGCTCGAAACGGTTCGGTTCGAAACGGTTCAGCTCGAAACGGTTCGGTTCGATACGGCACGGTTCGGTTCGAAACGGTTCAGCTCGAAAGGGTTCGGTTCGAAACGACACGGTTCGGTTCGAAACGGTACGGCTTGAAACGGTTCGGCTTCGAAACGGTACGGGTCAAAACGGTTCGGTTCGAAATGGTTCAGCTCGAAACGGTACGGGTCGAAACGGTACGGGTCGAAACGGTTCGGGTCGAAACGGTTCGGCTCGAAACGGTACGGGTCGAAACGGTTCGCGTCGAAACGGTTCAGCTCGAAACGGTACGGACGGTTCAGCTCGAAACGGTTCGGGTCGAAACGGTATGGGTCGAAACGGTTCTTGTCGAAACGGTTCAGCTCGAAACGGTTCGGGTTCGAAACAGTTCGCGCCGAAACGGATTTTTTTGGATTTTTTAGAATTTTTTAGAATTTTTATGATTTTTTAGAATTTTTATTATTTTTTAGAATTTTTTTGGAATTTGTTTGCTTTTTTGGAATTTTTTTGATTTTTTCGAATTTTTTTGATTTTTTGGAATTTACTATTTTTTTTGTTTTAATGTTTTAGAGTTTACACTTAAGTCTCTGTGTTTCTAAAACTGACGCAAACCGTCCCTGAATTAGTTAGTTAACTCAAAGTTAACAAAATAAATGGATGGAGTTAAGTTAGTGGACTGAAATGGTTACGAAAATGAAATTAATGGACTGAAATGGCAATTTTTAAACTAATGGACTGAAACCGTTATTTTTGACAAACCTAAGGGACGAAAACAGTAATTAACTCTTTCCATAAACTTTTAAATTTATATATTCCTGATTATAGTTATTTTTTTAACTAACATTTTTGTACTTTAGTATTTGCCGACAAGTTTAATTTTATATTATTCAAGTATCTATCTGTGTATCTAATTTAGTTTTGCATGTCTTCTTATTTTCCATAAAAAAATAGTTTTTCATTATTTTCTCTTTTAAATATATATATGTGATCATTTTAATATTCAGAAATTAAGTTTCAAGATTCAGTTTTTTGATGAACAGTTCATAGTTGTATATTGGATCTCCATTATTATATTTGTTAGAATTAATCACAAAATTTAATTTATCAATATCAGAAAAAAAAAAAAAAAAACAAAAGAATAGTATGAACGATTTTATTATATGAAAGTTTGAACACGATTACAAGAACTAAAATGTACTCGAAACAAGTATTTTTTAGAGGATTAACGGATTTAACATTCAGATCTCTCTTTTATATGGTTACATTATTACAAAAGTGAGAGAAGTTCCCTCAAACTTTGAGAACTGTAGTAATAAACCTATGATCCAGAAATAACATCTGGACTTATTAAGACTTTAATCAAACTTAATTATTTCTAATAATGTTAATTATGATTGCTACCATTGGTAATCAACTAATCACAACTTTTGATGAAGAGAAATCGAGTAACATCAGAGAGCCAGAGAACATGTTCATGCTAAATGGAACATGTTATTACCGATGTTTTGAACTGCTGAAAAGAAGTTGCTACTATAAAAGTTAACTTGCTATTGATGCAAAACACTGCTAAAGAAATGAAGGTACTTGCTACTGATACAAGTTTATATTGTAGGTCAAATTAGTGCTAAAGACTAAGTTTCCGCTGATAGTAACGGAAGAAACATCATGTTAATCCGTAGGTTGACTCGTGGGATTAGTCTCGTTCAAATAAGGTTAATCTTCTTTCTTCCTTGATTGATTACTGCTTGATCCTACAAACAACACAATACAGTGAAGCTCGTTACAAGCACTACTAGAAAATTGGTCATTTTGCTACGGAAATTTCATACGCAAAAAAATGCGTCACAAATTCTGACACATTTACTACGCATTTCCTACGGAAAGAAGACCTTGATTTTTTTTTGGGTAATTTGTGACACAATAGTGACAAATATACTAATTCTAAGTATTGTGTCAGAAATGCATAGCAACTTGCAACGCATTTCCGACGGAACCATTATTTATTTGTTGGAATTAGATTTATATGTTAAATTCATTTAAATATTAATTGTTGCGTCAGAAATGCGTAGCAACTTGCTACGCATTTATGACGAATTATTTATTATTATACTTAGATTATATTTTAAGGGTAAAGATCAAATAGGAAGTTAATTTTCGTTAGGAAGGATAGGAAGCCATAGGATTATGACATGTGGCAAATTTTAAAATAAAGAGAAAGGGTATTTTAGTCAATCCAACTCCTTCTTCTTCCTTTTTCAAAACCCAGTAAATTCAAAAACCCACCATTTTCAAAACCCACCATCTTCAACCATTTCTTCACTTTCTATCTCAATAATCACTACATTATAGTGCGATTTTCATCACCAATCAATGATTCAAACACCTGATCAACGTGTTCTTCAGCTTTTTTTGAAGAAAACACAGTTTAAATTCATACAAAATCTCGTTTTTTTCCGGTGATTCTGAAGATAATTACTCGATTCGTTCGATTCGAGAGCTGATAAGTGTTTCAATCATTCAAAATTCGTCAATTGTTGAAGAAATCACTTCGATCCAGGTAACAAATTCTTTAATTTCATTTTTACGAATTGAGTTTTTGATTTAGTCATTGCGTTTTACGATCTTGGCGGGGGTCCGGGGGCGGCAGCCCCCGGTAGCGGGGTCCCAGGGGCGGCAGCCCCTGGCGGGGTCCAAGGGGTAGAGCCCCTGGCTGAGGTTGAGCTGTACTAAAAACGCATTAAATTGCTGTACTAAAAACGCATCAGAAAAATTAATTTTCCAGAAATTGGCTCATTTCGAAGACAGTAATTCGTAGACAATTCAGATAGTTCACAGACAATTCACAGACAGTTCTCAGACAGTTCTCAGACAGTTTTATGTGTCCATTGCGTTTTAGAAATAAGAGAGTTTTATGTGTTTTCTAGCTATTGTGTTTTAGAAAAAACACATTTTTAAGTGTTTTTAGTTATTGCGTTTTAGGTAAAACACATTTTTGAAGTGTTTTTAGTCATTGCGTTTTAGGTAGAACATATTTTTAGGTGTTTTCAGTCCATTGCGTTTTAGAATGAGTAATTTTTAAGTGTTTTCTGGCCATTGCGTTTTACAAATAAAACATTTCTTTGTGTTTTTGGTGCATTGCGTTTTAGGTAAAACACATTTTTATGGGTTTTTAGTCCATTGCGTTTTATAAAGTACATTTTCTTTTGAGTTTTTAGGCTATTGCGTTTTAGAAATAAAACATTTCTTTGTGTTTTCTGGACATTGCGTTTTACAAATAAGTTATTTCTTTGTGTTTTTGATGCATTGCGTTTTAGAAAAATGTCATTTTTTAGGGTTTTTTTTTTCATTGCGTTTTACAATACTGGGGGTTTTTCTATTGCGTTTTACGCAACTGGGTTTTAAATTTTTTTTTCAAAATATAGCAATAGTATACTCGTTTTAAAGATAAAAAAACGCTCGTTTTTTGGTGCAATTTTTATAAAAAAATAATGTCGTATGAAAGAGTTATTAACGTTTAAAAAATGGGGGGGGATTGGAGGAGAGATAAACTATTGGCTTACTTGACTAGAATGCCCCTGAAAAAAATCACGCGCCTCTTTTCTTACTTTCAATTTCCCTGATTTAATCTTAGCCCTTGATTTACTTAATGGATAGTCAAGATCACTTCCTAGCCTTCCTAGCCAAATTAACTTCCTATTGTATCTCCACCCTATATTTTAATGTTTAATCAGCATTATTATTAATTATTGCGTAGGAAATGTGTAGCAACTTGTTACGCATTTGTGATGGAAAATTTATTACCATATTGTGTAGAAAATGTGTAGCAACTTGTTACGCATTTGTGATGTAAAATTTATTGTGTAGGAAATGTGTAGCAACTTGCTATGCATTTGTGATGGAAAATTTATTACCCATACAATATATGAGGTTCTTAAAAATGTAACTTTTTTCATTATTTAATATATAAAATTAAATGTGCTCAACCCATACAATATATGAGGTTCTTAAAAATGTAACTTTTTTCATTATTAAATATATAAAATTAAATTTACTCAACCCGTACAATACACGGGATTCTTAAAGATATTAACTTTTTTATTATTTAATATATAAAGTTACATTTATTCAACCCATGTAATAAACGAGATTTTTAAAGATAGATTATTTATTCAACCCGTGTATTATACGGGGTTCTAACCTAGTATATTTTATAAAAAAAAATAAACAGAATTGAGGCATGTGGTAAATAAATATAAACATTCAAAATTTATGAAAATCAATTAGCAAATAATCAAATAAGTAAATACTTTTAAAAAGTAAAAAACAAAGTGATCCAATCAAAACCTTACTTTCCCATCACACGGATCATGATCGTACGGTATTCTATGCTCTTAGCCTCTTCATCCAATGGATGAAAACACACCTCTAGAAACACACAATCTTATACCCCATGTATACAAAGATCACTGAAGTTAAAATTCAAAATCAATTTTAGCCATGGAAATGGGAGCAAGGGAGAAGAAATCATTGAACTTAAAATTCAAAATCAGTTTATACAAAAATCACTGAACTACCGCCACACAACCCCAAACTCTCTCGTTCTTACCGGCACCGGCCGTTTTTCTTTTCGTCGGAGATGAGGATGACGGGGATGTTCTGCAGTTGAAGATAATTATGATGATGACGATGTTATGGTGTCGATGGTGGTAGTTCGGGTGACGACGGCTGCGGTGGAGCCGGCCGAAGCCACGTCGGAGAACTGCGGGCGGTGGACGGCGGTGGCGGCTTCAAGTAACAAGTCGATTCATTGGGCTTTAGCCGGTTCCATGCTTGGTTGCCACTTATGGTGTTTTTGGCTAATAAAAGTTGACCGATACATGTATTATGTCTTTAAACTTGGAAAATCGATCATCATTTTCATAGATTGAGGTTCATCATGCAATTGTTTATTAGTATTAGGATTAGGATATTCACAAATATATTGTATAGAAAAGGTCAATATTTGTAATCTTATCTCTTCCTATAATAGGTCAATCTATGTATTATTATATTAAGATTACGGAAATAATGGAAATCAATGGTTTACATTCTGGGTTGTTTTGAGATTGAATTTGCTAAAGATATATCACTACTAGAAAAATTAAAATTTCTGACACCATTTTCCGTAGTAAATGCGTCACAACTTGCGATTTTCTACGAATTTGTTACGAAATGCGTATGTAGGAAAACCACTCGTAGGAAACTGGTTTCTTACGCATTTTCTACGCATTTTCCTACCCATTTCTGACAGAAAAGGGCTGTCACAAATTGCTACACATTTTCTACGCATTTTCCTACACATTTTCTTCCGTTAAATGGGTAGGAAAATGCGTAGAAAATGTGTAGCAATTTGTGACAGCCCTTTTCTGTCAGAAATGGGTAGGAAAATGCGTAGAAAATGCGTAAGAAACCAGTTTCCTACGAGTGGTTTTCCTACATACGCATTTCGTCACAAATTCGTAGAAAATCGCGAGTTGTGACGCATTTCCTACGGAAAATGGTGTCAGAAATTTTAATTTTTCTAGTAGTGAAGGAGGAGGATAGGGGGTTCTCCTTGTAACCACCATTCATGCTATGCAGCTCTGCTTATTTCTATAAAACTCTTTCATTCACTCCATTACGTGTTGTTGGATCTTGGGGGTAAAAATCCACTTTCAGTTGATCAGTTTCTAGCATTTCAAAGAGGCGTTTGAAGGCACTGAAGCATTAAGGAACACCAACTAGCTACCCTATTTACCTTGTTTTCTTATGGTTTGATTTCCTTTATTTCTACCGTAAATTGTGTTAGTTTAGCAAGCATGTTTGTAGGTGTTGTATGCCTTATGGGCTAAGGGGGGTGGGGGTGGTCACTAGTGATAGAATCCTATCACTCACAAGCATGCAACTTATTATTAAATAGACAAAGAACATGAAAAAAAAACAGTCCGTAATACAATGCTGCGCGCACTCGAACGATTTGAACTTGTTACCAAATGATTTATTCCAATTAAATAAGTAATAAAATCAAGAAGCAAACACATTATACTTAATATTATCTGCAGCATTGTAATCTCTTTCTGTTCTGGTTGTATTTTGCCCAGCTACTTGCTAGTTTCGTATATTAATATATCATGGCTGCAAGTAAAAAAAAAAATTTAACATTAAAGATGGTAGCCGGCATGAATAGTGCCGCCACCCTCTTTAATATTTAACGTTAACAAACACGTTAAATATTAAAGAGGGTGGTTTATCTAATAGTTGATTGATTGCTTTTGAATTGTTTGTGCATCAGTTTTTATGTCCATCTAATCCCAGCAGTTGATCTTTTTGAATTGTATGCAACTGATGCTAGCTAGAATCAGCTTATTTTTTCAGATACTGTAAATTTTAGCAATAACTATAAGTGGTCATTTATATGAATTCTTTTAGAAGTTTATTGGTTAATCGAATAAGAATCAGAGTTAGCTTGCGTTTTGTTTTGACCACCTGTTCGAATCAAGTTTAGTAGTTTACTTGTTCAGTTTCAGTTTCAGTTTGTGATTTTCAAGTGCAGTTTATCTATTTTCAATCGATGGCCATTCTTAAAAAAAGGACCCGACCCGAAACCCGTTCTGACCCGGACCCATTTCGACCTGAACCAAAACAACCCTTTTTTATAATTGACCGAACCGTTTTGACCCATGACCCGACCCGAACCGTTTGCCAGGTCTAGATCACATATAGATTGTGTAGTTGTGCATCTTTTGATTTCACCGTGAAAGGTACGCATCATTAGTTGAAAAGCCCAATAGTAATAATTTTGAGTATGCATTCATAGTGATAGTGAATTTGATGAATATTGTACATTAAATTCATAAGCTATAGTTGAACATTTTGCTTCTATCAAACGAATACTTCCTTGATTCTGTTTCATTTCATTTGAGTTAAAAGATGATTGGAATTTGATTAAGCATGCAAACAATACAATAGAGCAATGAATATGAATAGTATAGTATATATAAAGGAAGGAAGGAAGAGTTTGAATAACTGATGGAAGAGGAGAAAGCCAGCAAGAAGACCGGTGGCGGAGGAGTATACGAAGCGACGAAGACCCACATCAAGATATGCATCCCACTTGGCATTCACATCGTAAATCTCTTTGCTTTCAGCCATTTCCCCTTTGTTTTGTAAACCTAATCCATAGCCTCTTTGTGTTTTGGCCATCGTTGACTGGGGTTCGACTTTCTCTGGCCTATTGTTGGTGAGGTCGCCGTGGCCGACCTAAAACCGTCAACAACTCCTCGCCGTCGCCGTCTTCATCTCCGTGACGTCTTTGTGTGGCAGCAGGTGAGAAGAAGCTCTTTGTGGAACGGTGATGGTGGGTTTGGTGTTAGGGTTTTTAGATGAAGTGGGTTGTAGAGATGAGAAAGTGATGGTGACCGTGTTTTTGGTGTTTATATATTTAGAACAGACAACAAAATTACCATAAAGCCCTCATATACTATCATATACTATTCACAAGGTTTGTTTTTTAATATATAGGATAATGTAGAATTATAAAATTACGATGCCTTAGTTGGGACCTAGTCATTTGTCTCATCATTGTTTCAACTAAATTTTATCACTTGACTAGTAGATTCTTATGCTAGATAATATCTTATCCGTCATTGTTTGTGATCGTTTTATTTGTTTATTTTCTTAATCCGTATGCTAGTTAAGAAAAACAACTTCCTTGCTTGGTTGGTTAAACAGTGACAAAGGTTTAGTATTGAAAGTTATCATGTCGATGGATTAATATCTGGTTCTCACCTTCAGCTATATTACTTTACGATTGGTACACTTGCATTTTGTATGCGATTTAGTGTTTAGGTGAAAACCCTTTCTAAAATTGAATTTTGTGTGAAAAGAAATTGAATTTTGTGTGAACAGAATTTATCAAAAATACTATATACTTTTGCACACTGGAGGAACCGTTCGCGGAATAAATAAAATAAAACAATTTTTTATTAATACGATTACAATACAGAAATATGAAAGCTAAAAATACTAGTACGAATACAACTGAAATAAACCAAAATACAAGAAAGAGTAGAAACAGAATTGACCGAGGCACGTGTTCAACACGCTTCCCTTAAAACAAATTCCGAGTCTCCCAAGAGTACTCGTTTTGTTTCCCAGGGTACAACAGCCGGAGCAGTAGTACTGCCGGAGTTCGCCTACAACCCGAAGGTTACCTTGAAACTGCAAGAAAAGAACAGAAGAATGTAGAGAGAAAGTTGATGTTGTTGTTGTGTAGCTGGTATTTCCTACAGCTGGGTATGGAGCTGTATTTATACAGCTCCTAAGTTGAAGCAGTTAAAACGAATTAAAGAGAGGTTTAAATTGCATTAAACGTCTTCAATGCAGTTTAATACGTCATTCATTTAATTCTCAGTCAAAGCTAGTTAACTCGTCAATTACGAAGCTGGACTGAAACTGCACTGTCATTCAATGCTGGAAGTCACACTGGTGCGCGCGCGCCCAGGTCTGCACGCCCATGCGCGGTGCGTCCTCTTGGCTCACGTCCATGCGCGCGTGTGCGCCACGTCACATGTGAGCCTATACGAGCACGCCACACAGTCGCGCCGTATTGGCTCACTCTGGTGCGCCGCGCACGACACATCAGGACTCATGCACCATGCGCAACCGCGCGCCTTCGTTCCACCGTCACGCGCCTCGATCCTGCACGCCCCGCACGTGGTCAAAATACAAAGGCGGCTCTCAAGCGGCACATTGCGCCTCATCACCCACGCCACGCGCGCGTGTGCGAGTGCGAGTTAGGGTGCTACGCACCCTTCGCGAGGACACTAGTGTGTGCTTCCATGAAACAATAAGGATGGAGAGTTCCACCTTAAATACACATTTAAGTTCCATCTCTCCTCCGATGTGGGACAAGGTGCTACTTTCCCTTTTGTTTCAGCATTCAATATTTCAAACACCCAACTTTGAGCATCGATATCTCATTCATCTTAGCTCTGTTTTGGACGTGGTTTAGTTCGTTGCGAAGCTCTTGCAACATATAACACAAACCCACAAATAAATATATAAAACCCGCTCATTTTATTATATTTATTTCTAGTCCAACATAGGAAAAATCATTTTCCTATATTTATGAAAAATGCAATTTTCACCTATTTTCCCAAGACACACATCATATATATTCAGTTATTATTCACAAACCTTTATTGTACATTATAGTATTATTAGTTGATTAAAGCCTTAAAGGCAATTTATAGTTCTCGATCATGTTCTTGTGATTTTTCTTGTTGATTAGTAACTTTAGCCAATGAATTACCTCTGATGTCAATCAAACAAACGTTTTAGTCGTTGAATCAATCATGGTGCTTAAAAAGTCATCAATATAAACATTACGCGACCAATATCAAATCTATTGTTGACTGATATAACCCACATCATATTCAATAATATTATTTATCAGAATTTTATATAATCTAAAAATTATATTTGATATTAACATTTTACAATAAGTTGTACCTAGTGTTCTTTTAAAGAGTTATGATACGACAGTTACTTGATGCAAATCTTTTAAGTGTCTTAATCATTGCCTTGAGATATTCTTGCAAAATAATTTGATCATCTTTATTTCATTTAAGACTGTGTTCTCGAGTCTCATTGAACAGGGGGAGGGGAAGGAAAATGAATTAAGAGAGAAAAGGAAGGAAAATATGTGATCTTTTTCGTGTTCCCGAGTTAGAAGGAAAAGGAAAGAAAGAAACAATTTTACAATTATACCCTTTAAAAATAAAACATTTTAATTAGATATGAGGGTAATTTAGTAATTAATAAGATTTTCTCTCATAATCTCTCCGATTTGGGAGGATAAATATATTAACATTTTTTCCCCTCATTTACCCTCCCCCTCTATCTTTAAAAAATTTCAGGAATCTGGTTTTTTTCATATTTTCATCTCTTTTCTCCTCCCTACCCCTGTTAAATGAAACTCAAGAACAGAGTGTTAGGGTTTAATTTTAAGATTCAATATACTCCTTTTTTTTTTTTTTTTTTTTCATTTAGGGTCGATTTTCAATACACGATTGATAAGTTATAGCATGTCAATTATTTATTATTGATTTGTAATTCGTTAAGGTGGCCCCGATATTCATCGTGTTTAACTAAAAATAAAACTCTCACAATCAAATCAACAACTTTCATTATTTTGGCATGATTGTGTATTTGCAAAAACGTCCCTCAACTCTCACAATAAAAGCCAATGATCTCTAGATCAAGTGGTGGAGGGCTTGCATTTCTCTTGAGAGATGCAGGTTCGACTCCCACTTGGTGCAGAGTGAGGCATTGGTGGGCAATGATAGGAGACCCAGGGAAACCTGGGTTGGATCCTTGAGCCAAACGGGTTTTACCGGTAATTTCACCGTCGTGCCTACGGGCGGGTGGGTTACCGGGTTTTCCCCGGAATTGGTGGTGGACTCGGGTTACTCTCGGAGTACTCCGTTTGTCCAGTGGGTGCCCCGAGAGTACTCGGGATTGAGTTTGTTGGCCGTTCAAAAAAAAAACAAAAGCATATAAAAATATCACTACTAACTAACTCATTATCACGAACAAAATATCACCGACGAATGGAATTGTTAATAACTATATTGATAATTACCAATGAGTCAATGACGGATTCGAAAATATCAAAAAAAAAAAAAAAAACAAAACAAAACAAAAAAAAATATGATTTTTCATTAAGGACATACAGATATGTGACGAAAATTATGGATCAAATTTCGTTCAAGATTCTCGCGCTCCCGATAGCAAGATAGTTTAGTTTTTATTTGAGCATATTTTCAGCATATATTATAGAATTTGAGCAAGATAGTTTAGTTTTTTTATGTGAACATATGCATGCATGCCAAAAAAGTTGGATTCGAAATATCAGAAAATCCGTATCCGAAAAATTTTAAGAAGAATATGGGAGCTCAATATGGAGAACAAGAAAACATTTTTTTGCTATATTAGAGCATCACCAATGCATTGCAATCTAATTACCACTCTAACTTTCCACCTCAACATGTCACACCAACTTTCAAACAATAATAAAAAATAAAAATATTTATTTAAACTATATTAAATAAAATATATCAAAAAACTGGATGATAGAAAAATACAAAAAAGATTTAAAAAAAAATACAACAAATAAATAACACACAAAATTTAGGAAAAAAAAAACATACAAACATTTAATAAAAAACACACTAAAATGCAAATATAAAAACATACCACATTTAACAAGAAAAACACACGTACCTACTAGATTTGCTCTTACTCTTTAAGCGACCAAAGGTACTCAAGAATTAACGTCCAAGTTAGACAGAGTTAGAAGCATAAGGGTGAGAGGGGCACTCCCCTCTTAGGGGAGTCCCCTCTCTTACGCACACCCAATCAGGTTATGCCACGTCAACTCCCCTCTTAAACTCCCCTCACACCCCAATTTGATGGCGGCACTCCCCTCTTAGGTGACTTGTTTTTTTATTAAAAAAAAGGAAAATAATTGATTGGTTGAAAATGAGGGTGTCCCCACCATCTCCTCTCTCCTTCTTCGGTGAAACCTCCCCGATCCCCCTCCCCTCCCCGCACACACCCCCTCCCCGCACCGATGGCGCCGGTGTTCCCGAGCGGTGAATGGGGTCACCGATACCCCTCCCCGCTAGTGCCCCGTACACCCTAACTCAGATAGTTGACACTCATAAACCTGAGGCCATGATTTGAGAGAGAGAGAATGAGAATTCGTACTCAATTGGTTAAAATGAGTAATTTCACTTTTAAGGTTCAATTCAAATATTGAAAATTTGATGCTTTGGCCCATTATAGCCACATCACCTAATTTGACATATGCTCCAGTATCTCTGACTACCCCTACAATCTTCAAGACCGTATATTTTCATCATTCCAAAATGATCTCTGACTGATCCAACGTGTTCCCAAACATCAGTACTCGACACTGAAAACCAAACACAGGATGTCCCAAAATTATGTACAGTGATACCCCTTAAAGTCAAACAAAAATTAACTCAACATTAGATTATCAACGAATTTAGCTTTGGGTGTGGATGTTATGCTACCCCAAGCTACTTTTTTCATGTTGCTATGCATGTAGTGACTTATTCTCTCGTGACTCGTAGTGACATATTTTATAACGCATGTTTTAGACTGCGAGTGAGTTACGCATCTCCATATCTCCAACTCCTTATCGCACTCTATCTCTTATACATGATCTCACTCCATCCACGGAGTTCGATCTCTTGTTCGTCTTTAACTCCCAAAACACCACCAACTCTCTTTATTCGATCGATAAATAAGCTGCACGTGTATGATTCATACCGATTCATGATATATTTTAAAACATTCATGGCAATATTATCGCATCAAAACTACGGTGGTTTTGTATCTTCTTGTGAATATTATATAAATCAAGTTGGTACCAAGAAAAAAAGAATAAGGAATGAGCAGAAACCATGTCATATTATATTGTGACTTCAACCTAACACCTAGACGTATCATTGTCGGTTAACTAGTAATACTTTTTATGTACAATTTAATTAATATATAGTATTATATTTACCTAACAAAAATATAAAAATACACACATTCAAAAGATTCATATTTCATATTTATTCATTTCATTAAATAAGAGTGATAACATGACCTGCGTATTATTTTAATCTAGACCTAATTTACAGTGGCGGATCCAGACTTTATTTTTTAGAGGACGATAGGGGGTTCAACTGAACTATTAAAGAGGTGACCGGAATTTTTGCCTACAAAATAATCCAAATCTTTTAACCCCCACCCCCCAATTGTTTAATTCTTACAAAAATTATAAAAACATATATACTTAGGCTACAGGATGTGGTATAAAGCCCCTAGGAGCTTTATCACGCCACCTCAGCGTCACGTCACACAGAGGCTTTAAAACCCCTTTCTTTAACTTGAAGGGTGTGGTATAAAGCCCCTCTTTAACCTATAGCGCCCTCTTTAAACAAAAATTGATCAAACATTTCTCGATCTCCTCATAGCGGCTCGTTAGCACCATGGCGGAAGGGGTATAGCGCCCTCTCTTTTAGCGGCGACGGTATGGCGTTTGACGCCCCAGAGCGCTAAAAATGGTGAGGTTGGCGCCACCCCACCGGCCTTATTATGATTATATATTGGATAAATATAAAGAAGCTACCCCTATTTGTTTATGGTAAAGTTTGTATGTTAGTGGATAAAATACATCTTGTTTGCATATCACAAGTGGGACAAGTTTAGGTAGGTTAACGACTTAAAATCGTTTTCAATTAAATAATCGCAGTAGATAGATATAGAGATGAGGGATGATGGGCGGAGATTTTGTTATATATAGAACGATAGCTCTATAACATATAACAAAATATACTATGCACGAATAAATTAATAATCAAGAATAACTAATGTTAAAAATCCCATCACATGCAATTCAAAACAAATCAACTGATTGATGTTTAGACATATATTATTGTGATTTATTGACGTATGTATAGTGTTAAGATTGAATTATGAAAATCTTGATTGATTTAAAGTGAAACCATTATGTTACAATGGAAACCGAATATTATGTTGAGAACCACATAATCACATATACATAATGCTTTAATAAAATATGTAAAAAAATTGTTTGTCTGTCTAATATTTATATATATATATATAGGGAGAAGATCATGCGAGAACCACCTCTTATTGCGAGAACCGCGAGAACCAATGTGAACACACCAAAAAATGTCTAAAAATAGCTAAAAATCACACAAATTTTTTTTTTGATTTTTTTAATATTTTTTAGGTTAAAATCGCTACTTTTCGAACAAAAAAAAAAAAAAAATTATTTTTTTTATAAAAAAAAAAAAAAAAAAATTTTGGCTTCGAAAAGTAGCGATTTTA